>JAOSBP010000009.1:9010804-9026376 GCA_027563825.1 Erythroxylum mucronatum
AAAAAGGGTAAGGACTATTTTGCAAATTTTTAACATTTTAACCTAAAAACTCCCCTGCGTGCCTCACCCACCCAAAAGACTCTGCTTCTTTTCATTTTTTCACTCTCTCTCACCGACTCTCACTTCACTCACCTCTCCATCTCCAACGATGCTGCTCCTTCTCTGGTGACTATCATCTTCCTCCTCGATCCATGCCAACATTAGACCATTTTCCCTCCTCGACTTCTCCACGTGAAGTCCTAAACATGCCACCGTCTTCAACGCTCCTCCACGAGGACCACCACACCATGTCGTCACCACCACTGAATGTTTGATGGAGGAGAATGTTGTTGCTCGCCTCAGTTCTAGACCCAACCTGTTACCCAACCCAAAAACCCGAAGCTGTGAATTGGTTATTGGATGTGTTTTTTTAGTTTTCAATTTTTTTCCTACTTAATTGCATTTTTATTGTGAATCGGTTGGAACTTAGATGTTGACAGTTGGAATTAAATTTTATGATTCAGTTGGAACTTGGATTTGTGATTTGCGTGGGTTGGATTGGATATTGGAGTTGAATGATTCACGGTTTTGTTTGATTGATTTCTGGTTTGGTTTTATAGATTGGTTTAACAGATTAAGAGAAATTTATGTTAACTTTTTCTATGAATGAAATGCATGACCTGATTTGAATATGTGATTATGTGAATTGATTCAACTGAAAGTTTATAAGTTGAAACAACTTAAATTAAAATTTAAAACCGAGAATGTTAAAGTTGCATACTTGAGAAGACTTAAATAATTAATTGACACATTCTTAAAATTTGTGAAATGGTTTTTCATTTTTAGTATTTGGGTATTTTTTTTAAACACAATAGGGTTGGTTTATTAAATAGAATCAGTTAGTAAAACATCTCTAACAATGTTGGGTGGATTGTGAAACCACTCACCAGCAAAACCATTAACTCTAGTAGCTTGAGCTAGTTAATGGGCAACCATATTAGCTAAATAATTAATTGAGTATAAAATTATGCTATTGTAAATTAATAATAATTCGGTTGTACTTACTGATAGTATTTAGGTATTAGCTCTAGGTAAATAATTAATTGAGTATCAAATATGTTGAATTATTTCGTAATATATGTGTGTGGGCTATCATAAATATTTATAATAAATAATGTGTGAAAGTAGTGATGTAAATGTGTCCAAAAGGATTTTTTTTCAAATTGTGAACATGTTGTAAGCTTTAAACACTTATACTTAGACTTATTAATGTCAATTAAAAATTGTAAAAGCAACTTATATATTTAAGAACCAAATATATAATGGTGTATATAATATTATGGTTTGTTAGAAATGAAAAAAAAAGATTCAAAGTTTTAAATAAGAAAAAAATTCCAAAGACGTTATATCCTTCAACTTGATCCTCATATTATGAATATATCCTTCAACTTGATCATCATATTATGAATAGATGTGTATGAACAATTGTATAAGATATGTCATTCATTATTTGGCGATTATGTAAATCATACCCTTCAACTTGATCCTCATGTTTGAAACTTTAAATTGAAATTGTTTGAAATTATTGGAAATGGAAATTGTTTATGTATGTTTTGTGATTGTTGGAAATGAAAATTGTTTATGTATGTTTTATGATTGTTGAAAATGAAAATTATTTATGTATGTTGTGTGTAATTATTTATGTTGAATAATTGAATTGTTAGTTTTTGACTTATAGCGGATTTTGTTCGATGAAATTGAATTGTATATAATGCAATTATACAAAATGAGTTATATTATATAAAATGGACATAAATATTGTGTAATGAAATTATGTGTTATTTATTTTAATATATGCATTCATTTATTTTTATAGATAAATGGAAGAAAGTTCAAGTACTCCTGATCAAACCACTTCCGAAAGATACAATGAAGCTCATGCTGTATTGATTCCCTGTATGAGGAACCATACTATTTGCTTGTTTTGTAACAAGTATTTGAAAGGTGGAGGAATCAACAAATTAAAGAAACATTTAGTTAGGGTTAAAGGAGATATGAAACTTTGTAAAAAAGTAAGTTATTTGAAGTGGAAAATGAAAACATTACTTGAAGAATATCAACATAAGAAAGATATAAAGGAAATGTTAAATTTTAAAATTGGTAGTGGAAGTTCGTTTTCTAGTTTCCATGGTGGTTGTGGAAATGTTGAAGGTGGTAGTGGTAGTGGTGGTGGTAGTACTGGTAGTGGTCCATCCTAGGCCTAAGAAGAAGTACTTGAACCTGATGTGAGGAAGAGAAGAAGGCAGGTAACTAGTTGTTTTGCACCACGAATAACTTCTGAAGCCTAACCTTTAATTGTAGTGCAATGCAATCAAGAGATATAACTCACAATGTCGATATGGCAGTAGCTAGATGGTGGTATAATACAGGTTCATCATTCAATGCTTCTCAGTCTTATTATTATCAACCTATGATGGATGCACTAGCTTCTTGTGGTCCGAGATACAAAAGTCCTTTGATTGATGACTTAAGAGGTAAAATTGAGTTGTTTTGTTTCTAAAATTAGAAGTTATTTGGTGAAAAGAAGAGTGAATTGGGCTACTTATGGATGTTCAATCATGTGTGATGGTTGGACAAATAGAAGATAAGAGCCTAATATTAATTTTTTGGTTTATTTTACAAATGACTCTATGTTTTTTAAATCTACTGATGTATCCAGCCTTATTAGGAATACTAGGACTTTGTTTCAGATATTTGATAAAGTTGTGAATGAAATAGGGCCATAAAATATTGTTCAGTTTATTATTGACAATCATTTCTCTTATACAGCGACAGGAAAAAGGTTACAGAATAAGTATAATTCTTTTTTTGGACTCCTTATGTTGCACATTACATTGACCTAATGCTGGAGAATATAGGGGATCCTAGGTATTTTCCTATTATTGATGAGACTATGTAATAATCGTGCATGGGTATTGAATTTAATGAGAAAGGAATTTACTAATGGTAGGAATTTATGTTGTCCTGCTGTGACAAAATTTGCAACAAATTTCTTATCACTTCAGTATTTTGTTATGATGAAGAAAGGGTTAAGACAAATGTTTACAAGTGATAAGTGGCTTACATTTCAATATGTTAGGTCTAATGCTGGAGTGGAGATTTGTAAAATTATACTAGAAGATAGAAAATTTTGGTCTCAATACCAATATATTATCCGAGTTTGTAAGCCTTTGGTGAGAGCGCCTCCCTTGGCTGATAGTGAAGAAAAGCCAACAATAAGTTATTTTTTTGATGTCACAGAGAGAGCGACGGAAGCAATCAAAGCCAATCTGAAACATAAGCCTTCTTTGTACACACCATATCTTTCAATCATTAATGAGAAAAGTGAAAGACAACTTTCTTCTCCGTTGTTTGCAGCTGGAGCATTTTTGAATCCTAATGTCTATTTTAAACTGGATCTTACTAAGCAAGCTGAAGTTAATACAGGAATGTTTTTAACTATTACAATAATTGTTAGCATTGACGCGATGTAAGATCTCTTAAGCTCACAAATGGAGCTTTATAAATTGTCTTATGGAGATTTTGAAATGTCGATTGATATTTAACAAAGAGGGAAACTTTCTTAGGTATTAGTTGTTTTCTTTTTCTTATTTGTTGAAAATTAATTATCACTTCATTTTGTTTATAACACTACTTTTGTTAACTTACGACTTACAGTTTCTTGGTGGGATCAATTCGGAAATGGTGTTCCAAAATTGAAAAGGTTTGTAATTCAGAGTTTAAGTCAATGTATGAGTGCAACAAGTTGTGAACGAAACCGGAGCACATTCGAATTTTCCCCCTCCAAGAAAAGGAATAGATTAGAGCATAAGAGATTGAATGATTTGGTTTTTGTTTGTTACAATTTAGAGCTTCGAGAAATGTATGTTATTATTATTATTAATTTCGATATAATTTCTTATAATTTTCTAATAATTAAATTTTATTATTTACTAAGAATCTTAATAGCACAAGTAGTTCAACTAATCCAATTTCCATTGATAATATTGATCTTTTAGCGAATTAGGTTTTAGAAGAACCGAATTTGATCGATGTCAATGAGTTGGAAGATAATCTTAGATGGGAAAATACTAACATGTCATTTGGTGCATTAAATTTGAATGATAATGATGATGAAGCTCCTCTCAATGATACAGATTTTGTACTAAATGATAACTGGGGGTTTAGTGCAGTTATAGCGGATATTCTCCCGTAGACGATTGAATTTCGTTTCATGTTTTTGTTTTTCCTCTTCTTTTAATTTTTCTTATATTTGATGTATGTGTTAAATTCTATATATATAATTTAATTATAAATGTTTTTGTTTCAAGTTTAACTTTAACTTGATTATTTCCTCATCACGAACTCTTGTTATAAATTGTAATAGTTTGAGAGTTAAGGATATTTATTGTTCTTTTTATTATATATTTTGATGTAATTATTATTTATTATATGATGAAATTGTATTATTATAATATTTTAAATACTTTATATTATTCTTAAATTTATATTTGTATGATGATAATTATCTTTTTTCATATTAATTATGATTATTATTTATATGTGAAATATTTAAAAATTATTGTTAGTTCATATTAATTGTGATTATTATTTATTATTTATATTTTTGGAGATAGGGTTCACGTAAATTATAAAGTATACAGTACAACAGTACAATATACTAATGGACTATTTTATAAATTTTAAAAAAATTCAGGAACTATTTTATAAATTTAAAAATTACCAGAAACAGTACCCGGTATCAATGTTACGAATACCGTACCGAACTTGGTACCGGATTGGGTTCTGATACGGTACTGTACCGATACCGATTAATACCGGGTACCGTTTCAGGAAATTTTTTAAATTTATGAAATAGTCCCTGATTTTTTAAAAAATTACAAAATAGTCCATTGTCATATTATATAGTTGTACTGTATATTTTTAACCCTCCGCTTCCATCTCATTTCATTTTATTCCATTATGAAACCCTCAAACAAACGATGGAAGTATGTTACGTTCCATCTCATCATATTATTAATCTCTAAACCAAACAGAGTCTAAAGATACAAGTCTTACAAGTTCAAATCATTATTAAAATTGAAATCTTTATAGTTGATAAGATATAATAAAAGGTAATAAATTTCAATTTTAATATTAGAGACACATTTTAAATAATAAAGTATAAGTAACATTTGAATTGTTATTTATTTTAATTATTATCATTTAAAATAATACGTTAAAACTTATAATATTATAAATACTAATCCTTTATCTATACATTTATATAAAACGGAATCATATCAACCAAAAAATATTTATACTTCTATTGTGAAGTCAAACACATAATTCCACACTATAGATTTTTACAACTTTAAAAATCTCAAAAGTTTTCTTGTTTCAATTTGTAATTAATTATAATAGGAACTTTGTAAGCATGCAGAGGAGAATTCACAACATCTTTTCTTCAGTTACACTTATACCAAAAGTATATGGAGGGAATTACGTAGAAGATGCTTAATTAGTGAAGAATTAGCCAATTTGACAAATATTAAAGCTTGGTATTTTGCTAGTACATTTTTGAACAGGTTTGCACAGCAGTGTTTCTGGGTGGTTCTACCATCACTAGTTACAACTACGGGATGAAAGAAATAGTAGAATCTTTCATTACAAGGAGCTTCCTCATGATCAATTCTGCAAGCAGCTAATATAGCACATCAGGCTTCAAATCAATATACAATGTCAGAAATTCCAAAACCTGCAATATCACCTTTCTTTTTGGAATGTCTAATTTCTTCTTTTGTCTTTAGTCCTTGTAACGACTGATAGTCACTAAGCTTAAATGACCTTACTTTTGTATTAGAACATTATTTATCTACCTTTTAAGGCTTAATATACGATTCTTATTCTTCCAAAAAAATTATAATAGGCACATTATATATATATATATATATATTCATATATCATAAAGCCTAAATGCTATACTAGTTAAAACCTAGTAGAGGAAAGGATAACTTTTCCTTCTGCACTGGGTCAAAGGCCTAATAGTTAAGAGAACATTATTAAAAACTTGTTGAATGCATCTAGGGCAATTGTATATGAGATCTAATGAATCAATAGATACCAACAGCAATTGCCACGTTCAGTTTTGAGTGCCCATGGCTTGTATGGTCCAATCAAGTTACACCTTTAAACAGGAAAATGGAGGTTCATACTGAATCCAAGTTCACACGTTGTCTTATCGTAATTTAAACACCATTCTTGTTTTGATCGTTCACTTACACGCAAGATAAATCACCCACAGGCGTAAAGTCAACACAAATGACAAAAACCCCAAAAAGAAAGAAATAGTTTGGATCTTAGTCACTAAGTGGACTCTCTAGCTTTGTTTCTTAATGTTGTGTTCTTTTCGCCATTTTTCAGCATTACCCTACAAGTGTCACATTTGGTTAACAGATTTCTGAACGAAGTGAAAATAAGTGGATTGATCTTGCACGTATGCTTAATAGAATAACCATTCCAGGTTATCAATCATAAGAAGTTTCTTAAAGACCTCGAAAGCTTTGCAATTGGTTGATTAAGAAAACTCTTTCTCTGTAAAAGACAATTTAATCAACATTATTATATCCAATGTTTCTAGAAGTTAAGCTGGAGGACATGGGGTCTTTTTCTTTTTAATCATAATAAAATTGCACTTCAGCAAAGAAAATTCATATGAGTAAGAAGTAAAGCAAATTACGGTCAACTTCTTCTATTAATACAACTTCCCTGGGCAAGGCTTTGCATAGAAGTTCTTCTCTAGCCATCTCTTACTCAAAACCAAATATATTAAAAGGTGGAAGTTTGCAATTTGGAATATCAAAATGGAACCACAGTAATGATACAATAGAACAATGCACTAATAATGTATCTAAAATATAGGACCTCCCTGGAAGTTTATTCCTTGCTTTAACCAAGTCAACTTGCATAGACGAACAAAACTTAGAGATTACAGAATTTGGTCTCTTTCACAATGAAATTGCCAGGAAAGGATCTTATTCCGCATATGAATGAATCTGTTAAATTACGTGCAAAAAAATTCGATAAGTTAAATCATCTTAATACAAATTTATCACTTCATCGTAGAAGTTTGCTCCCCTTCTCTCTATAAATCTCTTAAAACCAAGTTTGCTTTTTTCAAAGTCAACTTTTGCTGACTTTCTAATTTTTTATTTTCTGCCTATTGACGTTTTGTGTATATATATATATTCCTAAAACCCAATGGTGTAGCCTGTAACTTACCAGACTAACATTACCAACTCCTCGTTACCTCATCAATCCTTTTCCCTCTTTAACTTAAGCTGACTTTAGCAATCTCTCTCTAAGCATCTTGGTTCTTCCAGTGTCGGCTCTAAGAAAGCTTCAAGTATTGATTAATTCATATGACAAGATTAATGCAAATAAATGTTAAGGCGAAAAATCAAACTTGAACTCTTGGGTTAGACCAATAGTCATAAAAAATATTCAAATTTTGTTCATTCATTCTTTTTGGTACATGACTTCGTGCCTCTACATATGAAGCAAAGGGCTTATAATATTTATGTAACTTGAAACAGTGATACCCGGTCCTTTGTTTCTATAATGAATGAACCCTTTTTGAAAATTTTGGGTTCTCAATATATATAACATTTAATTTCAACTGTGAATAATAAGTCAAAATGTAATTTATCACAAATTCATTGAAATTTTGCATTCCATTGTCTTCTTAAGTATGAATTTAATTTCTCCACCACCTAATGTGCAACCAAGGTTTTCTCTAGTCCAACAATATATTCTTTGAGCTAGGACATGTTTTGATCTTGTTGATTTTTTTTTAATTTCTCTCAATCCACATTAAGGAAACTGAATAATTCAAACTAAGACTAAGACATATTTTTTTCTTGTCCAAAGGTGAGTTACTTATCTTCAACCCATCTTAAAATGTTATCCTATTAATTCTCAGAGCAGATAAGATTCAAAATGTGTTGAATTATAGCCCAGATAGAAGTTGTATATTGACATTTGAAGAATAGATAGTATATTGACATTTGAAGAATAGATAATCAATGCTTTCAGCTTCCAAATTGCATAATTCGCATCAGACATCATTTGAGCCAATGATCCTATCTTTGGTTTTAAATCTTTTCCTAGCTGCTAGCCAAATGATGAAGAATGCCTTAAGCTTCATAGAACCTTATCAGACAATATTAAACTAAGGGACTAGAGGAATATTTAGATTAAGAGCTTTAAGATATGAAGCACTAGAGAAATCACCCTTATTACATGAAGACCAAATAAAGTTGATCACTTGAGGAACTATTAGACAATTAGTTAGGAAAGTAACTCTAGAGTCTATCAATGCCTCTTCCCAAAAAGCTCTAGGACTCTAAAAGTATGACACTATTTACTCTAGCTTGCATAGGGATTCTATTAATAAGATTAGCGTTGTCTTCTCTAAGAATTAATGGACTCGGTGAGGTCTAATTGTCATGCCAAAATTAGGCATTATCACCTTTCCCCACCTTGATTTCAATAAAGGGAAACACTACTTGTCTCATTCTTAGCAATTGTAAAAGTTGAAAGAAAAACCAACATTATTAATAAAGTTAAGCAAACAAGTGTATCAATATGTAAAAATTTATGCAACTAAATCCAAATATTAACGTTATTAAGTTAAATGTTACCAATATAGAAATAATAAGATATAAAGAGCACTTTCAAGATAAATTCAATCAACATAATTAAGATCATCAAAATCATCATCATTAATTACATTATGATTCGACTTTTCATCACCATTATATTAAGCCAAAGTATTATCATTGTCACATCATTCATCCTCAAGATAGTTTTCATACCTTTCTAGGACAAATTGTTTTGTACTTCAGTTTTTCTAATATATTGGGATTAGTGTCTCTCAAATGAAATGATGATATATCCCCATATTCAATTTTGATTGCTACCTTATTCCCCTATTATTTAGTCTCAGGATATACTTCATCACTACCGTAACTCATTTCTCCATTTTCCCTTTATAAGACATCAAAAAGATTTTGGTATTCTAACTTCTACACAACTTGCCAATTACTACCTAATATTATGTCACTGAGATAGAACACTTGCTTTACTTGACTTGTGAGCATAAATGGTCTACTTTCATACCAAGTGATACTAACAATGATTATAACAATATTTCCATTCACTTTTATGCTTATCCCATTGTCACCAAGATTAAACCATTTGCACTTAAATAGAACAACTTTTCTATCCTTGATATAACCTAACTAAATTATGTTAGAGATAACAACTTATAAGTTAATAAATTCATCTTTACATTTTCTTTTATTAAAAATGTCCATAGTTTTGGCTTCTAGGGCGACTATCATGTTCTTTTTTTGTGGAATCTAACTCCATTAACAACACAAACTATATATTTTTAACCACACATATAAGACCCGCATGCTAAGGAATGTAAAACTCTCGTTGCTTCTGGAATTTTATGATTGTGTAACAATATCATCTATAAAAAATCACAAAAATTAGTTTTGTAATATTAATGACAATGGTAAAATCTTTTTCTACTTTTGCACGAGTAACTTACTCGTGTCCTAAACCATGATGGGAACTTTAGCTTATGCCTTTTTTTAACCTTAACTTCACCATTGCTTCTAATCTTACTTTTATGCTCTCTAATTAAAATGTGAATTTATGTAACAAAAGAGAGTCTCACTTCACATAGTTTCCTACTCCAAATGGTGTTACTTTTTGGGAGAAAACCGACTAGCCACCATCTTGATGAAAATTGAAGATACATTATTCTTTATTAAATTGTGTCTTATTGTCATGAAATTACTTAGAAAAATGTGAAAAAAAAACTCTATAGTAGAGCCTTTAGGTCAAACTTTATTGTGCACATAACGCTTAAGAGAGCCTAAAAACTTAAAAAAGTATAAAACATCAAAATTTTCTACTAAATAATATAAAAAATCAATAAATTTATAATTTAAAAAATACCACATCGATCGAAATTGAACTGTATCACAAAGTTTTTCCTTATATGGTAAGTGAATTGCCAAATACACTATAACATGAAAGAATGATGGTGAAAAAACTAGTTCAAGCTTATGAAGAATCAAAAAAATGTCTTTTTCCATTTGTTCAAGTTCTTATAGTTATAGTGTCTTACAACATAATTGCTTAAAAATCACTAAATTCACCCAAATTTGTTTACATTTCCTTCAATAAACACCTACTTATTCTAATAAGAAGTAACCATTATAGAAGTATATAAGAATCATGGCTCTTCAAGACCAAAACTATTTTGTCATTTGCATTGACATAATATGCTATATTAGAGGCATAACTATTAGGAAGCTTAATTGATTTAATATATTGGTAAAAAAGTATTGTTCTCGTTTTTTAATATAGTCTAACAGGTAGATGGAAAGCAAATCTTTATATTCATATCTTCTAAGTATATTATAGCCTTAATTGTGTCTTTTGATTTGCCATCAATACCCACAAAGTGCCTAAAATACTCTCAAATTTTTTTTTCAATATCTATGACATCAATATTATACCTTAATGTAAAATCCTTCTAATAATGAAAATTACAAAATATATTTTTTTAATCGTAATTGATATCAATAGTAGTTTGCTTTTGCTTTCTAATACTTAGGTATTTGCCAGGTATAAACTCTTTGACAGCGGTGTCGAGTGAACTCCAAAATTTTCCTAACTCTGCACACTAAAATTTATAGTTAAGGTGAGTCAGGATTTTAATCCATAGCGAATGTGAGTTAATTTTTGTAATGGAATTAATTGATGTAAGGACAATATAAAAGGGGATTTGGATTTTTAGCAATTTAGAAAATGAAATAAAAGTAAACTATCGAAAACAAATTAAAACAAGCAATCGAAAATGATTAAAGTGTCAAGTATGAGTAAGGTTCAGTTTTAGGATCAATCTTGGCCATCAAGCGTATTCCATCATCCTAATGTCTTCACACCTCTCTTCGGACTATTAATCTGAGACTAATAGAACACTCTACTAATCCCAGTTTTCCCTTAGGTAGTGCTTAATTAAGATATGATTGTTCAAACCTAACTACTAAATAACCTAGGATACGATCTTTATATTCAATTTAGCAATAGCATTATGAAGTAGAAAACGACCAATATAGGCAGTAACCTCACACGTTTGGGCTATCTAACCTAAGTTATGTTGTTCCTAACGATTCATGATCATTAGATGCTACTAACAAACATCAAATGTAACAATTGCAGATTACATTAAACATTATAGCAATTGGTTTGAAATGGAACAATCAAAATATCATATTAAGATCATCTATCCAAAACCCAACTCAATCAACATAAACAACATAACAATTCGAAAAGAGATTACAACGTTAGAAGAATGAAATAGCTTAATTATGACTTGGCTTTGATATCCCTATTGAACTTGCATTGGGAGGTTAGTATTCCATATCTGTCTTCAAGCTCTCACCATCGGCCGTCCTCTCCATCACCATTATCGGTGTTGAAGAAAGAAGAAAACACCAAGAGAAAATGAGAGAAAACTGTTAGCTAGGTTATGTCCTGAATCCCCTTCTTTCGTCACTCTCTTTTCCTTATGTAGTAAAATTTAGGTTTAAAACCGAGTGACACCTGGCCAGAGCACTTGACTTTCTCACATTAATTCTTAAGTGTGAGAATTCACGGTCGTGTAAGTCATTGCATGGCTATGCAAGCCTTTCACGGCCATACATGGCCCTCTCATGGCTATAAGAGATATCTCACGGTGATAAGAGATGTTGCATAGGCATGAGATTTCTCATGCCTATGCAATCCAATGTTGGGCAGTGAGACTTCTCCTTTCTTTGTTCTTCATTTGACATTCTCTCTTGTCTCTTCTTCTTTCAATCATATTCTTCTTCATGCTCCATGAATCAATAGAATATGGAAATTGAGAAGATGGCTTCAATAACATGGTTTCAGGTCACTTTAGCTTCTTTACGTACGAAAAGTACCTAAGATTAAATATGAGCTAAAGTGAATATCCTAAGCATTTCTAAGTCATCAATTACTAAGTGTAGTATATCAAATGAATCAACATTTAAACACATAATCAAAACTTTTACTCATTTTCCATATTTCCTAAGATAAGATAACCATAAGTAAAAGATGAATGACTTTCAAAACCTATAGCAATAACTCAACATTCAAAGCTTCTACTCATGATCAATCAGCATTCATCACCCTTAGAAACTAAGTAATCTAGAGGTAGACTTAAACAAAAGGTGTTTAAATAAGAAATTTTGATGGGTACACTCAAACACCACTCACAATCACAACAATCCATAACTTTTCGTATCATTTCATTTCTCCACCACTGAAAGTCACATTCATAACCATGAATCAAAGGAATTTTCTAGGGTTGTAATATGGGCAAGGGTAAGGTGGGATGTATTTTGGGTAATTTAGCATAAATGTTGTTAATGTTGAAGAAAGACATAAGATTAAGTTCTTATCATGGTTTAGGACTCGAGTAAGTTATTAATGGAATTTTATGAACTTATTGCAATTTATATGTCAGATTAAATTCTAATTATAATTTGTTTTACAGATGACAAGGTTACATAATCGTAATAAGCAAGAGGTGACAACAACATTATATGCTTTGGCATGTGGGCCTCATATATGTGGCAAAAAATGTGCAGGTTGCATTATTAATGGAATTAGATTTCACATAGAAGATCAAGACAATTGACTTAGAGGCCAAAATTATGGGGTTGTTGTTAAGAGATGTCATGACGATAATTTTATTGACTTCTACGGTGTCATCTCAGAAATAATAGAGTTCTATTACAACAAAGATAAAAAGGTTGCTCTATTTAAGTGCAAATGGTTTAATCTTGGTGACATAAAAGTGAATGACAATATTACTAGCATTAATGTTAGTAAGACATGGTATGATAATGACCCTTTTGTCCTTTCAAGTCAAGTAAAGCGAGTTTTTTACCTCAATGACACTGTATTGGGTAACAATTGGAAGGTCGTTCAAAAGTTTCAACACCAAAATCTCTTAGATATTTGTGAAAGAGAAAATGGTCAAATGAGTGAAGACGGTGATGAAGTATATCAAGAGATTCAATCGGAATTAAATAATGCATCCATACAAATAGAAGATGCAGATATATCATTATTCCATATGAGAGATGTTAATCCCAATATAGTACAAGTGGATAATACAAGTCAATCTTATCGTAGCAAGAGATGACTATATTGCGGATGAAGTATATGATAATAATGATACTTTGGCCGAAAATAATAGTGATGAATAGTTAAATCATAATGTAATTAATGATGATGATTTTTAAAATCTTGATCATGATAGTTGAAGGTAAAAAAAATGTTGTTTATATTGTTTGAAATGTATTGTTGATTTTTAAATTATGCTCACATGTATTGTTGATATTTGAGTTATGTTTATACGGATTTTTTATGTTTGAGTTATGTTATTGCTATTGTTGATGTTGGAGTTATGTCTATGCATATTATTGGTATTTGAGTTATGTTTTTGAGAATTTTTTATGTTTGAGTTATGTTTATACAGATTTTTGATGTTTGATTTATGTTTATGTGGATTTTTTTTATGTTTGACTTATGTTTATATGTATTGTTGATGTTGACTTATGTTTATGCATATTGTTGATATTTGAGTTATAGATGTCCAATATAATGGAACCTAGTAGAAACAAAGGAAAGAAGATGGCAAGTATCAAAGTTGCCCCTATTCAACAATAACTACATCAATTAGACCCTACTTAACAACAACCACATCAATCAAATCCTAACCAATAACAACAATCAATTTCATCTGTTAATGAACCAAGTTAGTAACAACCTCCATCTACCTTAACTAGTACAGATGGATCTGTAAGTTTGTTAATCATTAACACCTATAAATAGACTTATGCTCAAATATATATTTACATGTTTAATGTGTATTTTCTTATAATTATTCATTTTTTGTCAGGTTCTAGTACCGCCATAAGAAAAAGAGGTAGAGGTATAACTAAAGATTGTGAGTCGTAACGAATGAATGTTGTAATGAATAGCAAGTTGCTTATACATATTGATACCTTGCAAGGTCATCTTGTAGACAAAGTTCAATCAGAAAATTTGTCCAGTGAGTTAGGGGTAATTGTTAGAACTGAATTGTCTTGCCTTAAACATGCCAAGCAATTAAAGGAAGACAGCTTACTAGAGAATGCTTTGGATAAAGTTTCGATAAAATTTCAATTTAATTAATTATATGCAATATTGTTTTATTTTTTAAAAGATTAATTTCACCTTTACTTATTGTTCACAGATGAAGTTGAATATAGTTGATATCGACAAACCTAAGGTTTCAAACTGTGTCACTTTACCTTAGAAACAAAGTACTAAGGATCATCGTTATCGACTATATAAATATGACAAATCTTTTTCTTCAAATGAGAAGGCAAGGAGACATGTTTCATAATGGATGTCTCTAGAAAATTGGAATAGTTTGTGTGATTATTAGGCCTCACCCAACGTTCAGGTTTGTTTTCTTTCTCTTCCCATTTGCTTCTATTAATCTTGTGACGTAATTTAATGACTATTACTTTTCTTTATTTAGGAAAAGTGTGAGAAAGCCAAGGTTAATAGGGAAAAAATAAAAACTCCTCACAACAAAGGCTCCAAATCATTTATAGTCCTACGAAATGAATATATGAGTTCTTTATTTAGAAGTTATAATTATATTAGTAAACACAACATTATTTATTGTGTTTATTTTTTTTCCATAAAACAAAGTTGAAAGGAACTATATGAAAAAGAGCACACTATAAGGAAGGTGAAGGTTAGATGTCTGAAGAAGTGCACAATAGTTATGTAAGTATAAAAATTTATTTAAATTTTAAGTTTATTTATTTATGTAGTACTAACTAACAATCTTTGAATTGAATATTGATTTTTTTAAAATTTTAGAATAAGATGTAGGAGTTATTGAAAACATCAATGTTTAACATAAATGAGTCAAATGTAGATTACATTTGCAACAAAGTGTTTGGTACACGATCCAGATATATTAAAGGGCTTGGATTTGGACCTAAGTTAACTGCTTTATCCTCATGAAGACCAACATACATTCAATGTCTTGAAAAGGAAAACGAGTCTCTAAAAAAAAGCTGGCCAAACATGAAAAATACCTAAGAAAATTATTTGGCCGAGATTATGTAAGCAGTGAAGATGATGACGGGTCTGAGTGACTATTTTAATATTTGTATTTTTATTTTGTATACAAATATTTTTGAAGTTGTAATTAAAATTTTGTACAAGATCTAATTTAATAATGTTTTATTTTTAATATACAATGCTTCTAATTTTTATTTTTATTATATTTTTGTATAATAAATTAACAAAAAATTAAAATATTATATACGACAATATGGAATAAAAATGTCACAAATAATTGTAATTAATATGGTATAACATTTAGTTAAAAT
>JAOSBP010000009.1:9066708-9076774 GCA_027563825.1 Erythroxylum mucronatum
TCCGCCAACTCGACTGACCTCTCTGCCTTTTATGCACATCCTCAGATCTTCCACTCGACCCGCGGTCGTCTGCTCTGTGCTTTGTGTTTTTTAACACTTCTTTAAGCTAGATGTACTTGTCCACCGGGCTTCTTATCTCCTGAATTATACGGGGTTGATCCAGGGCCAACGATTTTTTAAATTCTTCATCCCTCGTGTTGCTCATGAGCACCGCCAATATAGACGAACAGGTGAGATCTGGAACTTCCACAGCTTCATTGTTAAACCGGGTGATGAACTCCCGTAAACTTTCATCCCTTCCTTGAATCAGCTGCATCACCTCCAAAGCGGTCTTTTGTGGTCGTTTGCTTGTCGCAAATTGGTTGAGGAATAGTCGCTTAAAATCCTCGAAGTAAGTGATGCAACCCGGGGGTAGATTATTGAACCATCGCCGAGCTCCTTCTTGAAAGGCAGTACAGAACGCCATACATTGAATTACATCAGGGACGCAGTGTAGGTTCATCATTGACTGAAAGTACTGCAGATAATCTAGGGGATCGGTTTTCCCAGTATACTTTTCTGATGTCGGTATTTTGGTACTGACTGCTGGGAGGCTATCCAGGATCTCTGGAACGAGGGGGGAGCTGTATTATACGGGCACCCGGCCCGCGTAAGAATTCTTAGCCAGGTTAAGTCGGTTGTCTACGATTTTTTTAGGGCTTCCATAGGGTGGCGATCGGCCATCGCGCTCGGCTGCCGAGCGGGAGTCTGGTGTCATCCCGGGTGAGACTGCAGGGTCTAACGAATCACCAGATCAGCCGCTTCCTCTATCTGCCTTTGGGTGAGAGGGGTTTGTTGCGTTGCAAGAGGATTGGCATCGGGGGGAAGCTGAGAGTGGAGATGGGAATTGGTTTCAGCGTTATCCTCCAGGGTTACACTCTGCTCTTCCTGGTCTTGATTTTAAGGCCGGGGTTATCGTTCGGATGTGATGATTGCGTGTAGGAATCAGGACGTGCTGGTGGGTGAACGGCAGGTAATTGCAAAGCCATCCGTTGTAGTGCAAGTGCCGTGACGGCAGCGATATCAGGGTTAGCTGCTGCCGTTTGACTGATCTGTGTGGTTCTAGACGTGGTACCCTAATGCTAGGCCCCACGGTGGGCGCCAAATGGTTCAGTCTGATTCTGCTGTGGCTGAACGTCGGTGTTTGGATCCATGATCTGTACGACTCTGGCTATAGAATACCTGCAAAACAGATAACGGCGGGCCGGGAGTTGATTCCCGGGAGGCCCCTCCGACAATCAAGTCAGTCTTTTGGTGTAGATTTCGACTGTTGAAAACAGAAGAAGGTAGGGTTGTAATCTCATACCTGTATCATGGTAAAACAGTACCTTATATATGCCGTGGATGCTAGGTTTACGTAGGTCTTTGTGTTTGCATGGGAGTCTAACACATGATGGACTGCACGGGCCGTGGATGTGTAGAGATAGACCTGGGCTTAGCATAACCGACCTAACCAGCATCTAAACTGACCCTAATTCACCCGTGAATGACTGAAGGGAGCATGTTATCAATGAATTGTGGTTTAGATAGAGGGAGTTGAATGAGGTGCTCGAAGAAGAGTTATGTGATCTTCTTAGTACTAGGATGAAACCTTTCATAATCTTTTACGAAATATAATGCATTCAAAGGGTGTTTAGTAATAGGTTAACCTACTGAAAAGTAGATGAGTATAGTTTTAGTATAATTAATGTCACAGTGTAGTTGGGTAAGAGATGTCGTTGCTCTTACCCAACTACACTCTGCCAATAGGGAGATGGGTTACTCTCCAAGATGGAGGTTGTAAACTGGGCAACACCATCATCTTCTACGCTCGACATGATTCAAAATCTTCGGGGACAAGGGGCTAAACCTTGGAGTTGCACAATGTTATCTTGTTCATGGATCCTACTTTAGCTTCCAAGCTCAATAATATTTACTCTTCCTCAAGTTGGTGACTCAATTATTGAGTCAAAATAAGACATGTAGGTTACAAAAATAATTGGAGTAAATATTTATACTATTCGAAACATTCTTTTTAAAAGAACTTTTTGTACATAATTTACATGAATTTCTTTTAACATAAAATAATATTAAATTTTAAATAAAGTAATTATGGTATTCTTATTATATTCAATTAAATCTTATTCATATATTTATGTCGTATGTTACGTAAATATGTGGATGAGATTAAATAAAATAAAATTATAAAATTGTGAATAAAATTTAATAAAATAAAATTAGAAAAATTTGACGAGAATTAAAATTGTTAATTTATTCTCCTACTTCTTGCTTTGAAGTTAGTAAAGCAGCGGAATCGCGACGGCACTTAAACCCCCAGAAAAGTATAAAGGAAGAGACGAAACCGTAAAAATATCCTCACACGAAAATGACATTAGTTACACACACAATGTTAATATCACACTTTTAAATTTTCCCAAAATTCAGTTAAAATGTATTCAGTTGTATGCCGAATCTCCCCGTAAACAATACTAAGCCACCACAATCATTTCCGTAAAAAGGCAAGCCGTTTTGTTCACTTCCTTCTCAGCAGATCTTGGAAAGCTCCTCCCAAATCCAGAGACCCAACTTTGGATTTGGTGTGTAGATTGTGTTTGGTGAAATTTGAAATTTCACGGTTTGGGGTTTGATTTTCTGGGGAAGTTGAAACGATGAGACGGAGGCCCTTGGACTTTCGACGACCTGTGAGGAGGAGATGGCCGAATGTGGTGTGGTGGACGCTCTGTGGTATAGTAGTGTTGCTGTTCATTGTCATTTTTGGCAAAGAGAGCCAAATTGAATCCAGACCATCCTTCCCAAAGGTAAAGATCTGAGCTTGTTTGTTTTTTGTTTGATAGTGTTTGAGTTTTAACTGGGAATTTTCTGTGGTGGGCTTGGAAAATGTGGGGTAAATTTATTAGGTTGTTGTTTTCAGTTCTGAGATTTCTTTACTTGAATATTCGAATATATCATTTAGCTGGGTTTAGTGCTAATGTTATGGCTAACTAGGGACCGACATCTCAAAATCTGGGAGATCTATGTTGCCATTAGATGGTGTTTGATTGTTATAGTGATAATCTTGTCTGCTTGTTGCTATGTTTATGGGGTGATTGTTTTTGTAATCATCTTGATCTGCGGTTTTGCTACTTAAAACTTTAAAGGAGGTGTTGCATATTTCCTAGAATCTATGTACTATACCAAACAAAGATTAATGAATTTATTTCAATTTATGTAAATGAGACGTGTTTATGGCATTTAGTTTTTGATCCTGGGTAGTTTGGCGCATCATCGTTACTGCTTGTTTTACAATTCTTCTAAAAAAGCATGTATGCAGTATACTGAACATGTCTTGCTATCTGGCTTCCTACTACATAGCCAAATCTAACGTAGGATAGATAGATAGTATCAATTGACGGATAGAGTTATGAAGCTTTTTTAGCTAGCAATTAAGTGGGTACAGATAATTATGGCCTGAAATTATCCTTCTTTGAAAAGCATTAGCACAACTAGTTTTGCTGAATGGCTTAAAGTTATTAATTACAGTTCCAATTGCACTCTGAAGCAGATTCTTTTCCTCTTTTGATCATTCATACATGTTTTAAAGGCTGCTGGCAGTATCTAACACATATATCTATCACATATTAAACTTGTTAGACAAATATTTTGCCTCTAATCTCCATTCAAGGTTCTAGCAGTATTGCTGGTCAAATCCATGATATATCCAAATTGTCCCATTCAGCTTCTTATAGGCACTCAGGAAGACGTGATAGATATATTTCTCACTTTGTGGAAATTTGATAACTTTGGATGATCTGTAAAAGGACAGTGTCAGATATGATGGTTCCATGAAAAAAGAACTTAAAAAATATGAACTAGTTAAAAGACGGTAGCATTTTTTTTTTGGGTTTCTTTTTCTTTTCTTTACTATTGTTGGCAAGTTAAATATGACACCATGATGTATCCTTTTCCATTGTTTATCATGCATTCTCCTTATATACAGTGGACTTATTTTTAACTGTGTACTTCCTTGCTCTTTGCAAAAGGATCTATTTCCTAATGACTGATAAATTTAATCAGTATTGATAATTTTCTTGGTTGGGAAAACTTCACGAGGAAATAGAACGTCAATGCTGGATGCTGAGTATCCACCTTTTAAGTTTGCAATGCTCTAATGGGTATCTAGTATCTTTCACTTGAATACATACTACCAAGTTTTGTCGGGGAAAATGATGTCATGGGTGATTCTATTCATTTCTTTGACATTCAGGTTTTCCCTTATGAAAGTTTAAATAATATTTGCTATATTCTTTTCCAGAATCATCACAGACGTCGCAGAATTATGGATGGATTAAACATCACTGAAGAAATGCTAAGCCCCAACTCTGTAACCAGGCAACTTAGTGAACAAATTTCTCTTGCTAAAGCTTTCGTGGTGATTGCGAAAGAAAGCAACAATCTCCAGTTTGCCTGGGAATTAAGTGCACAAATACGAAATTCACAGCTCCTACTTTCAAATACTGCAACAAGGAGAGCTCCTTTAACAACCACTGAGTCGGAAGCAGCAATCCGTGAAATGGCAACTTTGCTCTACCAAGCCCAACAATACCATTATGATAGCGCAACTATGATTATGAGACTAAAAGCCAAGATCCAAGCTCTAGAAGAACATATGAGTTCTGTTAGTGAGAAAAGTTCAAAGTATGGACAAATTGCTGCTGAAGAAGTTCCAAAAGGTCTTTATTGCCTTGGTATTCAGCTAACTACGCACTGGTTTGAAAATTCAAAAATGCAAAAGAGAATTAATGAACGGTTGCAAATTCAGGAAAAACTTACAGATAACAGTCTTTACCACTTCTGCGTCTTTTCTGACAATATCCTTGCAACTTCAGTTGTGGTCAATTCAACAGCCATAAGCTCCAAAAATCCCGATAAGGTTGTCTTCCATATCGTAACGGATGAGATAAACTATGCTGCAATGAAGGCTTGGTTTACCATGAAAAATCTTTGGGGCGTGACTGTAGAGGTTCAGAAGCTTGAAGATTTCAAATGGATGAATGCTTCTTATGTTCCTGTTCTGAAGCAGCTCCAGGACTCCGAAACACAAAATTACTACTTCTCAGGCCATAGTGATGATGGCAGGACGCCAATCAAGTTCCGGAACCCAAAATATCTGTCCATGCTTAATCATCTCAGGTTCTATATTCCTGAGGTTTTTCCTGCATTGAAGAAGGTGATATTTCTTGACGACGATGTAGTCGTTCAGAAGGATCTTTCGGCCCTCTTTTCAATTGATTTGAATGGAAATGTTAATGGAGCAGTAGAGACATGCATGGAGACTTTTCACAGATACCACAAGTACCTGAACTACTCTCATCCTCTTATACGTGAACATTTTGATCCTGATGCATGTGGTTGGGCGTTTGGGATGAATGTCTTCGACTTGGTTGAATGGAGGAAAAGAAATGTAACCAACATCTACCACTACTGGCAAGCAAAGAATGTGGACCGAACGCTGTGGAAACTAGGTACTTTGCCACCAGGACTTTTGACATTCTATGGGTTGACAGAGGCATTAGATCCATCATGGCATGTTCTGGGATTGGGCTACACGAATGTTGATCCTCACTTGATAGAGAGAGGTGCTGTGCTGCACTTCAATGGAAATGCAAAACCATGGCTGAAAATTGGGATGGAAAAGTACAAACCTCTTTGGGACAAGTATTTAGATTATTCTCATCCTTTATTACAACGGTGCAACTTTCACTAGTTTCACTTTCTCCAATAAATATCTCGGGGTCCAATACACTGCTAATTTTGCCAGATTAGGCGTTACTGGTGATTCTACTTCTACAAGTGCCTGTTGTTGTATATATATATTTTTTATATTCTCACATAAATATCAAATATTATCTATTAAGTGAGTACAGTTGTTTCTCCTTTCCCATTTCCTAGCCATGTTCTGTACTTAACCCTATTTCTAGCTCATTGGTTCTGATAGTAAGTCTGTATGGTGATTAAGATGCAAGCCCCAAGCGTGCCGCAAAAGCAGCTTCGAAGGGGTTAAAACAAGCTCAATCTTAAATGATCAAAGGTCGATCTATATTTACGGGACATGATCTGAGGTGAACAAATGCAGGCTTGCTCGGCTTTAAGTGGTTAAGATCGTTTTAGCTTAGATATATTTATGAAGTTTGAAAAAGTCGTAATTGACAAAAAGATGAGAGCTTTGGCATCTCAGTCGCCACTGATAGACTTGTACCGAGTCCGTTTGTCAGATACCTGCGGAAAAAGCATTGGACACGTGGAAGAAGCCCATCAAGTTCAGTCGTAACGTCAAGTGCCGGCAACGCAGCAACTCCCAAACCACACCACTACTGCAAGCATGTATTTCATATAACATTTGTCGACGCAATTACTAGTTAACATAGACTGGTTAAGAAGACTAGCCGGCCAGTGTTACATTTGTGTTGTTTTATCTCTTATCGTCTAAACCTCAATCTTAACAGATTCCCTCTCGTTCTTCTGTTAAGGGACTATGAAGACTGACAATGAACCACTACTCTGTGTCTCCGATCAATCTTTGAAACAAAGAAGGCCAAAATCTCGCGAGATCAACTCACGTTTTCTTTATTCACCAACACGGTCAAGCAATGGTGGAATACCGTCTCCAAACCAATCTTCCTCACCAGTACGTCAAAAACCAACCCGCACAAAGCATCAAACAAGTTCTGATGACGTTGGAGTTGTACGTGGCATTTGGCCTTCATCGTCATCAAAGAATAAAAGTGGAGGCTCTCTTGCTGATGAGAGATTGGCTGACAAACCTACGAATGGTAACAACTCGGTTTCTCTTAATAAGCAGAGAAGCTACAGGGAGTTTACGTTTGAGAATGAGAAAGAGAAAGAAAGCACCAAGGAAAATCATAGACCATTCTTTGGAGGTTCGACGAGATATACTGGAAAGTTCAACTTTCCAGGAAAAAGCTCACTCTCTTCAACAGCTTCTCGTATTATTCCCAGAAGGCTGTCCGTCGATGAAAGTTCACTCTTTAGAAATCGTTTAAGCTCATCCCATCCAATATCAGATCCCTTTATGGATAGCAATGACTTTGAATCAGAATGCAGTGATTTCAGCTCTTCAACTTTGGAGTTTCCTTCTCCGGCTTCAAGTACATGGTCGACAAAATCTGGTAGAGAGGTTTCCTCCAAGTACTTACAAGATACAACAAGGCATCCAAGAGAGACATCAGATTCTGATAATCTAAACTCAACCAAAATCAAGAAGTTTACAGTGAAAAATCCAATTAAGAGGATTAATTCTTTCGGCGTACATGGGAATGGTTCGTCTCAATGGGCTCTATCACCAGGGCGATCTGGAGCAGCACCGATATCTGTGGAGAGTAAGGAAAGGCCTTTGTCATTTACAAATTTCAGGCCACCGCGTTCGAGTCCTTCAAGGCGTAAAGGTGTAGAAAAACTGCTGAGTTTGGGGCTGGACTTACTAAAAGGTAAGAAATCTTCATCGCCTAGCTCATTGCTGCTGGTGACAGGAGATGCAGAGAGCATTCATCAGTTAAGACTCTTGCAAAATCGTCTGATGCAATGGCGATATGCAAATGCTAGAGCTGATGCTGTGAATAAGAACATAAATGACAAATCGGAGGTATGATCCTGTATAGGATGTGCAAAAGCGATCTATCTAAAATTCAAATGATAAATACCAGTTGAATCAACAGAAAAAAACTTCTTCACCGTGAGTTGTTGAACATTGCAAACATTCTACGTAGCTCGACGTTTTAGAAATTAGAATTTCTTATGTCACACCAACAGTAATAACAATTACGGCTGTCAATTGGTATCTGTCATACTCATAAAAGAACATTCATCTGATGCATTTGCAGAACCATTTGTTATCTGCATGGTTTAGGCTGGAAAGACTGCAACACTCTGTAGTCCAGAAGAGATTGAAACTTGAGAAGGAAAAGATGGAGATGAAGCTGAATGTCATGCTAAATTCCCAAGTCAGTGCAAAACTGTATATATATGTGTGTGTGTGTATAATTTCATATCATAAACCTAGGTTAATGAAGCTAACTCCTTAGAAATGATGCAGATGAAACTATTGGAATCATGGGGAGTTATGGACAGGCACCACTCATCGGCACTTTCAATGATAAAACAATGTTTGCATTCTGTCGTTAGCAGAGTACCTCTCCTGGAAGGTGCAAAGGTCAGTTCCACAGTCCAAACTCGCACTGAAACTTTCCTATCTATTTTACTATTTATTGAATTGGAAACTAACGAAAGATACTTGATTTTAGGTGGATTTTGAGACAGTTTCTAATGCTATTAGACAAGCCTCAGATATGATGGGATCTATCAAGTTGCCATTTTCAGTAAGCAACAATTTGTCGAAGTCAATGATTTCTATGCGCTCTTGTTTGAGTTTAACATTGTTCGCACCGCAGGCTGGGAAAACTGTTACTTTACTGTCACAATTAGCAGCGGTGGTCAGGCAAGAGAAGCTATTGTTGGGGGAATGCAGAGAGCTGTTGGAGGGAATATCTCTGTTAGAGGTATGATTCTTACTTGCAAGTTACAGTGTATTATTGAAGCATATTATTGAATCTGTTGGAGCAGGTGCAGGAAAGGAGTATGAAATCCTATATAATGCAATCAAATTTGTGGGAACAGCAACTACATCGCTAGCAGCAAGAACGCAATAAGAAGCGCCTTCCTGTCTTGCGACCATGAGTTTTGTCCCCAACAGAGCATTAGTTGATAGCCTACAGGCGACTCTAATAGCTGACGAAGAAATCCCAGGCAGCTAAACCGATATGTTTTAACCCGATCAAATTGTTTCTATTAGCTTTAGTAAGAACTTTGCCATTTGCAGCTTCATGTAAGTTCTCCATTTAATCTAATTATTCACTTTGATCAATAAGAAATTTCATTTCAGCTGAAGAGTCGAAAAAAATTTATTCTTTCATTGCTAATAATATTTTAATACAAAAGCATACTCTTATAATTAAGTAGGCAACATCCATGTTTACATTAAAAGCAGTATATATACATTATTGTATGTTTTAATTACATACATACTATCAAATGTCAATAACCAAAAAAATGCATTTTTATATGCTATATAATTCATAGAGACTTATAGAATTGAACCTTTAACATATTCATAATACAATAGCCAAAAATTGCTAGCTAAAATATTCACCTATATTATCTTCCTCCATTTCATATAGAATATAAGTGAATTAACCAAAATACAAAACAAAACTAATATGTATAGGCACTTTAAAATCCTTCACCAAGTACCTTCATCCACTCTTAATCATCACCATCCTACAAAAACAGAAGTAGATTGGAATTATTGTAAAACTACTATACTCATAAACATGATGATGTATCTAAAGAATGAAATACTAATTATTTTATTGTGACCTCCGGTTAATGAAGACAACTAATATAGTCTAAGATCTAACAACACAATGATTACTTTCTTTTTATGAACAAATTCAAAAACCATGAACATAAGCAATTAATCTCAACAAAAAGAAAACAAGATGGTGTACAACAACGGTGAATTAAGGAAATTTGTCACGTGATATTCTTCATGTCAATATATATGGTTTGGAGAAATAGAAGATTCCATTTTTGATTAACTAGGTGCAATAAGTTTATAAAGCATATCTATATTAGTGGTGTTAGCTTGCCTAAGCTGAGATTGAATGGTACAACCCAAAAAAAATGAAAGGAACAAAAAAAGATAAAACGAATTTACTAAATGAAATAATGGAAAAATCTCAACAGTATTTCCTTAATAATCTCAGTCCGTATGGAGTGAACAAACCTCCCAATCAACGAATAACAATGTTAATTTCAGAATGCTCAAAACTAAGGCCCCATGGTGTATTATAATCACACAGCCAATGGAAACTGTTATTTTCAACCTAAACAAAACTACAATTAAGCAAATAACATAGGAAATATAAGCATGACTTGGGGACGTGCATTGGACTGGGTAAAAGAGTGGAGACGT
>JAOSBP010000009.1:9125855-9145174 GCA_027563825.1 Erythroxylum mucronatum
AGCCCAACTGTCTTTTGCCTTAGTACACTCCAGAAGCACGTGATTCAGATCTTCCTCACAGCCACAGACGTCGCAGCCAGTAGGAATCTCTAGTCCTTTACGCGCCAACCTCCTATTGCAAGGAATGAAGCCCCTCAAACAACGCCAAATAAAATCTTTAATCTTCGGTGGGATAGGTAAATGTACTTATCTTTGGTTTTTGTGTGACAAAACATTATTGAGGTTATTGGTAGTTCATATAACGATGGAAACTTTCGAATTTAATTTATTAACGAATTAGATTCAATTACATTAATAAGATTGAATTTAATTCAATTTACACTATTTGGAATAAACTTAGTAATATTAGAATTGAATTCAATTACACTGTTTGAAACACAATCAAAATGAATTCAATTATTTCATATGATATTTTTACCCTTGACTAAAAAATAATCTTATTAAATAATAAACATTCATACTTACATAGAGCAAGTTATAAACATCAATTTCATTATAAGTGATATCACCAAAAAAGTTCATTATTAAAATAAAAAAAATTGATTGCAAATGACATTAGGCTAGGCCAATCAAACCTTTTAATCCACCGTATGCTTCTCTATTTATCAATACCTTTTAAATCAACCAATCAAACCTTTTAATCCACCGTATGCTTCTCTATTTATCAATACCTTTTAAATCAACCAATCAATCTCAATTCTCTTGTGATAGTTTTTCTTTTTTCTTTTTTTCCCCCTTCTTTTCATGGTCTCCTTGCTTGTAGACGGTAAAAGATTTCGATTGATTCTCTACATTATGGTGTGGAAGCTCATCGGAGGAATGAGCTCTATTTAACACCTACCGATCAAGTCGTGGAAATGATCTACACCATGTCATTTATTCATGGTGACCTCCCTTGTATGGATGATGACGATCTCCGACAATGAACTGCGATCAACTCAACAATCAAAGACTATAAAATTGGCAGTATTTAGGTTTTATTGGTTAAAATTAGATTAATTAAGGCTAAGTTATATTATGTAGGTTAGACTTGATTTATTAGTTTTAATTAGAGTTTATTATATACAATTAGTATTAAAAAATTAATTTAATATTAGTTGAAAACATTATGTAGACGTGACAATAATAAAGAAAATAATAAATTTGTTTTATATCATCAATTAAACAAAAGTATAATTTTGTCAATACGTACATAAATCTAATCTCTAACACCAGATTTTACTATATTACCCCTTCCATCCTACGTTCATTTACGTTCTATTTAATTGTAAACCATTCCATTCTATTAAAAACTTTACCTTCAACGTTGCCTTTTGTTATATAAGATTTCTGCATCACATAATGTACATATATAACCTATCAACACAAGAAATATACACTTTGGAGTTCTGGGCTTGTCATGAACATTGCTGTTTTCGAAGATCTTCAGACAATAAAGTTTGAAGAAGCTGGCTTAACCTCTCAGCACCAGCACCTGGTCTAAAAATTGAAACATTGCCACGAATATTACATGGATCACTCCCGTTGTCGGAGCTGCCAACACACCATGCTCCTAGCGCGAACCGGTTCGTACGATTGAGAAGTTCTTTATCAATCTTGTCCAAAACCGGATCATTCCTTGCAAATTTTCGAGCAAATGGGGCCTTGCTTTTAACCATTTTGTCAAAGTCTTTCATAGTCAAGGAGAGAGGATGTTGCTTTGGAGGACTGTCCCAAGCAATATAGTGTAGATCGTGGCTTATTGCTGTGGTTTTGAATTCTTCAGTGTTGCATATAAGAGTATGGAAGTATCCTTCCGGCGACGACATAAAATTCGTGTAATACATTAGGATAGTTCGTGGGAAGTTATCCCATCCCATTATGCAATATTCAACAAAGGTTCGGGTAAGCATTACCCATGCTGAACCTGCATCCCAGAAGGAAGCCCAACAAAAAAATAATTCTAAATCTCAACCATTGGCAATCAAGCTAAAAGGATGATATTGAAAGAAAAATCCTCAATACTCTATTTGTCTAAAACAATAAACAAACAACACCCACCCACCCCGAAAACAACATGAAAACAAGACCAAGCTAGTCAAAGACATAGAAAGTGGTAGGCAGAACTTGTAGTTTACCTGCACTTGGACTGAAAAATGCAGTGCAAACAATAAAAGAGAACAAATAATAAGTTGGCTATTACGTCATGACAAGATTTCAAAGATAGGTATGAGCAGAAATAAGCTGCATGCTCACCAGTGAAGAGCTTGAATGAGGTGGGAAGCGATCGGCGTTGAGTAGTCACAGCAAGGTCAGATTTCTTTGACAAGTATAGTCCAGGATCAATAATAATTGGTTTTGCCCTTTGGTTCCTGCAACATTTTCATAAAATTAATTGTTAAATTAATTAATTTCTTCTCCAGAGTTTTCCTTTCACTTACAATTTCCATCCAGTAAGCTGCATATGCTCAATGAAATTGAGATTCCTGGACAAATTTGAGAATACATGGAGCAAATCTGCACAACACAAACCAAAGTTTATTTCCGCGAAGAGCGTCAACTAAATTAAGAATAATATCACAAATAGGAAAAGGATCTGCATATACATGAAATTCTATCATAGATATTGGTGTCTCTTGTAAATAATGCCACATACCCAAGTTAATTCTTGTGAAAATAACTAGTCAATAGTCAGAAGTCATAAAGAATACCCAGTTCATCCCCCTTTTGAGTACCCAAGGATTTTGAGGTGAGTAGTGTAGCATTCAGCAACACAACTAAGTAACCAGTTGAGTCATACTTTCAGAATCTAAGATATCCTAACATATCATCAATCCATAACATCTTGAAGAAAGGTCCAAAAGAGCTCAAGGACTTTAGTAATCATCTTGATAACATGACCTGATGGGCCAGGATTCTATTTTCAGTTCAAGTGTTCAAGCTGTTTCTTAGACAGGAATATAAACCCACAATAAATTTCTAGGTAGTGAACTAAGTTAACAAGCTGAAGAGTGCATAGGATACTATTTCCACCTCCAAGCAGTAACGTAAATGAAATCAAAGGAATTAGAAAATTTTAAATGCAAGATAATTGTGAATCCCATTAGCCATGGTTGCACAGAAAATTCAATCCAATTCGACACATTCAGAATGCATGCAGAAGTAATTTTGTAGGATTCATATTGCAGCTCTGTAGAACCTAATACATGACCACGTTAAGATTTAAGTATATGGCATTTAAATGCAGTACATTGCACTTAAAATTTCAGCTAGCATTAGACCACATCGGACTACCTAGAAAGGAACAATGTACTTCAGATCCCATCTAACAATGAAATTTCTGATCATCAATAAAAATTAGAGGAACAGCTAGCAAGACATAAACAAAAATTCAGAGGAAGTCTGCAACCCAAACACACTGAGACATAAATTATGCCAACCCTGTGGAGTTAGGAATTAAAAGTAGATTATGCAACCTCACAATAATAGCATATGGCTGATTAAGTTGGTTACTCCTGATCAAAAGTACCCCCACCTTCTGCACAGCAGGTAAAGACTGCCTCTCTAATTTGATCCTTAAACAAGACACGCATAAACCTCCTTGGACTCTTGAAATCAAATGCTAGAAGCCTAACAGTATAAATACTAAAGTTGCAGAAATGAGAAAATTTTCACTTGACTGCTACTGCCAAGCAAACTCCCGAAACAAGTGGAATACTGTATCAACAGATTCATTCTATTGATCTATTTTACAGATTCTCATAGCAACATTAATCCTCCGTAGAAAGGAAACAACTCAAGACATACAGAAACACAAAGCAGAGAACCAAGCAGATGAAATAAGTAAGAAAAGAGCATCAAGCACAAACCATCTTGTGTCACGAGAGGATAATCCGAAGCACTGAGGTTAATAAACCAATCCCACTCCAAGCTCTCCCTTAGCATAATAGCAATTGCTTGAAGGGTACAGGCAATCATTGTAGGGCCCTTGTAAGTTACCAAGTTGGACTGGCCCATCACACGGACGTTCCCAACTTCACTAAATGTCGGGTCACTCTTCAAAGTTGTTCCTAAGTCCACCCTTTCACGTGGAGGTGCTTCCAGATCCAAATGCAAGATGTATTGATTCCTTGGATGATAAACTGCCTGCAAAGTTCTCATCATTCTGCGACTATCACCCTTGGTCCCTGAAATAAGGTATGCTAATCTAGGCGCTTCCCACTTGGAATACCCACTCCTATTCAATGATTTCATTAAATCAAATTCCGCAAAATACTCAGATGAATCCTCTGAGCTCGCAAATGAAGTAACATCAAATGGAAACTGATCTCCACCATAGGGAGAGGCAAATAGCCCGAAAGTGCTTGACAACAGGAGGGTTAATGATACAAGCAAGCTAGCAAAGAATGGAATGTGCCATTTCCTATCGTTTAAAAATCTTACCGGGTGAGAAATGGCATTTTTCCTCATGCTCATCGAAGGGTTATTCATGAAATCAAAGCCCAATAGCTAAAAATTCGAAATTCTCCAAACCAATTGAGCAAAACCCCAGAACGATAACATGTGAAAACCCACCAAACTAGGACAAAGAACAAGCCAAGGAAAAGCAAAGAGGTCCAAAAGAGCTAAACACTTGCAAGCGAAACACTATCGCTTCAAACTACAGCATAAATCAATACCTGAAACCGCCTCCAAATTTCTTTTAGATAACTAACCCGTAAAGAAAAAATATACTAAAGATCCGTCCTTTACGAAGAGCATCGTTAATGAAGATGACAGCACAGGATTTGGAAAAAGAAAAGTACTCCGTAATCCAGAAATGATAAATCCATAAAAACTACAACTTTGTAAAACTTCAAAGCTTAACTTTTTGGTTATGCAATAACTAAAAATGCTGGACTAGTTCTAAACTGGCTCCCCAGATCTAATCACTATCATAAAGCTTAGACTGTAAGTCTCAGAAACTTGAAACTCAAAAGAATTATCAAAAAATTGTGAGGAAAGACAAGGAAATAAAGTTCAAATGCTCCCGAAAAACAGAGACGGAGGTGGGATGCTTTTTAGAGAACAGGGAGAGATTCAAGGGCTAGGTGACGTTATCGTTTGGTGGGAAAGAAAATGGTAGAGAAAGAGGAGCTGAGTCAGACCAATTCACCGAGATCATTTAAACCAATTGATTATAGTAAAGTATTATATTGATAATATAATATACTAAACCATATATCCAAAAATTATATTAATAGAAATTTGACGTAATAATGATTTATTTAATTTTATTGATATTACTTTTTATATATTTCACATAAAAATAATAATTATAATTAATAAAAAAATTATTTAACGATCATATAAATATAAAATTAAAGACAATACAAATTGTAAAGTACTTAAATATTACAATTCTATCATATAATAAATAATAATCATGTCAAAATATCAAATAATAAATCATAAATATACATGACTATCTAAGTATTACAATTTACAATAAGAGTTCGTGTTGAGGAAACAATCAACTAGAAGTAAAATTTGAACAAAAATATTAATAATTATATTTATATTACATATAGAGATTTAAAATTATATAAAATATAAGAGAAATTAAAAGAAGAAGATAAATAAAAACTTAAATCTTAATTCAATCAAATATCAGCTCAAATTATATTGACTCTAATTTTCATTTGGTAAAAAATCATCATCATTGAAAGAAGTCTCATCATCACCATCATTTAAATTTATTTTACCAAATGACATATCAATACTTTCTCATCTAAGATTATCTTCCAAGTTAATCTCAACTAGAAAATCCGATTCTTAAAAAACCTAATCCACCAAAAGATTGATATAGTCAAGGCAAATTAAATACACATAACTAATTATTCTATTAAGAATCCTAATAAACAAATAACATTAAATTATTAAGATATTATAAAAAATTATATCTAACTTAATAATGATAATAACATATATTTCTCAAAACTTTAAATTGTATATAACAATGACCTAAACATTTAATCTTTTGTGTTCTAAATTATTCTTTTTCTTGGAATAGATAAATTCAAATATGCTTCAATTCCTTTCACACTCTGTTGCACTTACACATTAACTTAAATTTTAAATTACAATCTTTTGCAATCCTGGAACACCACTTTCAAATTGGTCTCACTAAACAATTGTAAGGCAATAAAAGTAATATTATAAACAAAATAAAGTAATAATTAATTTTCAACAAGTAACAAAAATGAAAAACTGTATGCTTAATTAAGTTTGTCTCTTTGACAAATAGTAATACGCATCCCAAAATCAATAGAAACATCGTTATAAAACTCCATTTATTAGCTTAAGAGATCTTTAATTATGTCATGGGCAACAATAGTTGTACTAGTTAATAATATTCCCCAATCAATTTCAACTTTCTTTGTAAAGCTTAGTTTGAAATAGACACTAGGATTTAAAAATGCTCCAACAGTAAACAATAAATACTAAAGTTGTATTTCCCATATCTCATTGATAATTGTAAAATAAGCTGTGTATAGAAAATACCTATTTTTCATATTGGTCTTGATTACTTCATTTGCCCTCTCAATGGCATCATAGAAATAACTTATTATTTCTTTCTCATCACTATCAGTTAGACAAAGTGCTATTACTAAAGTCTCATAAACTCAAATGACAAATTGACATTAAGACTAAAATTAATTATCATCAAGCATAATTTTAGAAACCCTCAATTTAGAATTAAACCTAGCATATTGAGATGCAACATACTTATCACTTGTAAACATTTGTCTCAACTCCTTCTTTATTATAATAAACCACTGAAGTTATACAAAAATTAATTCAAATATTGCAGTACATAGGATGACATAAATTCCTACCATTTGTGAAATCCTTTCTCATTAAATTGAAGAAGACCCATGCATGATTATAGATGAACTTGATCACCTTTTTTGCTTTTTGTACAACCTCATCAATAATATAAAAATATCTAGCATCTCCTATATTTTTCAACATGAGGTTAATGCAATGTGTAGTACAAGGAGTCCAATAAAAAGAATTATATCTACTTTACAATCTTCTTCCAATTACTTTATAAGCAAAATCATTGTCAGTAATAAACTGAACAATATTTTCGACCCAACTTCATTCACAATTTCATCAAATATCTAAAATAAGGTATTAGTATTCCTAATAAATGCAGATGCATTAATAGACTTAAAAAACATTGTCCCCTTTGCAAAATAAACCAAAAAATTAATAATAGGTTTATGTCTTTTATTTTTCCAACCATCACACATAATTGAACAGTCAAAGGTAGTCCAAGTCATTCTTCTTTCATCCAAATAACTTTTTATTTCATAAACAGAGCTACTAAGAAGCTTACCTTTGTAGTCATCAATTGAAGGAACTTTATATCTTGGACCATAAGAGACAATAACATCTAACATAGGTTGATAATGATAAGACTGGGCATCATTAAAGGCTATACCTAAATCGTACCACCATCTAGCTATTTCTATATCCACATTATGAGTTGCGTGTTATGTCTAATTTCTATTTCTTTTAATTGCCTTCATATCTTGATTTTGGTTACAAATCCTTGTGTTTTGATCCAAATGTGAGATAAATTGAGTGGAAATGATGTGAATATTGTATGAATGTTAATTGGATTATTTTTCAAAATTTGCATAAAGGTTGAAAGGAAAGTGATGTAAATTTTGCATGAAAAGAGAAATAAATAAATAAAGAAGAAATTGATGACAAGTGTCACTCTCATAGTGGTGACTTTGCAAGTCACCACCATGACTAACATCCAAATGTTAGTCACGACTAACACTTTGGTGTTAGTCACAATTGTGACTTAACTTGTCACCACCGTGACAAGTGCCCTCATAAGGGTGACTTAACATGTCACCCCCATGACCCCCGTGACCTATTTGTTTTATTTAATTCATCAACTTATCACGCGTCATATACAGAGGTGACAGCATGAAACCTAAATCTAGACGAGGTTACAAATAGAAAGGATAGGAGGGTGGCGACAATATTTTTCATTCCATTCATTCTTCATTCTTTACAAACAGGTGGAGACAGAGGAAATAGAGAGAAACAAGGGACGAAGAGAAGATAACAGAGGGAGTCAGTGGAGAAGAGAGAAATAAGGTAGAGAGATGGAACTAGAAACAAGACTTCGACCATCTGGTGAGAACAAGTTGAAGCAAAAGGTGACAGCTAATGCGGGAAGCTTAAGAGGGGTAGGAGAACTTCACACCTCACTCACTCGATCCCTATTTCTATGTTATTCATCTATTGCAGTGTTTCTATTGTTTACTGAACTTGTTACTTTTATAGCTTAGCCAACTGTTACTTGTTTTCTTTTCATAGTTCATCATTTACTTGGTTTGTTGCTTGAATACTTTTCATAGACTAATAAGATGGGATCTAAGTATCTGAGAATGATGAATCATATTTGTGCTATGATGGGCTAAATCTTTTTCTTGAGGATTAATGTAGTTATTTTAATCAACTATGTATGAATGAGTTACGGTTTTGTTGTCTTATTAATTGCTGTAGTTTCTAAGCTGATTAGATGTAATGACAAGACCAAACCTTGCATCATTTTAATTTTAAATGAAGGATCACGAGAATAAGTTTAATACGGAACGAGAAACTATGGATGCATAGGTTAAGAACTATAAATATATTAACTTAAGTGGTAATTAGTGGTCGGGTTTTATAATTAATTCGAATGATAACTTGTTGAATATGAAAGTTAGATTATTTCATTATTCGAGTTGATTTAAAACCCAACTATTAATTTTAGTAAGACAACTATCTAATCATTTCCTTTAATCATACATAGGACATTAAATTAGTGAAATTAATTCTCAAGAGTCTTTGATATGTGTTTAATTGTTGATACATTTAATCATTTACACTTAGCGATTAATGATACAAATATGCTTAAGATACTCACCTTAATTCATATATGATTTTAGGTACAATTTGGAAGTAAAGAAATTAAAGTAGGTTGAAAGCATGATAATTGGACCATTTTTCGAAGGCTAATACTCACTTGTCTTTATGAAGTAAGAAGAAGACAAGAAAATGCCAAGACAGGAGATATATGTTGAAAATACAATGAAGACTAAGGCATGAGATGGGACAACCCCATACACACGAATTTAATGGTTGGTAAATCAAAGGGAGAGTAGCAAGTGGGAAAGCATGAAATGACATGCAAGAGACATGGAAGCATGCACCAAAACAACGTTGCACATAGCACACAACACCACACACCCAGCAAAAATGACAATGCATATAGCAGCTGGGAAGGAATAAATAAAACGCGTAGATCACTTGGACAAAATGCAGACGATGTCTGTGACGTCTGTGAAATGCAGATGTTTTATAAACATAGGGAGCGTTTTAAATGGAAATGCAAAGTAACAAAGAGGGGGGGAACAATACCAGTGGACTAACAAATAATTCACAAACTAGAGAACAGTAGCGTATAGATAAGGGAGGCACAGAAGCGAGGAGAGTAGGAGGGCTTCGGTTGGGTTATAACATGGGGGCTAAAGCATTTTCTTGGGAGAGACCTATGAATGGCTAAACATCCCGACGTCGGTTCAGAGGTGACATTGACGCCGACGACCCTGGTTAAGTGTTTTCCACAGTTTTTGTTGTTTCTTTCTCTCATTAGAAATTGATTGTGTTATCCTATGTTAATTGATTTGAGTTTTGTGTATAGATAATTGAATTTTTGTTATTGTTGGGTTATTTGTGTATGAACCCATTAGGAATTCTGAAAAGATGTTTTTAATGCGTTCATTAAATTGTTTATTTGCAAACTTATTGCTAGAATTTCGATATAATCTGTAATTGTTATGTTGAAATTCATGTGTAGCGACTAATGATTTGTAATCATTAGGGATAACATGACCTAGGTTAAATTACGCATCATATGTGGTTGTTGCCTTGATTAATCAGTTTTCTTAATTAGTAATGCTACTGCTAATTAAATCTAGAGATTGTATCCTAGGTTATTCGGTAGTTAGGTTTAATTAATGACAATATCTTGATTAAACACTACCTAAAGGAAAACTCAGATTAATTATTAACCCACGATTAATAGTTGTTAGGAGAGGTTAGAGAACAACAAATCAATAAAATATGTTTAATTAAGGTGTAGACCGAGATTGAACTAAAGAATCGGGTCCCTACCAAATTCCCCGCTTTTATCATTTTTCGCATGTTTTCTTGAATTTGTTTTTATTAGTTTAGCTTCATTCTATTTTCTTATTTTCAAAATCCAAAAACTTTTTGAAGAGAAAAAAAACATCGATTAATTTCATTTCAACGAATTTACACACTCTCTGTGGGATAAAACTAGACTCACCACTGCTATAGTAGTAGTCTAGTTTATTTTGACTAGCGTTATGACGTGCTATCATTCTTCCATTTTGATTAATCAATTTGTCTTTGTTTCCGGTTGAATCATTTTACTTTTTAGTCTAATTTCGTGATTTTTTTTAAAGCCTTCAGTCAACAATAAGATAGAATGTTTAGGATTGCATATGTTTCTATTTTTCGTTCAAGATTAATTTAAGTTAACCAATTTCACCTCTATGAGAGACGACCTTGAGTAATCACTACAACTACCTTGTATACTTGTGAGTAGGATAGCTTAGGTCTTTTTAGAACTTTTTGTGCATAACAAGTTTTTGGTGTTGTTGTCGGCAAGGTATTTAGCGTTTAAACTTGAATTAATTTTGATTGTTTTTGTTTGCTAAAATGATTTTGATTGCTTGTGTTTGTTCATACATGTATGCTTTATTGTGTTATTTTGTTAACGTGTTTTGTAATTCTCGTTATTAATTTAGTGCTTTCCGTATTTAGTTTGTGCAAGGTAGGAGAACTTTAGGTAGTGAATTCACTTGGTTTATAATAGGAAGGAGATCTTTAGATAGTGAACCCGTCCTTTTTATTGCTAACATATATCGAAGACGAAGACCTCAAGGGGACTTTGAAGACAATCGTGAGGAATCCAAGCGTGAGGATCAAATTAACAAGCAGAAGATGGGCGAAAGATAGTTGCTGATGAAGGAGTATGCCAGATCAGTGATTGGTACTGCGACGTTGTGTATACATTTGGGAGAGGCAACTAGAAATTACGAATTGAAGAGCAACCATTACAACATACTACCATCTTTCTATGGGGTTCCTAATGAAGAACCTTTAAATTTCATTCAAGGATTCTATACTACTCTCCAAACATTCCCTTTGGATGGCCTAAATGAGGGTCAACTCAGGATGAGGTGCTGCCTATTCACATTGAAGGATTGAGCCAAGGCGTGGCTAAAGACCTTTCCACCCAATTCATTGACTACATGGGAGGAGGTGTACAACAAATTGATTGCAAAATTCTATTCCCATCAAAAGACATCTGAGTTGCACACCAAGATAGTTACCTTCACTTAGATGGTGGGAGAGCCATTTCATGAGGCATGGGAACACTTCAATCTCTTGCTAATACAATGTCCATACCATCATTTTCCGCTTTACATGCTAAACTGATTCTTTTATGATGTGTTGATGCAGCAGTGCCAGTACATGGTGCACAATACAGCAGGAGGAGCTGTAGGAGATAGGACGATCAAAATGTATGAAATCTTCGAAATGCTAGGGGCTAATTCTCAACAAAAAAGTGTAAGGGGAAGAAGAGCTGGAGTTTATGAAGTGAGCTCAAATCAAGAATTGGCTATGCAGTTAGCTGAGTTAACAAGGCATGTAAAGATGCTAACTACAAGACTACCCTAAAACGTTCCTAATCAAGAACTTTGTGGTATATATGGAACTTGTGGTCATGGAGCGAATGTTTGTACATATTCTTACGAACCTTTTGATGGGGAGGAACAAGTGAATGCACTTAACGGTTTTCAACTAAGGGAGCGAAATGATCCTTATTCAAACACCTACAATCCTGGTTAGAGAAGCCACCATAATTTTTCATAGAAGATCAACAATCCACCAATGCAATCCTAACAACAATACCAAAATTTTCAAAGGCCAAATTATTACCAAAGGCAATCCTCAAATCAAAACTCGTCTAGCAAGCCTTCCTTGGAGGAATGCCTGAATGAGATTATTCAAGTCACAACTTAAAATCAGGAAACGAACAATAAAAGGTTTGACTCTTTGGAGGCGTATGTGAAGATGGTTGAGATCCAAGTAGGGCAACTCGCTACTTAAATGCACAACAATAAAAATGGAAAGTTGCCTAGTCAATCTGAGCTAATGAGAAAAGCAATGAGAGAAAATCATACTGAGTTTCCTTCTAAGCTGTTTGATGCTGATAATCAAGAAAAGGAAGACCTCACCCAAGAAGAAGATGAGCGGAATGAGAAAAGCAATGAGAGAAAATCTTCAAGTCACATTCAAAAGGGTGAACAATTTAAGCATGACTCTAAGGACAATGAAGGACAAAAACTGTACAAGGCGGCAGATCCTTATTGACCACCAATTTCATATCCGAGTCGCCTTAAGGAATCGAAAAAAGATTATCAGTTTTCCTATCTATATCGCATGCTTTCTAAAGTCAATATTAATCTACCCTTGTTAAATGTGATTAGGAACATTTCGACTTATGTCAAGTTCTTTAAGGCACTAAACACTAAGAAATGAAAGTTTGAGCCTAACGAAAAGGTGCTAGTTTTAGAAGTAGCAAGTGCAATTCTGCAGCCACATTTACCCCCAACCTGAAAGATCCAGGTAGTTTTATCAGGCAAGTATTAGTGGGTAATGGTGATGAGGTTAAGGGTATGCTTGATCTTGGAGCAAGTATAAATGTTATACCTCACTCTATTTTTGAGAAATTGGATCAAGAATAGTTAATACCTACGAACATGTATTTGCAATTAGCTGATAGGTCAGTCTGTTATTCGAAAGGAATAATGGAAGACGTGTTGGTGAAAGTTGGAGAATTGATTGTGCCCATATACTTTGTTATCCTAGACATGGGGGAAGTGAAGGAGAAAGAAAAGGAGCACCCCATACTCCTAGGGAGGCCTTTTATGGCCACTACCAACTTTTTGATTGATGTGAGGAATGGGAAATTGACCATGACAGTCTTAAGAAACAATAGAATTTTCAATCTTTAATGTTGAAACTATTCTTAGTTTTACTGTTTATGGAGACTGTTCTTTTATTGATCAAGTTAATGCTGCCAATTTTGATTTTGCCTTGCAGGAAGAAGAAGAAAAGAAGCTGGACTTGGTTAAGGAGAGTGACGAATGCTACCAATTACTAGTGAATGCAACTGAGGAAGTATTTGGGAGACTCTTGAAGATAGATTTGAATGAAAAGGAGGAAATGGTGGAATCAATCACTTTAAGCGACCTACTTTGAGCATGACCATTGAGACATCTATCTACAAGATTTTAAAGAAGCAACCTATTTAGTTTTTTTTGTTTTTCAATTTTCTATTGGTTGTTATTTTTCTTGGTGAACCTTAACTTAGTTTGTTTTCTTTGTGTGCATAGGCTTATTCTTCTGTCTCTTCTATCTGTTTTCCTTATAGCTGTCTTAATTCCTCGATACAATACACCGTGCTCCACACCAGATCAATGCAGTGATCATCCCCACATTCATATCATATTTCTATCCCTTTCTTTATTGCTTATTAGTTTAATTTCTTTTAGTTTAAATGCTTGTCCTTGTTTGTCTTAATTTTTGTCTTTTGTCTTAGACCTATCTTTGACTTTTTGTATTACATTAGGAATAGTGTGATGTTTAGGGGTGGAGTATTAGTTAAAAGAAAAAACATTTATTATTTATGTGTTGTGTGTTTGTTTTCCCATTTAGTAGTTAGAGATGCATGGTTATTAAATGAACTTGATCAGGATTAGAAGTGCATAATATGAGTGAATGAGTATACTTGCATGCTTAGATTGATTAACTTAGATTTCGATTAAAGGGACATTAGCTTGTTGTGATAGATGAATGACATTTTTCTTTAGTAAGAATTCGAGCTTTTTGAAATATTAAACACCAAATTCAAGTATTCTTTGTTAAGAGTGTTCTTTCATGATTAAGGAACTCTAAAACTTGTTTGCAAATACCAGTTGAGATCACATAATCCTATGCAAATGTTGAAATGATGAAGGCAATTAGGATTTACTCCTTTTACTTAAAGGGCCACCATGATGTTACCTGTAGTGAACCCCCTTTGAGCTTAACATATAACCTTTTCTTTCTTGAAACCCAAAATATGAGCCTTGACCTTGATTATTTATCATCTTTGTTGTACCTACCAAAAGGCAAGTTAAGCATTTGAATGGATATGATTGAGTTTAGGGAATAATTGTTTGAATAAGTGTGTGGGAATCATAGCATATAGTTGGCTTTTGAGTTAGGAATGGGTAGGGTTGTAATAATTTGTATCTTCCCTCTACATTTTTCTCTTCTAAACTTGATCTTGTTATAAATAAATAAATTGAAAATATAAAAATAAATAAAAATCAAAAAAAGAATAAAAAAGAAGAGAAATAGAAAAGAAAAGGAAGGAAGAGAAGATGACCAAAAAACGAAAAGAAAAGGAGCGAAGTAAAAAAGAAAAGTGTTAATTTTGTTAAATGAGAGGAAAGAATTGAGTGTTTATGGTTCATTATTTTGTATTATTTTAAACGCTCAATTTGTGTTGTAGTTTTAAACTGTGATTTCCTTTTTCCTATCCTTAGCCTAACCCATCGTAACTGAAATAAAGACCTTTGGATTGATATTTGTGTTTGACATAAGTGGTGGAGATTGGATTGGTAAGCAAGCTTACTGTAAATGCCTTACATTAAATGAGCGATGAGTGAATACATAACCTACCTTTGAATGCTTGAGAGAATGGAGAGTGGAGTGAGTGTCTATCACACTTGTTGATGGTTCTTTGAATTGAATTGCTTGTTGATTTTGGCTAAATATGCTAAGAATAGCTTGTTCAATGAGTATTATGAGTTTCAAGTTCTTAGGTTGTGTTTATTGAAATGATCATCGATATCTTTGACCATTATTTGGGAAAATTGTTGTTTCCATTGTTTGTTTTTTATAGTCTAGTGTTCTTTATTGTGCTTGAGGACAAGCATAGTTTAAGTGTGGGGGAATTGTTGTGTCTAGTTTCTATTGCTTTTAATTGCCTTCATAGCTTGATTTTGGTTACAAATCCTTGCGTTTTGATCCAAATGTGAGATAAATTGAGTGGAAACAGTGTGAATATTATATGAACGTTAATTGGATTATTCTGTGAATTTTGCATGAAGGTTGAAGGGAAAGTGATGTAAATTTTGCATGAAAAGAGAAAAAAAGAAGAAAAGTGGTGACACCACCATGACTAACATTTAAGTGTTAGTCACGGCGGTGACTTAACTTGTCACCCCTGTGACCCATTTGTTTTATTTAATTCAACAACTTATCATGTGTTATGTGTAGGGGTGACAACACGAAAACCTAAATCTAAATGAGGCTACAAATAGAAAGGATAGGAGGGTGGCAGTGATATCTTTCATTCCATTCACTCGTCATTCTCTGAACATAGACACATTCGAAGACAAAGAGGAAATAGAGAGAAGAAGGGAAGAAGAGAAGAGAACAGAGGGAGTTGGTGAAGAAGAGAGAAACAAAGTAAAGAGCTTGAAGCAAAAACAAGCCTTTAACCATCTAGTGAGAACAAGCTGAAGCAAAAGGAAAGAGTTGATGCTGGAAGCTTTAGAGGGGTAAGAGACCACTGCACCTTACTCATCGGATCCCTGTTTGCTTGCTATGTTATTCATCTGTTGCAGTGCCTCTATTGTGTACTAAAATTGTTACTTTTATAGCTTAGTCAACTGTTACTTGTTTCTTTTCATAGTTTATCATTTACTTGGTATGTTACTTGAATACCTTTTTTTAAACTGATAAAATGGGATTTAAGTATTTGAGAATGATGAACCGTATTTGTGCTATGATGGGCTGAATCTTTTCTTGAGGATTAATGTAGCTATTTTAATCAACTATGCATGAATGTGTTACGATTTTGTTTTCCTATTAATTGCTATGGTTTCTAAGCTAATTGGATGTAATGACATGACCAAACCTTGCATCATTTTAATGTTAAACAAAGGATCAAGAGAAGAAGTTTAATACGGAACGAGAAATTATGGATGCTTAGGTTGATAACTAGAAATTTATTAACTTAAGTGATAATTAGTGGTTAGGTTTTCATAATTAATTCGGATGATAACTTGTTGAACACAAAAGTTATATTAGTTCATTATTCGAGTTGATTTAAAACCCAACTATTAATTTTAGTAAGACAACTATCCAATCATTTCCCTTAATCATGCATCGGAGATTAAATTAGTGAAATTAATTCTCAAGGGTCTTCTATTTCGATTAATCTATTTGTCTTTGTTTCCAATTGAATCATTTTATTTTTCATTATGATTTCGTGATTTTCTTTTAAAGCCTTCACTCAACAATCAGGATAGAGTGTTTAGGATTGCATCTATTTTTATTTTTCATTCAAGATTATTTTAAGTTAACTAATTTCACCTCCGTAGGAGACGACCCTAGGTAATCACTACAGCTACCTCGTATACTTACGAGTAGGATAGCTTAGGTCTTTTTAAAACTTTTTGTGGATAACATTACTTCTCTAGATTATAAGACACAAAAAATTGAAAGATGAACTTTAGGAGTCATTTATTGCGCAAAAAAATTAAACACCTATCTTCTTCTTTTCCTAACATCAGGTGTAACATTCCCTTCTTGTTGGGTAGAAATATTACCATCTTCAATATCCCCATTATCATCCTGACCACTAACAAAAGAAATTTCACTGCAAACTTCACAGTTCAGTCTTTGCATTTTATATTTCTCATGTTGATACTTTTCAAGTGAAATCTTTATTTTACATTTCATATCACTTTTTACAAGTCTTCACATCATCTTTAACCCTAACCTAATGCTTATTTAATCTGGTGATTCCTCCACCTTTCAAATGCTTGTTACAATACAAACAAATAGTATGGTTCTTTATTTTAGAAACCAACCTAGCACGAACATCAAGTGGATTATTGAATCTTCATAAAGTGGGTAAATTATCAGGAGTACTTGAACTCTTTTCCATTTATCTAGTAAAAATAAATGAAGACAAATATCTAAGTTAACTTAATAACTTCATATCAAAATAAAATCGTCCAAGAAATATGAAGAAATGGATCAATAATAGTTTCTCAATAACTTATGTTTCTTTTTAAACCCAAACATCAAATATATACATTAATTGTTGGACTTTCACAAGTATAAATTATTTTGAGTGATTAGATAATTCAAACATAAGATCACAAATATAAAATATTTTGTAACAGCCCAAATCACCTACCACAGATATTGTCCTCTTTGGGCCTTGGCCCAGCCAAGCCCTCACGGTTTTTCTTTTCCCGAGGCCTTCCCAAGAGGTCACCCATCCTAGTACTACTCTCACCCAAGCACATTTAACTTCGGAGTTCCGATGGGATCCGTTGCATTAGGCCATGGAAAACGCATCTATAAGGGAGGCCTAGCCTTCTGTCGGTCCAACCGGCTTGAGCACTGGCTCTGATACCACCTGTAACATCCCAGATCACCCACTTGGGAAGGCCTCGAGAAAAGCAAAATCGTGAGGGCTTGGCTGGGCTAAGGCCTAAAGCGGACAATTTCTGTAAGCGGGTGATCTGGGATGTTACAAGTGGTATCAAAGCCAGTACCCGAATCGTTGTGCTAGCTAGGCTGGACCCCAAAGAGGGTTGGGCCTTAAGGGGGGTGGAGAGTGTAAGATCCCACATCGGTTGGAGAGGGAAACGAAGTACACCTTATAAGGGTACGAATACCTCTCCCTTACAGATGTGTTTTCCATGGTCTAATGCACCAAATCCCATTGGAACTCTGAGGTTAAATGTGCTTGGGTGAGAGTAGTTCTAGGATGGGTGACCTCCTACGAAGGCCTCAGGAAAAGCAAAACCGTGAGAACTTAGCTGGGTCAAGGCCCAAAGCGGACAATATCTGTAAGCGGGTGATCTGGGATGTTACATATTTTGTGTAATTATATAATTCAAAGATAAACTCATAACTATAACCTTTTTTGTATGATTATAAAATTCAATCATAAACACACAAGTCATAACTATAATTCATTTTGTGTTATTACATAATTCAACTATAAACTCACATCTATAATTCAATTTGTGTAATCACATAATTCAACCATAAAATTACAAATATATTGTGTGATTACATAATTTAAACATAAACTCACAACCATAACCTATTTTGTATAATTATGTGATTCATCTATAAACTCTTAACTATAACTTATTTTGTATGATTATTGATTAGTTGATTAAATAATTCAATAATAGACATAAACTCACAACTATAACTCAATTTGTCTAATTACTAAACATATAATTTAGCCATAAATTAACTAATCCATTTTGATAATTACAAAATTCAATTTGTAATATATAAACCAATTTATTATAAAGACTAACTTTCATTCAAATTTCAATGTATCTAAATCTTAAATTTTAGACAAGAACAATCTCAAATTCTTAATCTAATTCCAAATTTTTGATAACAAATGAATAACCTTAAATTCATAATCCAATTAAAAATTCCAATTCCTAATCATTACAAAAAGTCAAAATCACAACCAATTCTAATTTCCAAACAACACTAACACTCTGTTAATTTTAATAAATGACACAATTTCAAACTTCCATTCCACTATTCCACAATCATAAATTCATCATAAGTCATACATGATACCCCACAAGTCTACAATTCTACATCACAAGCAATCACATTATCAATTTCTCAATTATCATACAGACATACGTTTTCACTTCTAGCAAATTTTTTCTTGAAAGATGCATCTTTGGCTTAAGCTCACAATTCACAACACTGCAATTCTACAACATAACATAACGCAAGAGGGTGAAGTGATGCAATGGTGGATGGCAACTGGCAGTGTTGTGAGCATCTGGTAGTGTTGTGAACTATTGGCTATAGTGATTGGGGATGGCAATTAGTGACAATGGTGATGGCGAGTTGACAATTGGCGATGGCATGACTAGTAGTGGCTGAGGCTGTCACTTACACTGAGATGAATGGGTCACTGGAGTCTAGATTTTGGATTGAACAGACGAGGTCATGAGAGAGAGGAGGAGAGGAGCGGCTATGACATGGAGAGATGAAATGTAGGAAAATCCCGGGAGGTACATCACATGTACCAGGTGCGGAAAACAAAAATTTTTGTTACCGGGACCTTCCCG
>JAOSBP010000009.1:9151848-9162925 GCA_027563825.1 Erythroxylum mucronatum
TTGGTTCAAAAACTTTCATTCATTTGTTCTTTACTCGTGACTAATCACCCAAAATTTCTCATTTAATAGTTCTAATCCTCCAAGAAAAATTCAGGGCCAACACTTATTCTTTAGATATGTGTGATCGTCCATTCGATGGCCTTCTTATGCTCCTTTAACACTTGAACCAGCCTGTCTTTTTGATCTGAAGTCAACTTCACCAAAATGATAACTGAGAGAGTCTGCTTATCTCCCAAATAGATATACTTGAGGTATATGGGGAGTGGCTTTAGTTCCACTTTAGGTGCCTGTACATCAAAAGGTAATAACTTCTAGTAACATTATAATAAATGCATGGAAGTTAAATCATACCTTTTTGGAGAGTGCTACAATGATTCCAAGGTAGCTGCCATTTCAATAATCTTTTCTCCCACTTCAGCATCATTGTTGCCTTCTGATTCCATATGCTCAGTCAAAACTGTTTTCAAAATGATCCTTGAAACTCAATTTAAACATTTCGTGTACTAGAGTATCAATCAAATCAACAGATAAAGCAGAGTTATCATTATGAGGATGTTTCATGGCATCAAAAATGTTAAAATGAATCATTTCCCTATCAAATTCCATTGTGAAGGTGCCCTCACGAATATCTATCTTTGTCTAAATCATATTGATAAAATATATCTCCAACAAGATAAGTATTGGATTGTACAAAGTTTCATCATTCATATCAACAACATAAAAATCTGTAGTAAAAACTAATTTATTTACCTGCACCAAAACATCCTCAACTACACCATCAGGGTAAGCATTAGTGTGGTCAGCTAATTGTATGATAACACTTGTTTCTTTCAAATGGCCCAAATTCAAGAAAGCATAAATTAAACGAGGCATAATATTAATTGCAGCTCCCAAATCCAACATAGATATGTTAATCATAGTGTTACCAATTTTGTAGGGAATAGGGAACATACCAGGATCCTAACATTTTGGAGGTATCTTCTTAAAAATTGCAGACACGTTCTCACCCATCATCACCTCTCAGCCTTCTTTTATGTGTACACAGTTCCTTGAGAAATTTTGCATACTTTGGTACTTGCTTAATTGTATCGAGCAAAGGTATGTTCACTTCCACATTTTGGAAAGTCTCTAATATCTTTTTATCTTTCTCCTCCTTGTTTAGGTTTGTCAATCTGCTAGGAAAAGGTGGAGGGTTAGTCTTAATGATATTAGGGTTTTCAAGTTGACCTTTTTGCTCAATAAGGGCTTTTCTTCCTTTCCTAACTCCTTCTCGATTTCTTCTTCAATGGCAATCCTCGGTAGAGTTCTCTTAGGAACCTCAATCTCCTTTCTACTTCTCAAGGTTATAACACTAACATTCTTTGGGTTAACCTCGGGTTGAGATGACAATTTTTCTCCGCTTTGTGATTCTAGACAGTTGTGCCTCATTACCATCTGGCCCATTTGGTTTTCCATGTTCTGAATGCTTGATTTTATCTCCTGTTGAAGCTGTTATAAATTTTGTTGAATCAGTTGTATACCCTGCTGAAATTGAAGATTGTTAGCAGGAAAAGTCTTAATAAAGTCTTCTGGAGATGTATCTAAACTAGAAGAGGATGTTTATGGCCTTGGATGAAATTGTTGTGATCCTTGTCGCCTATTCTGGAAGTAATTATGTTGCCTATTGACCCCGTAATTCAAGTTAGGATGATCCCTCCAGCCTGGGTTATACATTTAGGAGTACGGGTTATACTAATTAGGAAAGTTCCCTCTTATAGCATTCACAGGTACTCCATACTTTCCTTTTGCAATGTTGGACACTCATCAGTCAAATGACTCATGTTTGAACATATGCCACATGCCTTTACTTGTGCATGTCCAACTACAATTTGTCTAATAAAATATGTTAGCTCATCTAAACAATGTTTGACAAATGAAATACTTACCTTGTTTATTCAGTAAACATCATTGTGAGTGCCAAATTGTTGAGTATTAGTGGCCACGTGCTTAAGTAAAAGCTTTGATGGGAGTCTTCTTACACAATGCCCCACCACTTGCTGCATCAACTAGACTCCTTTCCATCGATATCAATCCTTTGTAGAAACATTGGATAAGAAGGTACTTTAGAATGTTTTGATGCGAACAACTAGCACATAACTTCTTGAAGCATTCCCAATACTTATTAAGTGACTCTCTTTTATATTGCTTTATGCCACATATTTCCTTTTGTATACTTGCTGTCTTAGATGCTGGAAAATATTTTTCTAAAAACAACCTCTTCTTCTTTAGCTAAGTGTTCACATTCCCAACAGATAGACCAAACAACCAATCCTTCACTGCATCTTTTAGTGAGAACGGAAAAGCTTTCAACATGATTTGCTTATCTGTCACCTCGAGAGGCTTTATGCTCAGACGTACCACATCGAGTTCCTTGAGATGCTTATGCGTATCCTCACCTACAAGAAAGTGAAAATTAGGCAACAAATGTATTAACCCAGACTTAAGCTCAAAAGTAACTTGCTCAGTAAAATTAGGAAATGTAATTCATAAAGGTCTTTGGGTTAAGTCTAGTGCAGCCAACTCCCTTAGTGTTCTCAAATTTGCCATTGTTTCTTCAAATTCAAGTTCTAGTTCTACTTTTGAAGTTGTTCTTGCTTCTCTTCTTAATCTTTGCAATGTCCTCTTGATCTCCGGATCAAATTGTATAGGTTCTCTATGAAGAGATCTGGTAACCATACACCAACACTAACAAACGTTTAAAGATTAACAAGTAACTAAAAGAAACAATTATAAGCAAGTATATACACAAATCACTAACTGAAATCAAAAATGAAAATTAAGTCACCACACTCCCTAGCAAAGGTGCCAAAATTGACTTAGCACATCGTAATACTACTTAAAATAACAAGACTTGCAACTATAGCAATGATAAGTCTAGGTCAATCCTATATAGAGTGTTCGATTAGCTTTTGTTATGAAAAGAATTGGTGTTTAGGTTTTGGGGGGTTTATTTGGTTTTCAAATAACAAAAATAAAATGAAACTGAACTATTGAAAAAAATAAAGAAAACATTAAAAAGTGATGAATTCATTAAGAACTCAGTCTTCGGTTCAATCTTGGCCTACACACAATCAAACATACTTCATTGAATTGTTATTCTCATACCTTTCCTAACAAATATTAATCGTAGGTTAATGATAAGCTTTATTACCCTTGATTTTCCCTTAGGTCATGTTTAATTAAGAGACACTCGTTAATTAAACCTATTCGTCGAACAACTTAGGATAAGCTTTCTAGATTAATTAGACAGTCGCATTACGAGTTAGGAAAATAGATTAATCAAGGCAACAACCACATATGCTTGGGTCATTTAACCTAGGTTATGTTATCCCTAACGATTCGACACCATTAGTTCATCAAACAAATATCAACATAACAATTACGAATTTTATTGAAGATTCTAGCAATGAGTTCATAAAAAAATAATCCAATGCATTAAGATCATCTTAACACAATACCCAAGAAATAAACATAGAATAACATAATCAATTCCTAAGAGAGAAAGAATAAAAAATAATGAAAGAATGCTTAACTTGGTTCTTCGGCGTCGATATCACCTCCAAATTGGTGTCATGAAGTTAGCCCTTCATTGGTCTGTAAAGGAAGGGAGCTTTGCCCCTTCTTTTCTTCAAAACCGAGACCTTTCACTCCCAAAATGTTTCTCCAAATGAAACATATCTATTTTGACAGCAACATATTGTATTTATAGTGAAAAATTATGTTTCGTGCCAAGTCACAAAAGTCACACGTGTGACTTAGTGTGTCACCACTGTGATTGGCCTAATTGAAGTGTCACAACCTTGCATGGTCGTGAGTTACGACCATACAAAGATTGTCATGGGCATGAATTAAGTTGTCTCTTAAGGTCATGACAAATATGGTGCATGTTTGTGAGCCATTTTTATCACATATTGTTTTGCATTTTCTTGTCTTCTTCTTCTTTTAATCCTTATTTTTCTTACTCCATAAAGATAAGTGAGTGTGAATCTCAACAAGATGACTCAAATATTGGGCTTTTGACTCACTTTAGCTTTTTGTTTCTAAATTGTACCTAAAACTAAATATGAACTAAAGTGAATGTTTTAAGCATTTCATAGCATTAAACATTAAGTGTTATGGAATAAATGTATAATCAATTAAGCACAGATCAAGAAGATAGCAGATTTTTTAGGTATTAAGCCAAAATAAAGTTATCAATACATTTGGGTAACAAGATTAAAGTTAAACAAAATAGTAATAGTGGGATAAGAACTCTTAAATATAGACGTACAATGAAAGAAAACCAAAGAAAGATACTAATATGGAACATTCTTATATGCAAGATAGATATGAAAATTTTCCAAAATCGTCAAATATTTTCTCTTTAGCTCTTTGTTTTCTTTTCAGTATTCAAATTGTTCTTCTAGTCTCATCCCATCCACAAGATGGGTTTCTTCACTATACTGATTTTTTATTTTCATTTATGTCCTTTAATAGTTTCTTTAGTTTTGTCTCATACAGGATAAGTTTTTGTTTAGATTACACCTCTTTTAACCATATACAATTAAAATTGTAGACTCCATTATATTAACTCATATTATTATTTATATTTTAACCTTAAAGTTTTTATTTATTTTTAAATATGTCTCTATTTTTTTATTCTACTTTGAATAGTGACCAAAAATAACTTGGAAGAGATTTATGATTTATTTTAAATAATATAAGAAGATAGTAATAAAATTTTGTATTTAGGCAAAAATAAACACGGTGTGATAACAAAGTTAGAGTTTAAGAAAATAGCAATAGAGGGACAAAAACTCTTAAAAAGAGGCACAAATAATGAAAAATAACTAAATGAAGATATTGATATAAAACATTGTGTAGGCAAGATAGATATGAAATTTTCACAAAATCGCCAAATCTTATCCCATCAACAAGGTGGGCTTCTCCACTATACCACATTTATGTTTCCATTTATATCATTTAATGGCGTCCTTAGTGTTGACTCACTCAAGATTAAATTTTTTTAGATCACACCTCCTTTATATACCCATAAATTGGAGATCTCACTCTATTAAGTCATGATATAAATATGTTAATAATCTACTTCCATCTTGTAAACAATTTAAAAGTAAAATTAGATACACAATTATTTGTATCATTTTGTTTTAAATCAATATTTTTTTAATTTCATTTATAATTATGAAATTTAATTCTTTATTAAGTTAGTTTTATGTTTTTAACTTCTAGCATAAATGATACGCTTTAGAAAGTTAGTACTCTCTAATTTTTTAATTTAGGAAAAAACCTCCAAAATCATTTTGATTCTACAAGAACAACATCGTAGTAGAAGTCCTACTAAGACGTTGGGTCTAAATAGATCCAGAAGTACACAACCTTATTCTTAACTAGTAAATAAACTGTTTCCAATAGACCCGTAGGGGAAATATGAAAAATATACATACAATAAATAAAATATAAAAATAAAACAAAATAAAAATATAAAGAGTAATAAAAGATACACATTAAAATAATAAAGTAATAATAAAATATATATATAATAAAATGCATAAAAGATAATAATATAAATATAAATATAAGTAAATATAAATAAGCACCTACAAAAAAATAGAAAAAGTAATAAAATAAATAATACAATAAAATAAAAATAAAAAGAAATAAAATTAGACATAAATGATAATAATAATAATAAAATAAATAAATAAACACGTACACTTAAAAAATAAAAATAAGTAATAAAATAAATATAAGACAAGTTAAATAAAAATAAAAGATTAAATAAGTAAATAGATACACAAAAGAAGGAAAATAAATAAATAAAATAAACAAGTTATCATTAAAAAATGTTTAGACTAGGTAAAGAAATGTTTAGGCTAAATAACTAAGAGGGATGTACTATATATTAAATGTTTAGGCTAAACACAAGATATAAGACTCAAAGGAAAAGGCCAAGAAGACTTAGGTGAAAAAAATGACCTTTCTATGTGAGATCCTTTATCATATCCTAGTATGCTCAAATTTTCTATTGAAGGTCATGTCCTCGGTAAGTTTTAACAAAGCCATAACATTCCTAATCACCTCCTCCCAGTTCTTTTTAGGCCTTCCTCTTTTTCTCTTGCAGTTCTTAAGTATAATCTTCTCACTTATTAACATGTCCGAACTACCTAAGTCTTGTCTTTCTTAATTTTTCATTAATATTAGCCCCACTTAGTTTGTCTCTTATCATTACATTCATATCCTTTTTATTTTGATTCTAGTTTCCTCAAACCATTTCCTTAAGTTTATTAGTTAACTTAATATATCTTTTCATAATAAATTGATTTCTAGTTTTATATAATAATCTTTTTTAAGTAATAAAAAATTGTATTAAATGTGGCTAATTATGATCAATTATCTAAGATAGTACAAGAGCATATACCAGTGGCAATGGAAAAATTTTCCTTATCACCCGTTATTTACAAGGAAGCAAAATACATGTCATAAAAAGATACCCAAAAAATGGTGTTGTGTCTCGTAGCCATTTAGAATTTGATCAAAAATACAAGGGTTTACTCTTTAGCCTTCCTCATTGGATGTTCCAGCAGCTTCTTGTTTAATGACTGAGAAGGGTGATTTGCATGCACGCTCTAAGAAGGATTCTTATTTGATCTAGGAGAGATTGAATGAAGGCATTGACTGATCGCTCTTGGTCACTGAATACTCTTCCATTCCTTTTATTCCATATCACTATTACCATGTAAGAAATTCCTATTTGGAATACTCGCTTTGCATCACTAGATATATAGTAATTGATTTGATTGATTTACAATCTCCATGAATTCATCATTGGTGTTTCCATTAATGCATTTCTACCATATCTCTTTCAAAGCCCTAAAGGAATTGGGACATTGAAAGAACGTTTATCTGATCGATTCTTTATTAGACTTGCATAGATAACTACGATTGGGAATGCGTAGAAACTTCTAGATTTTATTGTTTGTAGGGAGTGTTCCCATTATTAGTAGCCACATATATACTGATGATCTTGGTTGAACATGATTGGACCAGATCATATTATGCCAGTTGATAACGCATCGTAACGCTAGTCAAAATAAACTAGACTACTACTATAGCATTGGTGAGTCTAGGTCGATCTCACAGAGAGTATGTGTAAAGTATATAAAATGAAATTAATCGGTGTTTAGGTTTAGGGGGTTTTGGTTTTAGAAATAAGAAAATAAACTAAAGCTAAACTAACTAATAAAAGCAATTTGAAGAAAAAATGTAAAAATGATAAAAGTGGGGAATTTTGTAAGGACCCATTTCTTTGGTTCAATCCGACCTACACCCTAATTAAACACATCTCATTGATTTGTTGCTTTCAAACCTCTCCTAGTAACTATTAATCATGGGTTAATAATTAACTTAATTTTTCTCTTAGGTATTGTCTAATCAAGATATAATCGTTGATTAAACCTAACTACCAAATAATCTAGGATACAATCTATAGATTCAATTAGGCAGTAGCATTCCGGATTAGGAAAAATGATTAATCAAGGCAATAACCACATACGATGTGTCATTTAACCTAGTTTATGTTATCCTTAATGATTGCAAACCATTAGTCACTATAAAAGAATTTCAACATAATAATTACGGATTATATCGAAATTCTAGCAATAGGTTTGCAAATAAACAACTCAATGAACACATTAAAATCATTTTTCATAATACCCAATGGGTTCATACACAAATAACCGAACAATAATTAGAATACGATTATCCATACACAAAATCGAAATCAATTAACATAGGATAACACCATCAATTTCTAATGAGAGAAAGAAACAATAAAAACAGTGAAATACACTTAACCTGGGTCATCATCGTCGATGTGACCTCCGAACCGGCGTCAAGATGTCTAACTCTTCATGAGTCTCTCCCATAAAAAAATGCTTCAGTCCCTCCAAGAAGTAATGTCCCACCGAAGACTCCCCTCTCACTCTCGCCATTACGCCTCCCTACTATTACTCTCTAGTTCTCTATTTAATCTTTGGTCCACTGCACTATTCACTCATTAAAAACCTACGCTCTCCTCACACTACCGTTACTGTGCGTTTCAACATCTCTTAGCCAAACATCTGCATTTCTTAACCAACGTTTTCGTTTCAACTGCTTTCCTCTCCTGCACTATCATTTCGGTTGATCTGTGGTTGTGCATCTGTGTTGCGTTTTGGTGCTCTTTGCTACTACGCTTTAGACTTTACATCGTCATTTTCTACTTTTGCTTGACTTCCTGCGTTGCACATCGTTTTCCTTTGGTTTTGCTACATTTTGCTCCTTCATTTACTGTCGTTTTGATATTTTCCTTTATCCACCTATTGCAGCTTTGAGCATGATTGTCCATTAATTAAATTCATATCTTGCATGGCCATGCACACCATGAAATTCACGTTCTTTTCTTTGTCTTTTGATTTTATTCTTTTTGCTCCATAAAGATAAGTGAAAATTAATCTTCAAAATATGGAGCTTTCAACTCACTTTAACTTCTTTTCTTCCAAATTGTGTTTAAAATCACATATGAGTCAAAATAAGTATCTTAAGCAATTTCATGTCAATAATCACTAAGTGTTATGGAATAATTTCATAATCAATTAAGCACCTATCAATTTTCCCTACACTTAGCTTTTGGCCGTCCTCAGGCAAAACATTAAAATTAAGCTCAAAGACCCAAAAACATTGACTCATTTTCCATATGTTCCAAGAATACATAATCATAAGCAAAGATGAATTACTTCCAACAATCATAATGAGAAGTCAACATTTCATGCTTTTACTCATGATCAATTAACATTCATCATCTTCAAAAATTGAGCAATCTAATGATAGACTCAGAAAATGTGTTTAACTAAAATAGATACACAGGTACACTCAACACCATTTATAATCATGATAATCCACAAGTTTGCATATCATTTCATTTCTCTACCACTAAGGTTTACATGCAGAATCATGAATCAAAGGACTTTTCAAAGTTATAATGTGGGTAAAGGTAAGATGAGATGTATTTGAGTCAAGTAACTTGAAAGTCATTAAAGTTAGTGAAACAAGCAACACTCAATAAACTATCAAGTGTAAAAACCAACATTCACTCACAATTGTGTACATCAACTATGATGAATGCAAAAACAAGTTTCACAACTCAAACTCGAGCTCTCATACACAAACCACATGAATTATATACTAATCCGAAGAGATCACTCATACAATTGATGACAATACATTGAAACCAGAAAGAGTGACCCTTCCAAGCCATCATCTACCTTATATTCTACATACTCAAGTAACCTATTCAATACAACTTTAGGAGGATGCATTAAGTATGAATAACCTTGCAAACCACATATGCACTTTCTCCTTGATACATTTATTTAAACTTTTTTTTTCTTTTTTTCCTTTTCTTTTCTCTTTCCTTTCTTTCTTTTCCTTTCTTTACTTTTCTCTTATAAAAATTAAAATAAACTACATCAATATGAGAATTTCAATGATAAGGCAGAAAATAACATCCCAACAATATAACCAACCCACACATATGCATACCCCCCACACTTATACTTTTGTATATCTACAAACTCAACAATCAAAAAATGTTCCACTAGCTTTAATGCTTGGGAGGGACATTTGGTTAGTTTAAAGCATGTAATGTGGCTCATACACAAAGAAAAGGAAAATAAAGCTCAAGGGGGCTTATTAAAAAGGAAAATCATTTAATGGGTAGGCTATTTGGCTAATGTAGTTAATAAAAGCAAAAAATGCCTATCATATCCATATTAATGTATGTGATAAAAATGTGGTCACGAATAGAATTCAAGGCAAAATTAGGATGTACATGTCATGAAGGTCACACATCATCAAAAGACAATGAGACTGATATGAATGTGTCAGTCTAATAAGACTCAAAGCCTCACTGGCTTTGTATACCACTAGTCACTACTCCTCTAAAGATAATGCACACCAACCAATCACAAGAGCAAAAGTATATGCTAGAGTTGCTATGAAATTCTCTAGTCATTTCATTCTCTACTCATGACTATATAATCCTCGAAGCAATAGAAAATGAGCAAATGTTTGTTTGTTTTATTCTTTCTCTCATTTTATTGAAAACTTAAAACAAGCAAGAAATAAACTAACAACACATATGCATATAAAAACTAAATGTGAAAATTTTAAAGGAAAAGAAATATACTTCCCTTGGGTTGCCTCCCAAGAAGCTCCTTTATTTATAGTCGCTGGCTCAATTCCTTTTTATCCTCAGGTAACAAAATTGTGATCTTCAGGTATTATAGTTAGTGCCACTTCCACCCGAGGTTGTTCCGAATAGAGCCTTAGTTGATCATCATTCCCATTAGCATCCTCCCTATCATTAGACTTTCGATCTCTACTGAGTCTATGCTTTCTTAAAACATCTTGAATGCCTCTTCACCTTTTTCTTCCTCGTTTAATTCCTCTGCTAGGTAAAAGCAAAGAGTCATTCTCAACAACAAAATGGAACTTAATATTTACCTTCGATCTAAAAGATATAGTGTTTTCTACCTCGAGCTCCTCCTCAACTTCTTCTACACAAGCAATTCCTTGAGTATCGCGCTCAAAATTCTCAAGCTCCTCATCACTTTGTAAAGTTTTCTCACAAACGTCTATTGGGTACATCTAGGGTTCATACAGCTGCTCCTCTTCGCTTTACGGTTTCAGATGATTAACATCTCCCCATTGAGGTAATGCATCTTGCTAGAACCATTTCACATCATGCTGAAATTTAGGGATGGCAATTATACCCGAACCCGATAGGTACCCGATAAAATTAGCCGAATGGGGGTGGGTATGGGGAGCAAATTTTTACCCGTGGGGCGGGTATGGGGGCTTAACAAAAATACCCGTCGGGTATGGGGCGGGTATGGGGATACCACCCCTCACACCCATTTACTCGTTTACCCGTTACATAGTAATTACAATTTTGCCATTATATATATATACATACAAACCCAGCACTTCGGTTTATTTC
>JAOSBP010000009.1:9163025-9190973 GCA_027563825.1 Erythroxylum mucronatum
TTAATTCCTAGTTGCGCACCTAGAAACTAACAAATCCAATTAAAAATCCAGAACTGAAATTATCCAATGTTCATTAACAATATGAAAAATATCCAGAAAATCTCACCACAATAACATGGAACATGGATCCCTCAACCAAGACAAGAAAATTAGTTAACCATAATTAAATTGAAATCAAAATAAATAATAAAAAGAATTGTCTCCATAACTAGTCTTTTAATAAAATTAACAAAACTAACAATTGAAATTGTTCAGAAATTGAAAACAAGAAAACCTGAATTTAAACAATCTTTAAATCCCTAATTAAAACTATGACTTGAAAAGTGCAGAATAAATAAACCATAAAAATTAATTAATTCAACTTGCGGCAGCGATGATGATGATGGGAAAATTCAGCAACGTGGACCAGCCGAAATTGAACCAATGGAGAGATGCGGCAACAAGGAAGAATGTGCGATGACGATATGAATAGTGCAGAAAAATCAAGAAGAAAGGGTTACGGCAACTTCTTTAGAAATCAATAAATGGAAAAGAGGAGAAGGTTGCGGCAATTCTTGAAAAACAGAGAGTATATCATGATGTCGTTGAATAATGCAGGAGAAAAGAATAAAATGGAATCAAGATGCGGCAACTTTTTGAAAACAACAGAGAGAATATACGATGATCTATTCTAAACCTAACCTAATCTAATGCTAAGCTAATCTACCCTCTCCTCTTTCCAACCCTAATACTCCTTTATACAAGATGCGGCAATCAATATGAAGCTTCCTCTTTTAATTCAATCTCTTCATTATCTTCTTTTGATTTCCTCTAGATTAGGTGGTATTTCAATTTCGGTAGAAGATATCTTGAAAAGAAGTCCAACAGATCTTGGCCGTTTGTGTTCTAATTGGAAACAAAATCTGGAAAATCTGCAGATTTGGGATTCTGTCCTTAGGCGTGACCACACCTAATCTTTGAATTTTGGCCAGACTGAAATTTTCAAATTTCTTGTGATATTTTTCCTCTTTTTGATCCATTTTCGTCTTTTTGGCATTGACAACCACCTGTGAATATTTAACAAATAATTCCATCAATTTATGAACACCAATTTCACGAATCAATAAATATTAAGTCCAAAATATATGCATTATAATTGACTTAACAACGATAAAAATACTACATAAAAAAATTGAATATTGTAAGCAATATAATATAACGATGTATGCAGCTAAGCAGTAAAAGATTGTAATTAGAAGTTTAACAATTCTTATAGACATTGAATAATAAAAACAACAATAACAACATCAACAAACATTGAATCCTACTGATATGCGTGATCTGGGAGGTTCAATAGTACGTAACCTTACATTTAACTAGTAGAGAGTTTGTATCTAAAATTCTTAGGCATATAAAGTTTCACGCTTATTCCATCGAAAAGGAAATGAAACGATTTTTTTTAGATTCTAAATAATATGAGAGTCGCTAAAGGGAAATAAGTTTAATATGTCTGCATTCCCAATAAGGGTCCTTGCATGTTTGAAGGAATCAATTGAAAACGTCAAAGATCTTCCTTTAGGTTTTGGGTTATTGACACAGTGACACTTTCTTCCAACAACTTCTTGGCTATAGCTAAACTTGTAGAAGATACAGTAAATGAATCCCCAGATGCAGTATGAATCACTGAATTAGATGAATTGTCAACGCAATGTATTTGACGTAAGACACAATTGGTCTGGAACTTAAATAGCTAATTAAGTGAAACTGTATTACAAAGTCAAATTGGAACACATTCATACCTGATTAAGTAAACGTAGTAATTGGAATTAAAGATTGGTCAAAAACAACCAATTGCCCTAATCCTATACCAGCCCTCAGGATATTTGTTAGAGAAGTGCTATAAAGGCAATCACCTTTAGCACTTATAGTACAAATCATTTTATGATTAATAAAGGCATTTTTCATTATTTCGATGTTCATATATTTATTGATTTGATGTTGATTTTAAATTGATTTAATGAAGTCCTTGATAAAAATCATAGCATGGAGGAAATCATGACGAGATCATGATAATGAGATTTCGATCATGTGTAATTATGTTAGTATCTAAACTTTCTCTAGTCATAGGATTAATGAGATGAGATATCATTAATCTGCATAGACTAGCAAATGTTGTACTCCTTGATTGGATCAAGCAGTAGATCTCATAAGCTGTAGACATGAGTTGTTTAGAGTTAACGTGTAGATGCTTACTAAGGGTAGTAAGTACATTAGATTGACCTACTATGAGATAATCATATGGATGTTTTATTCTAATGTCAATTATAGTCACATCATAGCAATGGTGCACGCATCCTTTGACTTAAGGTGCTCATGGATATCTCAGATACTAATCATGTGCTTTGACTACATTCACCGGTGCCTTTTAGGGGTTACTTAGAGGGTGGTGATTCGGTACAACTTGAGGTATTCGGAGGCAATTGAGTAGTCAATAAAGGATTCATTACCGTTGATAGAAGGAGGTGATACCCACGACCTCTTGTCGAGGTCATTACTCGGGAGTCTCTAGCTAGAGCAGATATGTGTCATGAAGAGAGTCTTTAATGATACATAGAGTAATGAGATCCTCAGGACAAGATCTAATATCACTTGGGCTAGATGTGACGTAATCAGTCTAGTGGGAGTTAACACTTTGACAATACTTTGAACCAAGTGGGGTATAGATGGTGAAAGGATGAATTGCATGGCAACATTACGTATGAAAAGGTTCGTAGTCAAACCAGTGACTTTTCGGTCAATTAGAGGTCATGACGAGTTGCTAGATACCACTCTTGACTTACTTGAATTAAGTGTTAATTGAAGTGGCCAACATAAACAGGAACCTAATGGGTCACACACATAGGAGATTCGAAGGATAAGTAAAATGGTCTTGAATGGTGATTTAAGACATGAGAGAGTGTTCCGGGATTGTATTGTGATGTGATTGTGGTAGAAAAAGTTGTATGGAATGGATTAGAAACAAGTGTTGTTGACTGCCAATTTGGTCATTAACTTCCCAAAACATCCATTAATGCATGTTATTCATGGTCATTAATTTCCCATAACCAGTGCCAGCCCTGGGCAAGGGCCAACAGGGCACCTACCCAGGACCCACGATGAAAAGGGGGGGCCCTAACACCATATTTTGGCTTTTAACTCTCACAGCATATAATTAATTCACTAAAGATTAATTTGACGTTGGTGATGTTTCGAAGATTAAATATTAGGCAAGTTTCAAAATTGTAGGTAGTAAGTACTCCAAGATTGTAGGTTCCAAGATTGCAGGTTACGTAGGCTGAAAGTTAACGTTAGGCCAGCTTATTTAACATTATAAGTTAACGTTATAAGTTAACATCTTATGCTTATAAATAGTCTTGAAATATTCAAGCGTATTTTTACCTTCTAATTTCTTTATTTTCATTAATATATGTATTTAAAGTACTTCAACTCAAAAATAAGCAGCAAAAAATTTTACGATTCTATCTTCTAAATTCTAAGTATAATTTAAAGAAAAATTTTCTGATTTTTTAATATATTTTTTCTCTTTGTTTTTTATTTTTAATATTAGATATTAAATTTTGCTATTTATTTTTTTTCCTCTATTACAGATATAATACTATTTATATATCTTTGTGATATATTGTGAAGATGTTGGAGTTTGGTTGTACCTGTATATTTCTTCCAGTTCCAAACATATAAAATTAAGTATATTGTTGATTTATTAGGGTCATTTTTTTATTTCGCCCAAGGCCTATAAAACGATAAGAACGACCCTGGAGTCTAGTAGAGAGTGAAAAAGGGACTCGTACGAAAAGGAAAGAGAAAGTGTTGGTGTGGGTATGAGATTCATTAGATACACATCAATTGCGAAGGCATAGTTAGTTCTAGTATATGAGTGGAAGTGAGGCATGAAAGATTAAAGAAGGTCAATTTTGACAATATCTCAATGTCGATGCTAAGAGAAACTATTATTTTTGGGTGTATGCGAAGGAGAAGTAAGATGATAATCTCACGTAAGTTTGAAAACATAAGTGGGATTATCATAATCGAGAAAACCTTATGGCTATGTGTAAACATCATTAGGTAGATAACCTTTTAGAAAGGAATTGTTAACATCAAGTTGATGATAAGACCACCTACAATTAATAATAAAACTATACACCAAGCAAATAATGGTACATTTGACGGTAGGACTAAATGTGTAATTCATGACAATCAATACCAAAGCAACGATGGAACCCTTTAAGCTTTAATAGACCTATCAATAGATCCATCAACTAAACTCTTAATTCTAAATATCCATTTATAACGAATAAGGTAGGAAAAGTTTCTATGTTTCATTCTAGATAAGAGAATCATACTCTTTAGATATAACTTGATGCTATTTTAAATCTTTAATGTCTTAGTCACTATGTGTTGACATAATATCATGCCCCACTATCAAGTAGCCATGTCGGGGTATTGATGGCCTAAAGAGAGGCATAATGTGCAAGTAGTTGCCATAAAGAAGTAGTATATGGAGCTTGTGAACATGTTTCTAGTGAAGCCGATAAGGATTGGACAACTACAAGTAAAAAATGGAATACCACTTGATAGTGCACCCTGAGAATGGATCATGACAAGAAAAGATAGATTGCTGTCTTTGATTATGAGAGGCAGTAATGGAAGGATTATATGATTCTTGAAGGTTTTGAATTGTATGAGTATTGAAAGAGGTACCATTGCAAGTTAATATAATTGAAGAAGATTTTGGAGAATTGTGATAAACTAAAGGAAAATAAATAAGTTAAAGTCATGGGTGAATGGAGATAAAATAAATATAAAAGTACAAGATGATATTACGTGGTCATCCAATATTCTAAATGTAAATAATTATCTTAATTTATGTTACTTTAATCAATCAAATAATTTAAATTTATATGGTTACTTTAAACTATGAATTTCATGTCAATTTAAATTATTTATAAAATTAAATAGAAAAATAATTAATTGATTATAAAATCAAATAATTAATATCTATAATTCTTATATGAATGACATTTTGAGCCATATTGCAACTCTTAATTAGCTTTTACAGTCCTTCTACTTCCATTAATATGTTGTATATACACTTTATCACACAACGATATGCAATATCTTTATTTTCATCCTTTACTTCAATAAATTGCATAAAAGTCATAAGTTTTTTTTTTCTTTTACACAAATTTCATTTTTTAAGAGTAAAATCTTTTGAAATTACGTAAAGTTTCAAAGTGAGAACCTATTTTTAAATTTTCTTTTACAGAGGCTTTACTTGCTTGTAATTGACAAACATAAATAATGGAAGACAACAGGAGTAATTTTCTACACTTAAATTGATTTTAAAAGTTAAAAGGTATTAATAAAATTAAAAAAAGACCAATACAAGTTATAAGGATAAAAATTCAACAATTGATAGAGTTATCCTCTTAATAGTTCTCATTTAAAAAATATACAAGAGATTGTTGATACTCCATGCTATCCACATTTTGCTCAATCTTCCCTTAAACTAAATATCACATTCTTACTCTATTATATGTTTATTCAAAATCTACGTTTATCCTCCATATAGTTGTAACTTCATCATTGTAACCTCTAGTTTCCTTGTTTATTACTAGTTGCTCTCTCATCCATTGTATAAGCTTATCTAACACTTGTTCCCAGCCTTCTTTATTCCTTTAAAGCACCTTGTATTTCTTTCATTCCATTTCTTATATATACGAGAACCAAAAACTATCACAGATACTATAATGTCTCCTTTTCTAATTGTCCTAGTAAAGCATAACCAATCCAAGAATAATTATACAAAGTTTAATCTGGATTTATAAAGCTAACAACAGATCTTCCAAATTTCTAGGGAGAACTTGTTGCAAAAGAATAAGTGTAAAAGTTTTTCATAATTCTCTTTGCACAAACAAGGATCTATTTGTCAAATTTAAAAACGTAAACTATCCATTATACTAATCTTGTTCCTTACAACCAACCACAAGAAGAAAACTACTTTAAGTAGCAGGTTCTTATTCCATACAACATTGGATCATTTTTGTCTCTGACCTCTCATCTTAAGTAACTCCCTACAAAGTGGATTTTTAAATGCTATTCCATTATGTCCTAATTAGGACCATACCTTGGTAAAATGTACGTAATTTCTTTTTGATAGTTTCTCCATTGGTTTGTATTGATCCAGGCTTTAACTTTAGAGCTATTAGGAAATTACCCACTATAAATATTGTTCAATGGTCCAACATCACTCCAATTATCAAAATAATGAGGCCAGTTCACCATTTCCCACCATGTATAGATAACTTCTAATTACGCGTCCCTTTAATTTGATCAGTTGAGACATGAACCAAAAGAATAAGGGTCTTTTTTTTTTGGTTCTCCTGTAAGCTTTTACCTCTCAAGAAATAATTATAGATCCATCTTGCCCACAAAGAGTCTTTATTCTTCACTAGCTTCCACAATATTCTCTCTTAGCATTCATAATCTATTAACCATAAAGACTTTGTTACTAACATTAATTGGAATAATTCCTATTCCTTCTTCTCTTAGCTTGTATATTTCTTCCAATGCAACTTCCACATTATATCTTCTATTATGTTCCATTGACTAAAAGAAACAAATCATTATTCTCTCGATTGTCTTAGTTAATCTCCTAGATAGAAATATATGTGATAACTAAAAAACATACAGAGAGTTGAAAACATATTGTATTAATTAAATCCTCCCTATAAATCTTAGATTCTTATTACACTAGTTACTCAAACTTCTTTGGATCTTTTATAGTATGGGGAGGCAACCCAATAATGTAACTACCTTAATGAGATTAGCAACCTAAGATACATAAAAAGGAGGATGTTTGACTTGAAGTCCTAAAATTGATGATAACCATCCTATAATCCAGTGTGCATTAGTGGAAAGTAACATATAACTTTTATTTATATTAATATCCAATTCAAACAATTTCTTAAAGATAGCATTAGGTTGCTAACATATTTATTATAAGCTTTAGCGAAAAAGAGTAAGTCGTCAACAAAGAAGAGACATTATAGTCCGAGCTTTTTGAATTTACTATGATAATTGAATTATGGTCTATCAATATATTATGCTTCATCATTCTTATAAGGGTTTGCATACATAAGATAATAGGTAAAGGGAATGTGGGTCTCTTTGCCTTACGCTTCTTCCATCCATAAACACCTCAGTTGGCTCCCTATTGATTAAACATACTAAGGATGTAGTTGATATATATGGCTTGATCTAGTTCTTGTTACTTGGAAATCGAAACGCCTATAAAAGGTGAAGAATAAACTCCCAAATAATTGAGTCATACACCTTATGAAAATCTACCTTTATGGCACATTTCTTATGAGAGTTTGTTCTAGTATACCCCTTGAAAAGTTCCTGGTCAAGAAACATAGTGTCACCTATTAGTCTGTTCTCCAAAAAAGCACCTTGAGTATTACTGGTCTAAGGCTTTAACACTTTCTTCAACCTTAAAGCCAATAGTTTAGAAATGATCTTGTATTGATAATTACAATATAAAATTGGTTTACACTCATTTAGGGAGCTAGGAATAAGGGCTTTGGGGATGAGACATGTAAATATTATTTATCGCCTTAAGCATCTCTCCTTTCTAAAAAAACTCAAGGATAACATCAATTACCAATTTCTTGATCAAAGGATACCTTTTGAAAGAAGCATCTATTGAAACCATCAAAACTAGGGCCCTTGATAGGATTCATTTTAAAGACAACTCTCTCCATAATTGAAGCATTAAAGTGACAACTTAGAAACTCTAATTATTCATCAAAGAATTGATTATAAATAAATGAGCTAAGAATTAATGTTAAGGACCTTATTGAAGCTAATATTACCAAAGAGTTTTTGAAGAAAGCATAGGCTTCATTCTTTAGCTCCTCTTGTGAAATAGCTCTCCTACATTTTGCTTGCATAAGGAACAAATTTTGTTAACATTCCTTCTTACCATGAAGGATCTATGAAGAAAGAATAGTGTTCTTATCCCCCTTATTAAGCTAGAGAATCCTAGACCTTTGTTTAAGCATGAAGTTGAAGTTACACACTACCTTGATATATGAAATAAAAGTTGTCTTTTCCTCTTTTAGCTAATAAGGGTCATCAGGATGTTGATAAACTTCCCCTTGAAATGCAATTAGTTTATCTTCAATAGCTAAGACATCCATATAGTTCCTGCATTTCCTTTTGGGTATAACTTATTGAGCTCCTTTTTAATTAGTCTCAATTTTTTGACACAAATGATTGGTTTGTGCCCATATATAGCTTGGGATAACCCTTTTTGTAGGGCTTCCATGAACCCATCTTCTTCCATAAGGAAATTATTAAACCCTAAGGCTATGTTGGTAGGACAGTTAGTAATGGAATGAAATGAAATGTAATATTATTTCATCATTTAGAATGAGGGTTTATAATGAAATGAAATGAAAGAGGAGGGTTTCACATTACATCTTATTCTATCCTAAATAGTAAAAATGAGTTACCTCTGATTTTGGAGATTTAGGATGTATTGTAAAATGATAAATATGTACCATCTAATATACCCTCAACAATGTTTTAATACCATTATACCCTCAACCTTAATAACAAGCAGTAAGACAACACTTTTTTGTTCTATCAAGGGTAAAGTAGTCATTCATTATTATACATTCATTACATTTCATTCCATCCATCTTTCAAACAACATTTCAATATATATCATTATGAACTCTTTCATTCCTCCCCAACAACAATTTTTTAATATTATATCCATTTACATTCCATTCCATTATAAATCATTCCATTTCATTTCTTTAAAAACCTTACAACCAACCAAACATAGCCTAAAGTGCATTTTCTCCTACCTTTAGAGAAAATATTCTGAATGAATATGGGAGAATGATTTGAAAATAAGGGATTTATGAAGATGGCTCTACTCTCATTGAGTCTTGATAACCATTCATCATCTACTAAGGTCCTGTCAAGCTTCTTATAGAGAAGCCGTCCTGAACTCTGCTTATTACCATTTAATGAAGCCTCCTTCAATTTTGAAGTTTATAACTCCCAAATTTTCATCATAATCTCTAAAATCTTTTGTCAAATTCCTCAAACACACATTTCCTTCTACCTCTAAGCTATAGAAAATATTGTTGAAATCCCCTAATATTACCCAAGGATCCTTGTTTATGGCTTGTATTCTCACAAGGTTATTCAACAGTAGTTGCCTTTGAAATACAAAATTAGATCCATACACAAAAGAGACAATTATCCTTACATTTATCTCACAGAACCGTACTGCAAGATGTATCAATTGATCATGTGCATGTAAAATAACTACCTTTATTTGCTTGGATCAAAGGCTATCACTATTCTTCCAAAATGATGAAATTGGTGGTTAGACAAAATCGACCATTGTTTACCTAAAGTTCTCAAGTTCAATAAGCCATTTTGATTGTGAGTTAATTCCAAAATACCAATCAACACAAGTTTATTATAGAAAATAAAATCATTTAAGGATTGTTGTTTCTTGGAAAATCAATCCGTCCCACATTCCATGAACTATGGATATTTAGAGGAATTTTGCTTATCTTCTAAACTTAATACTTCATTTAGTCAATCCCTTCCCCTTTCAAGAATTGTCTTCCAAGAAAAAAATTCCAACCAGAGTTGAAATCCTACTTTTAGCTCCTTCCATCATCACATTAAGTGCATGAGACACCATCAAACGTCCCTTAAAATTAGGAGGGCAACAATGCAAAGAAGAGCTTAAGCTCTCTCAAACAAGGTTTATGGAAGTGGGAGTAGAAGGTAATAATCTACATATTTAAGTAAGTTTTTAGTACAGTAAGTATTTCTTTATCCACGGCGAAACAAGAAAAGTACAACAGGTAATTTTTGTTACCAACTCATGATTTACAATCTATACCTTCGTACTACAAACTTTACTAATGCAACAATAGGAAACATAAATCCCCTGTACTGGATGACTTGTCACTGTACAGTGTGATTAACATGGGACTTCATGTCAAACTTAAACCTTCTCTACAAATCATTGAGAATTCCCCTCAGACTCATTTTCAGTTTCAGAATCAGAATGGAGTTGCGAATCGGAGTCAGAATACTGTTCCAAATCAAAGCCCACCTTTCTCTCTTGATTGACCAATTCAGCAAGGTCATGCCTGTTGGCGCTTTTGTAAGCTCCTACAATGGCCTTCAGCAGCGAATCACTGGGTTTTCTTCCTGCATATTTTAGTTGGGTGTAGATCCTTCTCACGCCTTCAACCATGCCAGCTTTCCCATAACAACGGACCAAATTAATATAAGTAACAAGGTCTGGTTCAAGGCCTTCATCCTTCATTTTCATATAGGTGTTGAGGGCCTTGTCAATCTCCCCAGCCAATCCATACGCATATATTGGAACATTGTAGGCAAACGAATCCAGATCAATGTCTGATTTTCTGATGGTATCACACAATTTAAGTGCTAAATCATGTAAACCCACTGTAGAGAAAACAGAAGCAATAACAGCTTGCTTAGCATAAGGCTTCCCTTTCTGATAAGATGTCTGCAGCTGCCTTATGATTTCACTTGGAACACCTCCTTTCTTCAGCACACTAAACAGCATTCTAAATGTCTGACGATCAGGTACTATATTCTGGCTAATCATCTCATGTAACAGTTCACCACATTCACGCAGCTGGCTGTTGATCACATAACATGCCATCACCTTCTTATATGCTGGCCGATTCATCAATAAGCCTGACTGCTTCATTTTCTCTGCTACATCAACAGCTTTATCCAGCATAGCCATATTCTTGTACAGATACATCATACTTCCAAAAGAAACGCCATCTGCCTCACCCTTTTCTCTCAAATTATTGAATATTGACTCAGCTTCAGATACCATTCCAAGATGTGCATAAAGATTTATCATACAATTTGACGCATAAGTGTCTGCACCACCTTTCAAATCCTTCATCTTCTGATACAATTTTTTCGCCTCGTCAAGCTTTCCCAGCTTACTATAAACCTTAATCAGGGAAGTGAGTACTATCTGGTTTCCAGGGATACCACATCCTTCCATCATTTGGAAATATTGAATCGCTTCTTCAACCTTTTTGTTCTCTGCAAATCCGTTTATTATAGCTCCAAAGACAACTTCGTTAGGTTTTACACCTGTATCCACCATTTCATGAAACAAATCAACTGCATCAGAAAGTTGACCATGACGTACATAGCATGCTATAATACAAGAGAATGTTTGGCAGGTTGGTTTAAACCCTGCGCCTTTCATTTCAGCTAAGTGTTCCCTTGCGTGGTCAACTAAATCGCCATCAGAGAGCATTTGAATAAGTGAATTATAAGAGCACTCATCAGGCCAAGTACCCTGATTTCTCATGCTTTTAAAGAGAGAAATGGCTTTGTTATAAAGCTTTCCTTTACCATAAGCTTTGATCATCACATTGTATTCCAGAACATCCCTCTTCCATTCCATCAAGTTCTTGTTTCTGTTAAAAACAGCCTCAGCTTCAGCCCAAAGTCCCTTTTCAGCATAAACATCCATCACAGAGGCACGCGTTTTTGACAACATATTACCTTTGAACTGACCTAGAAGATTCCTCGCCTTATCATGAAAACCTTCATTAACATACATCTTGATAATACAAGGAACAGAATGTTCATCAAGACATTCACCAGAATTCTGAATTTCATCAATTACAGCCTCTACTTCTTTTACCATATTCTTTTGACACAATATATGGATAATAGCTCGATATGTCACAATGTCAGGGAAAAGACCCTTCTCAGTGATCTTATGATAGCACTTCAAAGTTGCGTCAATATTGCCAGCTTTGGCATACAGAGATAACAGGATATTGTAAGTTTTCGTATCAGGAGATATTCTCCTTTCTTCCATCTTATTAAGCAAAGACTCTGCTTCTGAAAGATGCCCTTTACTGCCACAGATAAACATCATGGTATTAAAAGTGATTGTATCCATTGGCACCCCAGATTTCAACATTTCTGCAAAAACATCAGCTGCATCCTTCAGGCGCCCTGCCTTACCGTACAAATCAATCAGTGTATTGTATGTGGATGTTAGTTTAGGCTTCCTACTTACGTTCTCCGCATCCAATCTACTTGCAACACTTGATAAAGACGTTCGTCCACCTGTCCTGAAAAGCTCAGTTGATAAAAAATGTTTAAAACTAATTGGCACAGATCCGGACCCATTTTCTTTACCAATCATAGTATCCAATTCAATACCATCCAACTCTACGCGTCCAACAGACCAATCCTTATAAAACCTATGAGCCCTCTCAAACTCCCCTACATCCTTCAAGACCCTGACAACAGTACTCATTGTGACCTCGTCAGGAAAAAGTGCCCTTAGTCGCATATGCTTAATCCACATGAGTGCTTCCATGACAAGACCTGCTTTCCCATACACATCAATGAGCATTCCGTAGGTGTTATTTGTTGGTAAAATGCCATTTTTTGCCATTTCAATCCAACAAAGTCTTAATTCATCCCATCTTTGAGCCCTACCTAATGCACGAAGCACAATATTATAGTGGATTACATTAGGGACATAATCTTTCTGCGATTTAAAAAAATCAAAAACCCTGAGAACTCTCTTCCAATTTCTCTGCTCCTTGAGAATAACAGTCTGCTCTTTTGGATTTAAATTCTCATAATATGAATTAAGGGTCCCTTCAATATCATCATCAGAATCCAAAGACCGCAAAATGGAAGGCAAAACACTTCCATACTTCCTTTTCTTACCGTTAACAAAAGAACTCTTGGAGGCCAAAGTAACAGTATTTGATTGACACCGAAGCTTAAACCCTACAGGAACCCCATTTAGTTGAGAGCTCTGATTCAGGGGAGGTGAACATACAATTTTAGCTTGAAGGGTCGGCTGAACTGGTTGTGAATTGTTGTTGGGAAAAGAACAGATTCCAGTTTGGGGGAAGTTACGGTGACGAAGTTGATAAAACCCTGGAAAAACCCTACCTCTAAGAGAAGAATGAAAAGTGGAGGGCTTACACAGAGAAAGGGAATGATGGCGGCGTCTTTCCTGCTGTTGCTGTACGGAACGGTGAGGCTGTCTGTAACAATAATCATAGCAAGAGTGGAGCATGTCTGTGGTTTTGGTAGGCGTGGCTTACAACAGCTGAAACTGGCGGTGGTACTGCGACATACAAATTTACATTTCGGCTCTCTTGGGCTCTGTTACTGGTTCTACTCCTAGTACAGTAGTCTTAACTTATATTTAGTAACAACCTAACCTAACGTCAAGATCCTCTGTCTAATTTTACGGTGTCTTATTCTGTCCCATAAATCTCAACCATTTATTTATATGGGCTCCACGTAAACTACACATAAATAAACGCAAAACTCGCGTAAAATGTATTTCCTCTGTGAGTATGCAGGTGCTCTGGAACGGCTCTCTGACCGATGAATTCCGGCCCTCCCGTGGTATCCGCGAAGGGGATCTCCTATCGCCTTATTTATTTGTTCTGGGCATGAAAAGACTTGGTCACAGCATCACTAACGCAGTGAACGCCTCGTTATGGAAACCCATCTCTCTGATGAAGCATGGTACACCTCTGTCTCATCTTTTTTTTGTTGATGATTTAGTGTTGTTCTGCCATGCAGATCTTCCGCAAGCTGATGTGGTGTCGAAGATCCTTAACTGCTTCTGTGCGGCTTCTGGGCACAAAGTTAGTGCCACAAAGACTCGAGTTTTCTTTTCCCCAAATACTTCAGCGGAGTTGGCTGCTGCTATTACTAATAGACTGGGGTTTCAGAAAGTTGATGATTTAGGATCTTATTTAGGTGTTCCTTTATTCCATCAGAAAGTCACAAAAGCCACCTACCACTTCTTGATTGAAAAAATCCACCAGAAACTTAGTGGATGGAAGGCGGCCTCCCTCTCTATGGCGGGTCGCGTCACCTTGGCTAAAGTTGTCCTCGCCGCTATTCCTAACTACTTCATGCAGACAGCTCTGCTCCCGGCTAGCATCATAACTGAGATTGAGGCCTTGATCCGTCGATTTGTATGGGGTACTGCAGATGGTAAAGCTAAATTAGCTTTGGTAGCCTGGGATTCATGTTGCCAGCCGCTTCACCATGGTGGTTTGGGGTTCCGAAAGTTACGAGAACACAACAAAGCTTTCCTTTGGAAGTTGGGGTTTCGTGTGCTTTCGAGGAAAAACGACCTTTGGGTTCGCATCCTCAGAGAAAAATACCGAGTTGGTGTCTTCATCCCGGATAGTGTGGTTAATGGCAATGTTTCATTTTTATGGCGTTCTCTAGCGAAGATATGGGATGATCTCTGACCCTATATTTTTTCATCTATTCGCAATGGGAAGAGCACCAGTTTTTGGTTCGAGGAATGGATACCTGAGTTGGGGCCGCTTTGGGCTCATAAGAAACGTGGCAGGCTGATTCCGCATGATTGGAAAGTTGCTGATGTGGTCACCCAAAATCTTGATTGGGATTGGGGACAACTAGAGCGTTTCCTATCCCCTCTTGCCCTTTTGCATATCTTGAATGTTTGCCCTCCTAACCCTTTTGCAGGTGAGGATGGGATCGCCTGGAAGGGTTCAAAAGAAGGGATTATTTCGGTGTCAGACGCCTATACTGTTATGTTGCAGCCAACTTGGGACAACGAAGCAATAATCTGGAAACAACTCTGGACCATTAATTGCCCGCAGCGGGTGCGCAATTTCTTGTGGCTAACGTGCCGCCGGAAAATCTTCACTAACGATGAAAGAGGAAGACGAGGATTGACCACTGACAGATCGTATAGCCTCTGTAATGCGCCGGTTGAAAACTTCTTACACATCCTAAGAGATTGTAAAATGATCGAACCCGTGTGGAGGAGATTAATCGCGCCTATTAATCAGGGAGTTATCTTCTCTTTGCATCTAACCGATTGGCTTAGCTCCAATATTAGCAATACTCTTCGATATAGCAATGAAAATTTTGCCTGGAATTCTCTTTTTGGCATTGTCTGCTGGCTTGCCTGGAAGCAACGAAATGATTTCGTGTTTAATGCTGCGCAGGAAGCTTGGGATATTGATGCGACTAGCATAACCTGGGCGAGGCATGCTGCTGGTCCGAGCCGGGAACGGCGCCACAAGACTAATGTTCCCATGCCTCAAACTGTTCACTAGTGCGCTCCCCCGATGAACTGGGTTAAACTCAACACGGATGGGGCTTGGGATCCCGCGACTAGCATTGGTAAAGCTGGAGGTGTGCTGCGCAGCTCGGCAGGATCATGGCTAGCAGGATACAACAGGCTGGTGGGTTTTAGCTCGATCAGACAGGCTGAGCTGTGGGCTATTCTTGATGGTCTCTCGACAGAGTGGAACCTGAACTTTCGACACCTGGTGCTCGAATGTGATAATGCTGGGATTGTAAAGGAACTCCAGCGCTGCCAGTCCTCGAGGGACTCCACTAATCTTGTTGACAGAGTCAGAGAGCTCCTCAACCGCGCTTGGACCGCCATCATCCAATATGTTCCACGTGAAGCAAATTTTATGGCCGATAACATAGCTAAATTGGCCGATCCTGATAGAAGGGGCGTCTCGTTTCTCGATCACTGCCCAGTGGCTCTTCAAGCTTTGTTGGATGCTGACAGAAATGGGGAAGCTAGAATTCGTCTGCCTAAACATCAGCTAACGTCCTGCTTCCGTTCTCTCCCTAGGATATAACCCTCCTTTTCAAACAAAAAAAAAATAACTGAGATTTATATAACAGAATAAGACACCATAAAATTGGACAGAAAATCTAGACTCCCTAACCCAACCCTCCTCACTCCAAGGTTTGGATTTCTCTTTTTGTTTATTTCACAGTGCCTTGATTGTTATTAATTTCACATTTAACGACAATTAACTTGCTTCTGTTGTGTTTCCTGTGGCGACCGGCGCAGTCAAAGTGTTTTCAGTTGAATATTTGATAGATCATGCTCCTAAAAAGACCGTGAAAACAAAATAACACCCATCTTAGCAACCTCCTCTTCAAAATAAATATTAAAGTGAAAAGGGTTACATCAAGTAAAAAACAAATGTCAAAAATGATCCTGTAAGTAGCTAAGCTAGCGCCTGGCTGTGGCCAAAAAGGGGTTCGAGCATCCAACTTTAGTTGAAATTCACATGGGATGGGACTTGGGAGTCAAGAGGATAACATTGCAACTCCTATTTGTAAACATCAAACAAGGTCATAGTGCAGATATCACAGTCTTCGCTGCAGCCTCCCGCTTTATCTCTGCGGCTTTCCCACTGCCTCGGAAATACATGTAAACTTGCTGCAGATTATCAACCATATGTCTAAGGTCAAATTAGCTTAACTGAATTTGCAGAATGATTTTCTTTTTCTTTTTCTTTTTCTTTTGGGCAAATAATGTCCGGAATGAATTGTCAAACCTGAATAACCCAGATACTGAGCAGCGCTTCAACACTGAAAAATCCAAATCCTATGAAGTAGAAAACCTGAAAGATAATTACACACCGTCAACCCTCCTTTGCATTTTTCTTTAACCTCATTATAACCAGGACGGAGGTATAAACTTACCCCAACTAAACCACCGAGGCCCAGAAGATCAATAGCTGGCAAGATACCCCTACAAAAACATGATAACAAACATTAGTAAAGCCGAGAAATTGCCAAGTCTTGAAACTTATGGAGATAAAAGCATTTAGTCTATGTAGCACGGACACAGCAAAATGAAGCCGTGTCCGCGCGTCGGACACCCATTGACACACGGTGGACACAGCTCGGACACGTCTGAAGACCGCTCGAACATTACTTAATGGAATATATACTTCATAGACGCTCCATGTTTTTTAGGAGGGGCTTATAAAGTATCAAATATGTATAAACTATCAAGATATTGGAAGTCTTGAAATACATCAATCAATATATATCATATTATGAATTCTGAATTTTTTTCTTAATTTTAAATTTTATAATATATATATATGTCGTGTCCGTGTTCATCAAATTTTAGAAGTTGGTGTGTCCCCGTGTTCGTGTCCGTATCCTTGTCGTGTCCCGTGTCCGTGTCTGTGTCTGTGTCTGTGCTTCTTAGCATTTAGTATATAAAAAATATTGTGTATCCAATATGGGAATATTCTGTATTAGAATAGTTTAAGTATTATCTAAAATTATTATATTTATGGAATATTGAAATAGGTGGGCCAAATTTAGTGAAGTATACGCCTTAGAACCATTCATTAGTCTTTGTGTCCATGGACATAAGCTTGCAAGCCAAACCAAAGTTTATATTCACAAAACATCAAAGCTAATTTAAGGAATGGACAAATAACTTAAAATGAAACTTTGCAGAAGTCAGATAAAACTTTCAGCATTAAATCAACAAAGGATATGTAACTAGCTGCAATTTAATGTGAATATAAATACCCTCTAAACAAGTACCTAGCATACAAAGCCTTTTATCACTGAAAGAGGTGAAAAGTAACTTACGCAAGAGATTTTCCCTTGAAAATTATTGGAGGAGCGACAGCAGCTAAAACACAAAAACCAATGTGGACCTGCAAGCGAAAAAGTGGAAAGTGTTAAAGACTTACCAACAGATGTTCATTTTGGGAATTAATATCCAAGAGCATAAATGATATTACCATATATGACAAGAAAAACCACCCAAATTTGAAAGCACTATCAGTCCTGTAAACGTTGTACCAAAATGTTACCAGAAAAAGGGTTGACGATAAAATTAAAAGAAAGAGAAGCACATTGCAAACGTAACCTAATTGACAAGTTAATGGAAAACCACTTCTTGCAAACTAAAGTTAACCTCTTCAGAGGTGCCACCACTTCATTTTAGTTGAACTACCCATCTCTCCGTAACATTCCCTTTGTTGTCATGTCATTTATTATTTTTCAAAGGAGATCTAAAAATTCCAGATTGATCATAACTCATAATTCAACAAATCAATATTTACCAAACCATCAAGCTGCTAATTGTTATAAGGACCAAAAGAATTGTGTATAAGATATGCAGCATAGAATCAATCATGGATTTTAAACAGAAAAGTTAACATACTCTACACGCATAAAAATTCTCCAGTAAGATCACAAAAGAGCAGACACTGTCATCAGTCCACAGGAAGCATCATTTCCCTAACTCAAAACTGGTTTCTAAATTCTATATATTTTTGGCATGCATAATTCACAAAAGTGGCTGTATTTAAGTAGACTATATATTATGGTTATGATTATCACAGGTCCAATTTACAGCCCAAACTCTAGTGACCTAAAATAAAATGGTCAAGACAGGTAACATCAAAAAGCCTACCTCATTGCACGATAAAGAGGACGATACCACGTGACATATGCTCCAGGAACCCCTGATATGAGGTAGATGATGGAAAGAAACCAAATTGTTGGACCTAAACAACAAAGAAAAATTCAGATATGGAGGTGGAATATATCAGTTTGGGAAGCAAGCTAAAAGAATGCATGCTGACCTTCACCCTTGATCCAGGCTGTAGTAACTGCCACTACGTTCCACAATAGGCAAATACATAAACCTGCACTTTTCTAAGATTGAGTTACAGTGGGTATACTTACTTAGAAGTAGTAGATCATTCCATTGACCAGTAAGTACACTCGAGGAAAGAAAGAGATAGAGACAGGATAATACACTCGAGAATGGTCTATCTGAATCTGGCCAGGATAATACACGCGAGAATGGTCTACCTGAATCTGGCTAAAGAAAGTATCATCCTAAACTTTAAAAATAGGGACCTCAAACAGAGGAGACCCAACCAATTCTGGACACACAATTGCCCTAGGCTCTCCTTGAATATAAAAGGGAAACTTCTAGACCAACCTAATTAAATCAATTAATCAACTATAATAAACTCAAAATCAATGGATAAGAAATAAGTAAAATGACAAGAACGTGCCATTCATTCAACGTGAAATCCATAAAAACATACCCAATAATGTTGTGAAAGCAACATATTGTAACTTCTGCAGATGGATTGGTATTTCATTCCCAATATCATGATGGATGACAGGAAAAAATGGTGGCCAATTCTTCTCTTCTATTACAATTCCCGCTGCCAAACAAAGCACAGGAGTCAAAGATGGAAAATCTTCCATCCAACCACATTGTTTCATATAATTTCATGAAATCAAACAAACCTCTTGCTATTGCATCTTCCTTCCTTTTCAGTTCCTGATCAACACAAAAAAAAGTGTTCCAAAATTACAATTGAATCATTTATGTCAAGAAATGGAAAAACTAGTTTGAACGCAATCCTGAAAAAGTTGTAGATTTTGAAGCTTCTATAATGACATATACTATCTTTTCAAATAAGACCAGAAACTACTCAATAGGCATCAATATCAAATGATGGTCCAGATGTTGATATATTTGAATCAGTAGATTATCACTATAGATTCCAGGCACATTAAGAAGCTACAATAGTATGAGCAGTCATCACCTGTTCCCTTTTCTTCAATTCTGCCTCTTTGGCTTTAAGTTCCTTTTCTTTTGCTTTTAAATCCTAAAATCGGACAACATATTTAAATGAAATACCACTACGAAATAATATTAAGGCAAAAAGTAAATAGCTCAACATTTTTTCCCATGCCTTAGCTGTATCAAGAGGAATATCAACTGTTGCACCACGATCATAGGGTTCAGGAGGAAGAGGTGAAAGCCTTGAAGTTGCAGGTGGAACACTTCCAGGATTCTAGAGATTTTGCATGAGCATAACAATTGTAAACATATCAGCAAACCACAAAAAACAGTGCATTAACAAATCAAACATCAACATCAAACAATGAAAGAATTTACATTTTCATCCTCCACTTAATATTTCTCTCATTTATCTCTACTCAAATCTTGCTTCAAAGTGCTCAGAGTAAAAGTATCACAAGTAGTGATTCATTCCTCAGAAATGCATGATTATATGATCATTGTAAATCAATAAACCATATTCATAATCGAAACTAAGAATTACTTGATACCAATTCCAAGAAAAAGTGATGTGTGAATCAACATCATCATTGTATATCACCACTTCGAGAACAGTCAAAATGGATTGCATTCACCCGAATCGACTACACTGTTCCATTCACTTATGTTTACCACCACCAAGAATGTAACATATGAGAGCATTAGCATACAAGAGCATAAGCAAACAAACAATATGTGTCTGCATATACCGGAAACAGAAGAACAAGCCTCCATATTCTTTCCCTTAAATCTTCAATCAAACACAACCACTCTTGTACTCAGATTCTACTAGACATTACCTTATTTACATACAAAATAAGGATCCACTTCAAAAGAAAATTTCATTTGGAAAACAGACTTCGCAGTGAGCCAAATTCCTTTTAACATTTGGTCTTAAAGCACTGACAAAGAAACAAAAGTCCAGAAACTATAACTACTGTCCTTCATTACTTTTCTTAAGACATAGTTACTGATACCAAATCAGCAGTGTAATTAGCAGAAAAAAGACCGAGTAAAAGCAATAAGAGTTTAAGAGAAGAAAAGAAAAATAAAGAGATCATCCACAACAATTTTATCTTTTAGAAAAGTTCAGTTCTCAAGCTTTCTCACAGAAGTACAGATACTAACTCTTCAACAAATTATTGGACTTTGTTCATGTAATATGTATAATAAGCTCATGAAAAGAGACGATGCACAAAGACATGAACCATTTGACAATCGCAGCAGATTCTATAGAACCAAAAAGTCCAATTTGTAGTATATAGGTGTAAGCCAATTGCATGCCTCCAAATCATTGCCAGGCTAAAAGAAACTTAAATATCAAAAGCTTTTCTGTAAGTACATTGCAACACTATCTAGTAGATGCACCCCCAAAGTAGCAGCATGTAGAAACTACAATTCCAGCATGCAAAAGCAAGGACATCCAGAATACTGAAAGTGGATAAGCAAACTTACCGGCATATAAAAGGCACCTCCACCATAATTTGATTGCACTGATCCTTTCTTTGATGATTGATCCTGACGCAAATAACATGACATTAAAAAATGTAGGTTGGATATTCTTGTTATGTCTTCCTCAAATAAATCAGTATGCAAGTTGACACAAATCCACATAAATTACGGGTGATGGTTAGATATTTTAAAGATCTGCATTCACATATACCAGTGAACAATAAAACGTAAATTACAGCCCCAATACGCAAGTTTAATTGATGAAAATGCAACTGCATATCTACCTAGTTTCATGCCTATACAGGGGGGGTTAGAAGGTTCTCCAGAATACGACCGAGTCCTTTAAATACGAGAAATTAAGGAAAAAGACGAAAGAATTTGGAGAAGCCACAGTTCAAATTTATGCCTTGTAAATGTTAGGAAACAGCATAATAATGTATCCAAAGTATCAAAATTGTAGAATTTTCAATCATTTTCCTCAACATTTCTTTATCAACCAAGCAGAGGGATTTGTCAAAACTGAAACGCACTAGTAGAAGAACTGCATTAACGTTCATGGACCATCCAGAGTTGATATATGTAAATGCTGAAACCCAATTTGATGTCTTGCACACGGATCTAACAATGTCTTAAACATACGCATCATATGCATACATATATGTTTGTGCACAAAACGTACCGCGAACGGATTAACATCTTCATCAGCGAAGGGATTAGAATCGTAGCGACTCATGAGACCGAACAGAAGAATCAAAACACAAAGAGGAACAAATGTTTGAGGGAAGGAAAGTAAAAGATCTGCAAAAATGATTTATTTAAAGAAAGAGCCGAGTAATGGCGATTAGAGAGAGAGGGAGAGAGATCTTTGTGGGTGGATGCTTAGGTGAGAGAATGGCGAAACAAGAATGACTTTTAAGGAAACTAAATGGACGAATCCAAATCGTTTGCAAAACCAAACAAACCGTAAAGAGAATTCTGTGAGAAAAAGAAAGCAACGTATACTATATAATCAGAAGAGATGGCCTTATATAGTCTATCAGACTCCAGTGCATACATACGTTCCTCCACTATATAAATAGTAACGTGAAATGGATGTTAGGAAACGATGTTATTTGTTTCCTGAGTTCCAGCTTCCAACTTCTATGGAGCAGGAGCAAGTAGTTTTGTTCAGCTCTTGAATTTTTCAGGAAACCCAAATAACTGAAGCACCTGAAGTATCGAATTCCGACCAATGGAATCAAAGGATTTGTAAAAGTTAGTAACACAATTTCTTGGGCCATTCCTTTAGAATACCTCTCGTGCCACTAACACATTGTCTCCGATTACTCTATCTTGTATCAGAGTCCCTTGTGTCTCACTATTTAAATGTTTTTAGGACTTTGTTAGTTAATAGCTAATTTTATCAACTATATTATGTCGGCTTATTTGAACAGCAGATTATATTAACTGTTTGTCATTTGATGTTTAGTAAAATTAGATGTTTAATATTAATTATTTGCGTATAAAATGCTTATGAGGACATGACTTTAAAAAAATGATAAGGGCATGAATATTATATATCTTAGTATTTCATGGAATATTCTTATAGAAATTTAGATTTTAGATATTTAATTCTACAAAAATTAAATTTATAACTCTAATAAAAAACATAGAACATATAATAACGACGACGACGACGAGAATAATAATAATAATAATAACAATAATAATAATAATAATCATGATAATGATAATGATACATTCAAACATAAAATATAACAATGCAAATGAAATTTAACAAAACAATTCAAATAGAACAAAAGAGGTCGGACAAAATTTAAGAAAAATTTGGTATTATAGGAAAGGGTAATCAGTTGATTGCCTAAAAAGCTACTCACAAGGAGTTTTTAATTTTTAGCTAGTTGAATTGAATCAGCCAACCCAACTAGCCAATAACTAAACAACTAGAATAATTTATTGATGAAGTCAAATAACTAATTTTGATGAATTAACTAAAAAAATTAACTAATCAGGCAACAACCAAAAAGGCCTTTGTGACTATTTTAGGGATCACTTTGTACAAAAAAAAAAATATGAAAAGAAATTGATCCGAGGAACTTGAATGATTCACCTTAGGAAGGAGGCACAGGAATGTGTCTTATTCACTTCTTTGAACATCTTGCCTCTATCTTTAATTACAATATGCGTTATAAGCAGTGACGGGAGATATATGGACCCAATAGTATACTAAGTCTCTCAAAATTTAAAAAATTAAATATTTTTAATTTTTAATATATATATATATATATATAAAAGGATAAAGTTATTTGAGATCAATGGTGTATTTGGCCCCTAAAATTTAAAAAAAATTAAATATTTAATCATTTGTATCTTAAATTTTTAGCTCCGTCACTGTTTATAAGATTCTAAGATGTTTAGTAAAAGAAAGGTATTAAGGTCATTCAGACCTAGTACTTTGTTAGGATTCGTATCAAATACTACCTCCTCAATCTTTTTGGAGCTCAGGTGTAGTAAACAAACTCTCAAAAATATTAATTATAAATTATAATTATCATTTATAATTAAAATTAAATAAATTAAATTATATTTTTTTATTTTTCAATTAAATAATTTATAATTATAAATTAAAATTGATAATAGGACCAACCAAATTTAATCCTAAATTTTGTACCAATTAACAAGTATAACCTTAACATTCCGACATTAACAATTCTAATCCTAATATTTAAAAAAACGTTAAATTGTAACTTCCCTTTAGCGAAAAATTCAAGTCATTATGTAAAATATCAGGTCACTATTGAGCTGACATATTATTATTATTTTTTGTGTGTCTTATTTTGTCACATCTGATAAGGTGAGACCTACTTATTTTAAAAATATAAGAATGTTATTTTATTATTAAAGTAGGATCACTTTTTTTGTTATTTTTTTTTTTACCAGGTGTTCTAGGAGGGTTTCAATTATAGAAAGATATCTTTAAACTATTTACACCGAAATTAATTCCCGCTCAAATCAGATAGGTTCCTTGCAAAAAGCAAAGTTCTGAATCTAAATTTTATACAGCTGCATGTATAAGGACGTTTTAAACTCACAACCTCGCTAAAATTAGAATAGCCCTTACCAATTAATTTGCGCACTGAACCGCCTTTTTTATTTAATTTATTTATAGGTTTCTCTCTACCCTTCTCATCCCGTAGCTTCTTGTCGTAATATCTTCTGTTAGTCCTTATCAAATATTTTCTGAAACTCTTTTTTGTGTTATATTAACGGTGGCTTTTATATCGACTCTGAGTCAGACGATACGTGGAAAGATACAATAGATGAAGTCGTTGTATGCTTTAAAGCGGCAAGGAAAGTGGAAAAATAAACTAAAAACAAATTGTGAACTGGGTTTGTGTTTATGGATCAAGAGATCAAGTTGATCTCTAGATTCTAAATTCTTTTTTTTTTGATAAAATGTAAATGACATTTATCAAATGGGATATGTACAACAAAAATTGTTGGGGCATACCCCAAGTGGTTGGGACCCACCAGCCAAAGTCCCAACCGCAAATCAGAGCACAAGATCAAGCCCAAAGAGCCCAAAAACAAAAACCCCGAAAAGTGCAGCCCATAAAGACAAAATAACAAAAGACACCAAGAATGGGGCATTCCCTATTCGGCCCAAAGTCCCGATTACAAAAAGTGGGGTGGGCCAAGCCAAAACACGATAATAAATGTGCATAAGTAAAAATAAGACCAACAATAAGCATTAAAGAGCTACAGGTTAGCAGGTGCATGGGCGTAGACGGTGTTGCATGCCCCATGCAGCCTTCGAACGTGAATGAAGGCACCCAGACCGAACCTGTCCAGCACCTTCATCCAAGTCTGCATGGTCCATGAAACCCCACTCGGTAGTCAGTAGCGCCAGAATCCCCTGGCCAGAGAAGCAGCAGTGTGAGGGCCCCCAGGCCCGCAGGAAGAGTCAGCAACGTCAAACAAACAGCCAGGGTGAATGCCCAAGCAACTTGAGGCTAGCCCGGAGCACCACCAAAAACAAAATCACAGCAGTATGGCAAAGGAGCTACAGCGCATGGCCCACACATACACCAACCATGGGGTAGTGTATGGGCCATTCACGAATCGCAAAGAAGGCAGCGGCAAAAACCAGTTAAGCTCCAGTCAGTGGCCCATCGAGAACCCTGTGCTCGCAGCCTGGTGAGGATCGTCAACAAGCCGGAGGTTAGCCGGGGAGAGCTAGTTGGACAAGATCACAGGGGTAGCACCGGTAGAGGATATGGTAGACCATAGTTTTTATCTTCGAAACCACATCAGCCAGAGTATAAGACATCCCGTCCATGATAACCTCATTGCGGATTTTCCAGATGATATAGACAGAACACATGAAACCAAGCCGGATGGCTTTACACCGAAGCAAGGCTCCTCTATGATCCTGCCGGATCCATTTAATAGCCCTCAATAGGGAGGACATTTCACGAGTCACGCCCAACCACTGACGGATGTTGAGCCACACAGCGTGAGTAAAAGAACATTGAAAGTAAAGGTGGGCAACTGATTTCGGAGCCATCCCACACAAAGCACAAGTGCGGTCCAAGTCAAGAAAATGAAGGTTATCTTTCGTGGCCAGTCGGTTCCGCAAGCCGAGCCAAGTAATGAAAGATAATTTAGGAGGAATGTACCGTTGCCAAATAAATGTCATCCAAGGGTGGGGGTGCTGTTTGGGCCGAAGCAACTCATATAACTTTTGGGAGGATAAGGTCCCTTGCACGCTGTAACTTTGGAGCGCCGGTATAGCTGCCTGTGTTCCTCCGAGCTTATCCACCAAGCTGTCTCGAATGAGAGCTAGTTTTTTGATGAGGGCAGAATCCCGAGGACGAGGTTGCCATTCCCAGATTGAAGCTCCCCGTAAATAAACTTCATGCACCCATTTCACCCAAAGGGAGGTTGGATCATCGTGAATATTCCACAAAGTTTTTCCTAATAAGGCTGCATTCCAGATGCGACAATTTTTAAGCCCTAAGCCTCCCTCCTCTCGCGGGCAGCATATGTCGTCCCAAGCCACCCGAAAGTGTCGACCGCCCCAAATGAACAGCCGGCAGATGGTGGTAATTTTGTTTATAATCACAGCTGGGACAGGAAACGATTGCAACCAAAATGAGAGAACTCCTTGGATAACCGAGTTAACTAACTCACAACGTCCAGCATAGGAGAGGCTCTTGCCATTCCAGGCATGAATATAAGCCTCTACTGCTTCCAGCAAGACAGAGAATTGAGGGACAGACATTCGCAAAGGAGCAAGGGGAATACCCAAGTACCGCACTGGAAAATCACCAAGGGGGAAGGCCAGGAGCTGAAGGATAGCCTCTCGTTCCCCGCCCCACACACCTGCCAAGTAGACATTAGACTTCGTAGGGTTAAGCTGGAGCCCGGATATATAACGATGTCGAGCATGTCCCATCAATCACTCAAAGTTTTGTTGTCCATCAACTCCATATGGTTTTATATGATTCATCGTGAGAATTAGAATTAACATCTGCGTCCTTTATCGTTCTCAACAAACTGCATGCATTTTTTATCATCTCTGTTAGGAAAAATACTCTATTCCTCTTAATCAGCTCCCACTCTATTTCATTTCGGTTCATTCACATATTTCTAATCCCATTTCTGTTGTTGGAGTAAACCATTGTTACTTTGAGGGATGTCTTTATCTTGCCTATAAGAAGTTTCTGTAACTTTTTACGTAACAGGATCCTAATTCAACTTCGAGGGTGAATATAAAATAATTGGACTACATATATAGCTACTCATCATTTGATTTGAAGAGTTTATGCTTTAGATTTGTTTTAATTTCGTTCAGAAGGAGAAACGTTTGCGACAAATTGTTGTCTGATATGATATCTATGTGCCAATATGTCGCCGTAATTTAGGGGACTGCTGGGCTCCTCCTTAACAACAACCACTGTTAATTTGCATCCACCACCAACCACGTCTTATCAAATTGTAAGAAGACTATGCATGTGTAGTCAACAATTACGCGAATTTCTCAATTTAAGATTATTATTCTAGTTTAAATAATTTACATTTGATATGACGATTTGTATGTATCGTACCCAATATTATGTCAGTGGCAGAATTGGACTTAGTCTTTGTAAAGCCCAATAGAACCTGAAATTGATGGTTTGAACCTTTGATCAGGTCTGAACGGCCGAAAAATAATCCCATCTAATTTTTATTAATTTAAAATATAAAACAACGGTTTAAACGGCTTAAAAATTAGTATGATCTAACTTTTTTATAAATTAAAATTATAAAATAACATTATTTACCTTAATTTTTGAATTTAAGCTCAACTTGAACTACCATGTCTATCTAATATAAAGGAAAACGACCCAAGATTTTTGTTAGGTATATATTTGATTTTACAAATAATATTAATATTTGCAAGAAAATAAAATTACCTCAAATTCTAATTATAATTATAATTTATTATTATTATTATTATTATTATTATTATAGCTGGTTACTTCAAGATAACCAAAACCTCCTAAGGAACTCAAAAAGCTAGTTTAGTGAATGAAAAAATGTTCTCGCTTTATTCATCTGATTCGTTGGCAATAAATAGGGGGATTGTTCAACCACTCTTCAATATTTCAGCAACTACATATCAGGAACAATAACAGTAACAATTCAAATAACAACTCACTAAGACTTATTCAAACTAGAATCAGATAAGTGGCTAGTGGAGTTAACAGGTGTCCACTCCCATCAACTCAACTAACACTTATTCAAACTAAAACCAGGACAAGTATGTAGGAAAATCCCGGGACGAACATCATATGTTCAGGCAGTGGAAAACAAAAATTTTTATTCCCGGGACCTTCCCGAAACCCAGGATCCCGGTGTCGGTATGAAAACCTCAAACCTGAATAGCCAATAGAGACTAT
>JAOSBP010000009.1:9240408-9251493 GCA_027563825.1 Erythroxylum mucronatum
AACTAAATACTTCAAAACTATTTAACTTTTTTTAAGAGATCAAAACTATTTAACGTTAACTTGATAAATACTTCAAAGCTATTTCAACAACTTTTATTACAATTGTTGAAATTTGCTACTTTACTCAAAACTCACCAACTTTCTCTACATTCAATGCTCCAACATTGTTACTCAATAGTCACCAACATTGTTGGAATTTGCTACGTTAGCTTAAGTAAAGGGCCCACCATTTTATTACAACAATTTACTACTTTTATGGTGGGCTCTCTTCTAATCGAATCAACTATTACAAGACAAACACTTGCTTTTCAATGACAAGAAAAAAGAAGAAAAAGAGGCCCCCTTTAATGATGGGCCCTGGGCAGGTGCCCCGCTTGCTCTTGCCCAGGGCCGGCTCTCGTTTCTTTCTTAATTAGGAGGTATAAGGATGATATATAATGTGATATATTTCCTATGCAAATAGGTCACATTCTTTTAGGGTGTCATTAGTAATTTGATACGAGAGTTAAGCATGATGGGTATAAGAATCGCTATTTCTTTACTATAAATGGCAAATTGATCACCCTTAATCCGTTATGACTAAAGCAAGTTTGAAGATACCAATTTGAGGACAAATCCTTTTTAAGAGATGAGAAATGACGGTAAATAAGCATTTACTCAACCTAAGGCTTTTAAGCTGGGAAGATTTGAAAAGTGTCTTAAAAAAACAATGAATAGTAAAAATTAGCTAACACAGTACCTACATAGTACTATGCTGGACCTATGTTTCAAAATAAGGTACCGTGATAATGTTGTGTTGATTGTGATTATGTCTAAAAACGAAAACTACCAGATTTTCTGTCCAATTTTACTCTGTTTTATTCTGTTTCATGAAATCTCAGTCATTTATTTTGTAGGACCCACGTGAATCTCATGCAGACCCAACGTAAATAAGTGGCTGAGATTTATTAGACACAATCAGACACCATAATATTAGACAAAAAATCCGATCTCACTAAAAACTGCGATAGTGTTGCGTTGATTGCGATTACGTCTAAAACAAGTTTCAAAAGCAAGCAAACTGTCACCAAAAATAAAGTGAGACCTGCGCTAAACAGTGTTTTATACTCATAAAGTTACAAAATGTACCTAACGCTTAGGATTTTTTTATTTTAGAATGTTATTTCTTTTTAGGGCTTTATTTCTTAAAGTTCTTTACCTGTATAAATCTTTTTATATTATTATTATTGATCGCTTATCATTATTATTAATCAACCAAAAACCTTTGGGGGTGTTTGCTTCAAAATTTAAGAGTAATTGTTACTTTAGGTTTTTTTTTTAAAGCTTAAGATCTTATCTAACTTGCTGATGATTATCAAATTCTAAAATCTTATTATTTTCATTTTTTTATGAGCATAACATTTCATATCATTCTTTGAATTTTTGTACTCATATTCTTAAATTAAATTTAGTTTAATAGAATAATTCTTAGTTTTTTAATATTAATATTGAATCTCACCAATCCTATTAATGAGGTCGTACTATTCATACTTCTCAGGCATGCAACCTTGTTTATTCAATTATTCACTTCTTGAAAGAGTCTTTATAATCACTTAATCAACACTCGGCCTCCATTTTAAAATCCATTCATAATTTCACACAACAAAAATATATATACATACGTACGCATATGTGCTAAGAACGTGCACTTAGTTGGATAAACTTATTCAGAATATCATGAATAAAGAAAGATGCTAGCTAAGATTGGATAAAAATAACTTATTATTATTATTAATTTAGTATTATTATTATTATTATTACTAATTTTTAATAAGTTATTATTATTATTATTATTTATTAATAATATTATTTATTATTATTATTATTTGTTTTTGTTTTTATTAATTATTGTTATAAATTTTCTACTTACCAATTCAGCTATTATTGTTATTATTGTTCCAATTCAGCTACACTGCTCCATCAAAATAATCAACGGGCAACGACTGGTGGTAGGGTTGACAAAAGGAGGAGAGTGCAGAGAGATGAAGATGGGCCAACAAAAGAGGAAGAAGTACCTTGTTTTTCCTTTTTCTTTTTGGTTACAATGTCCCATATTTTAATTAAATAGTCCAATTTTCAAGCTACATCACTTAAATTAAACATCCAACTATATATCATTAAAAAAAAGAGTTCAGATATCGAGGTGCTAAAAAATAGAGTTCAACTAGTTTTGACAATTTCTCTAAAATTATGAATTAAAAGATCTTTTCCTAAATTAAATAAGATAAGCCAATAACTTTCACAAATTAAATCAAAACGAGCTGTTTTTTTTCTAATACAAAAGCAAGAACCTAAATTTATTCATATAATTTACAATCAAAATGAATATAATTACCAATGATATGCCGAACAAAATTACAGGGCTTTCTATTCATTAGAGGTTTAGACTGAATACACAATTAAGGAGATAGTATCATTTAGATCTTTTCCTTAAAATTTGGATTATTTGACTGAAATATATAATAATTACGATGACAACTACAAATCATGAATGAAGGGCTTTATATAGAGAGACAGAGAAAAAGACCAGAAGATTTTTAGTTGTCATATTATAGACATGGTGCTTCAACCTAAGAAATACACCAAACCATCGGTTAAGTCTCCAGATAATGACTAAAAAATTTGTTATTCTTTTAATTTATAGTTAGAAAAGGAATATTATCCAAGCAATGTCACGTAGGGAAGGCTGATTGGTAGAATAGTTTTTTTCACCATCAAAGAAGCAACCAGTTTGTAGAGCATGAAATCCAGAATACATCTTTAGACGGTGTCCCAGTAATCACAGACACATGGTTCTTAATTTAAGACTACCGCAAGGTTTTTAACTACCTCGGTATGTAGTGAATGAAAAGGGTGAGAGCAGCAATGGAACATGAAAATGTTCCCTGTTCTGTGACTCTTTGATTTGAAACACAATTGAAACATAGGGAAAGAAGCCAGACGGACAGTACTTACCTGTATTGAAACTTATTCTGTATATTCCTGGATTTACCACATCCGTAATGTCCATTAATGGACCACTACGACCATCAGTATTTGTAGTTGACGAACCTTGTAATATCCAGCTGCCTCTATCTGGTTCACCAAACAGTGGACAGGACTGGGTACCATTCCACATCTCTAAATGTACTTCAATACCAGCAGCCGGACAGCCACGAGAAACATCCAAGATATGGGTTGTAATTGGAGGTCTTGTCCGAGTTGGAGTTGGAGAAGCCTTCTCAGACAAAGAATCAGAGATAGCAGTTAAATGTCCTCCAATAATACTTGTACGACCTTCTAGAGTTCAGAAAAGAGTAATCAGTGTTCAAACAATTGCAACATATACAAGAGGGAATAAGTGAAGAATTCTAGGAAAAGGAAACTCTTGATAGCATAAAATGAAATAGCTGCAACTTGCACAATGTTTACTATCAGGAATCAGAAACACGAGTTGTTTCATTCCTCAGGTATCCTAAAAACAGTCAACGTTGATCAATTAAGATTCTGTATTATGATTAAAACAAATATAACAGCTTAAATTTGCAATATTCTCAAGAGGCTGATAGCACATGTCAACATATTATCCCTAATGTGTTTATCTATCAACAAGTAAAATGCAATTTATCCCATGACAATTTAGTATCAAGAAAATAACAAATTAATGGATCCATATGTTAAATTGGAGACTAACACCAGCTGGGTGAATCCAAAAGATCCTCTTATGGGGGTATATAAAAATAATTTTGAAATCATAGCAGAGGCTATCTTTAAAGTTTTATGTGAACAATTTTTACAAAGATGAGGGCACCATGGTCCATGGTGGTCTTTCTGGCTCAACTCACGGCCATTATAAGTCCAAATCAACTCAGAAATTTCATGACTGATAAGCACAAATAAATGGGATGACAAATGAATTACAGGATACTACCATCCAAAAAGGAAATGAATGAAAATGGGATGACATAAGCACCCCAAAAAAACAGGAATACTACCTTCTAGTTTCTTTGCAGAAACTGTAGGAGAAACAGCTTTTGTTTTAGTTGAGAAGAGTTTTGCAATGCGTAGTTCTGTTATTTTCATTTGCTCCTGTGCCGCAATCTCAAACTCAACAATTGGCCTGTTCGTATACCTTTTCTGCATAGGGAGAAAAACAGATGTCAATTCAAGAAAAATGCATTCGAGTATTAACATTACATCGTCGTTTTTTGAAAATCCTGCCCAACAGCCAGAACTGAGAAGGTTAAAGCACTGTATGAAAGAAATTTTAAGCGTTTTGGAACTATCAATAAAGGTAAGTAACACAAGTCTTACATGAATGGCATGTCTTATGGTATAATTGCTGACGTTTGCCTAATAAAAGGCAGCCTCAACTTATGGTACTAAAACATTCTCCTGGCAATATGTTACGTAAACAATTCCTTCGAAATGGAAATTGTACAATTAACCTGCTCAGATATCCAAAACCTTAAAAAGAAAAGAATCAACCATTTCTTTCGAGAGTGAACTAAATTCAGGAACTACTTGTAGCCCTTTCTCTTGTGATATTGCTTAATATTGATATTCCTAGCAATTACAGCTAAACTCCTGTGATTCTCAAAACAAATGTTTACCTTCAATTCAGCAAGAATTTCATCGGTACTCCTTCCAGATGCACATATGAGAAAAACAATTCCAAATTTTTCCCTATATTGGGCATTCCACTTATGTAGTTCCTGAAACAGGTAGGCGGATCAAAATTATAAATTAGCACTAGGAATACTTCTCTATCATTTTTTATGATAAAATGAATTAAATCAATCTATTTTCATCAACCCTTTGCATGGGATTGATAGACTTCGATGGTAGCTTTGTACTAACCTGTAAGCTGGAAGTAGTAGCAGTTGCTAAAGCAGTTGACTGCTCCACTTTACTCCACCTATATAATAGAAAAAACATCACAATCATCAACAACGTAGAAGGCAAGTAAAAAATAAGGCCAACAACAAAGATTTCCACATATGGCGAAGACAACGATAAACAAAATCAATCAGAAATATAGAGTAAAAATCAGGTCTTGGAATTCATCTTGACATTAATTAACTTCAAAATAAGAAAAATAGGAAAAAGCATACTAAACTGAGCAGATGGGTTGGAGGTAGCAGAAGAAGAAATGTGGGATTGACCAATCTGGGGATGAGCAGAGAAAGCCTGAAGCCAACCATTGACATCTACCTGTAGCAGATATAAATTTGATTGCTTGACGCAGTTTGATCCACTCTTAATTTTATGTTAAGAAGAAGAAAGGACCTTATTGAACCAAATGTCTCTTGCAGCAGCAACGGCTAGGTCAAGAGAGGGAAAAGGGGAGGCCATCGCCATTTGCTTCGCGAATTTGGAGCTCCCACAGCATGCTAACCACTCTTTCTCATCTATAATTTCCATTGATGATTCAGATGACCCGGATTTCGCTTTTCTTCGATGATTCAGATGATCGCAGACTCCCCTCCCCTCGGTCACTCAAGTGGCTCCTTTATTCATAACAGATGTTGACGGATCAATATGGTGTTTTTTTGTTTTTTTGTTTTTAAAGAGAAAAATCTCATTGTCAAGATTAATGCTCTCGTCCTCTACTCTTAGGGATGACAATGGGTAAAGTTCGGTTTGAGTTTTACTCTACCTAAATTTATATCTATTTTTTATGACTTAACCCATATTTATATCTATAACCGATACAACTCATATCCATATTTATATCTATCGGTTTTTACGATTTACTACCCATATCTAAATTCATTGGATTGTTCGGATTTTTGGATATCCATTGGGTTGTATAACACATAAAAATATAACTTCTAAATAGAAAATATAAAGAATAGATTTTTGTGAACGCTCCAAATCAAAATTACTTTAATAATAATAAATCAAGATTTTGATTTGTATGTATTAAAAAATCATAAAATTAGAATAATAAAAATCATAACATTTAGACAAAGACAGCATACATTTTTCACAATTTAGAACTGGAACAAAGATTGAAATAACTAAAGCTTCAAATTATCTTTGCGTGAACTCCACAACATTCAAAACTCCATCTCCATATCATTTGCATTATTATCATCCTATAAGAAAATAAAATATGATGAAAAATGTGAGTACTGAAGAGTAAAGTGGAGATTTTAAAGTTTTTTCTTCGTATAAAATTTTAATATTTTATTATATTTAACCATAAATATTCAAGAAAAGAAAAAGAAAAAATAGAGTTAATAAAAAAGGATAGGATATGGGTATCCATGGTTCGGGTTTTACTGTACCTATATCTATATCCATTTTTTACGACTCAACCGATATCCATATCCATATCCATCGATTTTTACGATTTGCTACCCATATCTAAATCCATTGGGTTGAGTAGTGCGGATATTAATCGAGTTGAAAATCCACTGCCATCCCTATATGCTCTCCTTATACCAGGTTTATTGTTAATGATTTTGATAATAAATACGTAACATTTCAAAATTTAAATTAAATTTATTTGTTTATATAGATAACGATATAACTTTTTTTTAAAAATAAAATTATAAGAATATACTTTCTTTCTTGTAAGAATCTTCTTAATGATCTTACCTAGAATAATACCTCCTTTTTTCCGGTAACCTTTTTAATGACCTTATCTTCTTTATTTTGAGTGCAGCTACACAGCTTCCATTTAGGGTAGAATTCAACACACGTTGAATCTTTTTTTCTCCTAGACAAATTGGGATAACATGTTAGGGTGGGCTGAAGATAACTATCACACATTGGGAAAAGATTAGATATGTCTTAACCTCAACTTGAATTGTTCAGTCTATGCAATAAGGATGGAGAGGAATCAAATATTGTTCAACAAGATCAAAACCGACAAGCATGCTCTAGCTCACATGATCTTTTGTTGGATTAGAGAAACCTTGGTAGCTCACCAAGTTGCTGAAAAACTGACCACTCAAACTCAGAAAACCTAGAATCTCTAATACTTCAATTTATACCCAAGGACTTTGGAAAAGGTAGTGTTGTATATTTACCATACTAGCTTGACACTACCTTGTAATGTTCCCTTTTGATGCCTTTTATGGCTTATGGATGAATTTAGTATTTTAATTTTAAAAAAAATTTACACAAATAAAACATTTAAAACTTTCCAAGAACTGAACAATTGTTAAAACTTAATTTTGCCATCACCCAGAATTGTTCTCACATTTCTACATACAAAGTAGATAGTATATCCTTAATGTACTAAATCTCATCAAATTATAAAAATTATAGTCTCAAAATTTTAGAATCTCACGTGACATATACTTTGGAGGTGTACAAAATCTACTGTGACCTTCAACTTTTGTTATACCATCTACTTTGTATGTATGGATGATTTAAAGGTGTCTTCTTATAATTGAAACCCTCCTATAAAACACTTCGTGAAAAACCCAAAAAAAAAATCTGTATAATCTGTGTAATATACCATACACTATCAACATATATGTATCGTAATTGATTGTACCTTATAAAGCTAAGGTACATATCTTCTATTAATTCAAATCATGTTTACCTCTATTTGATCAACCAACCTTAACGAAGATATTTGAAAAGAGTTAGCTCTTTAATACAAGGTTGACGTCATGTAATTTTTCCTTTTTCTGGAATTTGGAGTTGGTTTAATTTTGCTCCAAGAATGACATTCAGGGCTCTTGTCTAACAACACAACAATGGCTACAAAGTTCTTTTTCCCCTTCCTCTTCCAATGGCTCAAGGCTTCTCCAACCACCCTTCTTTGCTGAAGTGTCAAAAACGTGAACAATAGAAACTGATCTCGAAATATCACTTGTCATTCGATAACCGGACAGGAGGTACATATAGGTCCCTACTGGCGCCATGGTCAGATACAGTCGTTGGATTTGTGGGCAACCTGCCTGTGTGGCATCGGACCTACAAATTGGTGAAGGGAGGGTTTGCATGCGAGAACCATCAACCACATTCCATATGTTGAGTTTTGCATCGTAGGCCTCAATATGACCCTTCCAGGCATATAAACAATCTCCTGAACTAAATATTTTGCCATCCACAGCTACAATTTGATTAGGTGGCACATCCAATTGCCACATTCCCTTTACGAGATCCCACCTGTCATGCTTAAAGTCATACACGTCAGCGGAACTTCTTTCCAAGGTGTAGCAAGGCACTCTCTTATCACAGTCCCTCCTTTGAGCAAACCCTCCAACAATGTAGATTTTGCCTTGCCATGTCACACCTACACACTTGTACCTTAATATGTTCATGTCAGGCAATGCTTTCCACTGGTCCGACACTGGATCGTACACCTCAGCTGATGACATACCATGAGTAGAATCCAATGTACGTTTCCCACCGGCCACATAGATTTTGTTGTTGCTCACAGAGCAAGCAAAATCATACCTAGGTGTGCCTAAAGATGAACATTTAAACCAGGTATTGGTACGTATATTGTAACGCAGAACTGATGATAATACGTCGCTGTCTACTTCAGTGATATGATCTTGATCATAGCCTGGTGTCTTCTGGCAAAGCCGACCTCCGATAATGTATACAGACTCGCCTATGGAAGCCATAGAAAAACCCTTTCGACGATGGCTGTCACTGAGTTCTGGAATGGTGCTAACACGGTTCCATGTATTGTTTGAAGGGTTGTAACATTCTATCCAAGTGGGCAACCTGGTGCTCGTTTCCAACTGATCTCTAGGACAAAATGAAGCAAAAATGCGATAATTCTCTGATGAATCCTCTTTTGATAAGAGATGAGGTGATTGTGTTAAGAGGGAAGCCATTTTCAGATTAAAGAGCTTCGAACAATCACCAGTGGTCTTATCGGTCTACAAATGTACGAGAAGTTGAGTTGATACGGCTTAAACGAAGAGAATATATCCGAACATGTATCCGGAAAAACCTAAGCATCCAAATTTTGATAGCATCGAAAGAGAAATGTACAGAGAGAATCAGGGATAATATTTTGGATTTATGGAGGAGTTCTCCAGGGATTTTCTTGTTTCATGATGACATGTTTGGTTTCCGTATCTAGTCTTACTGTCCTCGATTCACAACTAAAGACAATTAAACTACGAGGAATACAAGGGCAGAAAGCTCAAATGGTGCAATAAAACCTGATTCTGTCTTTTGTCCCTTCATTTCTTATACATTGTGCATTCTAGCTAAGCTGGTTCATGGACATAGATACTGATTCTTTCTTGACGTTTCTTCATTATGCTCTTATTATATATATCCGCATGTAGTCAACCAGAATATTGAAGTGACAAAGTGATGGAGTTCGTTAATTAAATTCTCATTATCTTCAAATGATATGATTCTCTCACTTGTTTTGCCCATCCAGGTGATGATAACTACTAATTAATAGATCACTTTGAAGGAGTTAATATCTAGATAGTGTTACTTTGTATTGTACGTCTTCGCTGGAATTTAGTGCCACCAAAGATGGTTGCTGCCGCTTTAAGTAAATAGTGCTCAAAAGTCGTTGCCTTTTGTACATTATCGATTATACCAATGTCAAAGTACATAGGTTTCTGAAAAAATACGACAGCACGCCAACTTCAGTTTATATGCTTCAATTTTTACAAGAAAATCTGAAGTTCAACCACATGATATATCAGAATCTCTTTGTTGGGTATCTTTTTTCCGAGGATATTCTTACACTCTAATCTTTATTCGTTCTAATTGGTTACGTCGTAAAACATGCCTGCGTCTATGGCTGGAAAAGAAACTAGGGCAGTCAGTTACCTAAGATTGCTTATCCAAGTATACATGCTGATACTTCTTGTTATTGCTGTATTCCTTCAAATATCAAGTCTCTTTTCTGATGACAGCTCCTTTTATCTTCCATTAAATAAAAAAAAGAGTTCAAATTGATCCTCACTATAAGAAAATAACGCATTACCGACAGAAAATTATTGGCGGAAAACATTCTGTATTAAATAAGCGACAGAAATTGATTTTTCATAAGTAAATTTATCGGAAAATTTTGTTTTTTGGGACCATCAAAATATCCGTCGGTAAACGTGGAGGAAAATTATCCCTGCGACTTTTCTAACAGAATATAGCGACGGAAAAGTAAAATCCGTCACAAAAGTAGGTAGCAATGGCTAATGCGAAAAATAAGCATCACGAAACTGTAGTTCCGTCGGTAACTATCGTATTGTTCATAAATTAAAACGGCGTTGTTTGGTATTAATCCAAACGATGTTGTTTTATTCACGGTCTTAACTACCCCGAAGCCCTCCTTCTCCCTCCCCTCTGTTATTTTCTCTCTTCTTCTAACCATCAACATCGTCGGTCCCTCTTCCTCCCAAGCTTCCAATGTCGATTTTTGCGTCTTTTGGTCCATCGTGCATTATTTTCAGGTAACAAAACTATTGGGTTTATTTTGTCTCCAAAAAGCAAAGTTGTTAAATGGTTATATATATGACCACAGGTGGGTGGGTGGGTTTTGTTAAACCAAGCTATTTATGTATTTTTACATTGAATTGTTGGTCTATTTGTTGTTTGGATGTGTTCTGGATGGTAAATAATGAAAAAATGCAGTTGTTTTGTTATTAGTTAAAGATAATTTGGGTTGCTTATGAATTGTTCGATGAAATGTCTTTTAGGGATGTTGGTGAGACTTAGTTAATGCCTAAACTTGGTTAATACCTTGGAATCTAAAGAAAATGCCTAGAATAGTTACATAAGACTTGAAATGGAAAATGAACAATTATATGGAAGGTACTTTAAAACTATAACTAGTCATCATAATTAGGATTAGTAAGCCTAAAGTCAATTTAAAGGAGTTAATATAGAAAAAAAGGATAGTATTTCATATAATATAATGAAATTGGACAATTATATGGAAGGTGATATTTGTGAAATAATTAATGAGCATTTTTATGTACTAATAAGGCATGATATAAAAAAAACGTAGTAACTTAGAAAGGATATGGAGATGAATAGTTTTGTCGTATGCTCTCGTTAGCATGAGTCTTCGTTCTAAGTCATTTTCTGCTATGGATCGGGATGATACTCCACCAGAACCTT
>JAOSBP010000009.1:9256821-9267169 GCA_027563825.1 Erythroxylum mucronatum
TCCATTGTAGAAAATCTGCACAAGCATCCATTTTTGAATCCCGTGGTGGGGACATTTTCTTTGTAGCTCCTTGAATCTCTCCCATGCTTCATACATAGATTCATCTTCTCTCGGTAGGAAGGAATGCACTTCACACCTCAGTTGTGCGGTCTTTCCTGGGGGAACGTACTGCGTTAGGAAGGCTTAGGATAACTCTTGCCACGTAGTTATAGACCCTGGAAGTAGAGAGTAGAGCCATTCACTTGCACGATCCCTCAAGGAAAAAGGAAATAATCTGAGGCGATTCGCATCGTCAGGTACCCCATTATACTTCAACATGCTACATATCTAAATGAACTTCTCTAAATGAATGTGAGGATTTTCTAAAGGGTTGCCTCCAAATTGGGGCTGTTAGACCATTTGCACAAGTCCGGTATTCAGTTTAAAATTATTAGCTGTAACTAGAGGTGTCGCGATGCTCGATTGGCAACCGTCAAAGTTAGGTATTGCATGGTCCAGCATTGTTCTCTGATTTTGCCCACCATGCTGCATATGTTCTGCCATTATTTGCTCACTTGTAGTATCAACAGTTTCGGTTTCTATTCGCTGTTTACCCTGCACAGATTGTGCTCTTTGCTGTTTCATAGCTTTTCGGAGCACCTTAGTGATCTTTTTAATTTCTAGATCAAATAACAATTTTTTTGCACTATAAGAATGTCTCATATATAGAAGGAATCACCTGCAAATCAAAAATAAAAAGAATACTCCGAGTGAAGAAATAAGCTACGAGAAAAAGTAAATAAAACAAAAAATAACAAAATGATAATGAAAAATAAAGGCCCAAAGTAAGCAAACAATTGATCGCCTAATATTGCCCAAAGGAAAACTCCCTGGTAATGGCGTCAAAATTTGTTCGAGGCCCTGTAAGTATGGGTCGCGCAAGTAAATAGGGAAGTAAGAATATCAATCCACAGGAAGTTACTGAACAATTACTAGGCTAAAACCATTCAATTATTTGGGCTGATTACTTAAATGTTAATTATTGAGAAATTAATTAATTAACGAATTGCCAAAATTAATCCTAAAATAAAAAGAATAACCACGCAATTTATGACTGTAAGGAATAAGTCAGATATGTAAAAGATAGGTTTCAAATTTGGTTTCGTGATCGATTTCTAATTATTCTCTTTTGGTTTATTCAATAAACTTGATCCCTAGACTTTGAAGGAAACTAGATCTAAATTATCTATGATTCTCTATCAAGATGTCAAAGAAATGTCGTAGTTAAAATCAATTCCGACTATCGTGGCTTATGAAATTAACTAAAACTCATTAAGATTTTTATCTAGTTAATAATTCCTCTCACAGATTTTTGCCTACGTCTAGGTCTAAACCTACAAGTTCTTAATTTTGATTTTCCACTACCAATTTTCACCTTTCAATTCTTCAATTGATAATTTCAACACAAATCATGTGAGGCCTAACACATAACAAGCACAATAATACTCAAAACAAGAATCAACAGTCATGAATAAATTTTATTGAATAAAATCCAGAATCAAATCATGTAGAAATTCGAAAACTATGTCCCATCTTTGAAACCTAATAAGAAATCTACTCAATCATGTCCATATTCATCAAAAAAATATTAAAGCAAGCATAATAGACATTAGAGGAGTAAGGAATGAAAAACTTCGGAGATTCTTGGACATAAACGGCGAAAACCCAAGTATGGAAAACGTTCTCCTAGCTGTGGCGTCCTTCGCGTGTCCCCTTGGAGTTGCGTCCTCCACGTGTGTCAAAGTCTTGGCTGCAGCGTGTGTCTTGCCGCCTGTATCTAGTCTCCCCCCAGCCTGAAATCGTCTTTGTTTGTGTGTCAAATCCCAGCTCCAATCTGCCACCCTCTATTGTGCATTCTTTTTCAATTAAAAACCTAAACATTGTTATCTTTTTGAAGTCCTCCTTTCAGCTGCGTTTTGGACTCTTCCAACTACTGCGCTACGTCTTTTTCCCCTATGCCGCTGCTCTCTACAATAATCCAAAAACTCCTATCCCATTAAAACCTAAAATGTTAAAAACGTTTTTTTGTTCCTATCTTCCAAAACGTCCCTAGTCCCTGCGTTTTGGACCTTTTGCTGATGGTATTTTTGGGTTTTTCGTTTTCCTTATGCTACTGCTGTGTTTTTTATTCCTTTTTAGCTTGCTTTCACTTTTAATTTCACTTAGGCCATGCAAAAATTATGGACATACCGTGAGCAAATTCTTGGGTCTAATTTGAAAAGAAACTCATGCTTTCTTCGAAGAAACAAGAAAAATAAAATAAATAACAAACTCAATAAAAATAAATAAATTAACCTAAAAATGCTACTAAAATGAATGAATGAATATGCAAAATAAATGTAAATATGACCTAAATATCTATATGAATTGGACTAAACATATTTTATTTGAAGTTGACAATATAAGATATTGCTAAAATGACTTATTTTAGTCAACAGTTGTACAAAATGACTTATTTTGGAATTCCTTTTAAAGTATTATTCATTGGCTCATCAAAGAGAAATGACAATTAAACTTAAGATTAGAAACTTTTTTGCAACAGGTGTAATTTCCCATTAACATTTTCATGAAATATAAAATAGGTCTTGTCATTTATCAGTTTCCACCTTATAAGATATACAAAAACCTAACTGTATTATGTTTTTGTTATATCTCCGTCATGACATTGTTAACTTGTGATATGTGGCATACCAACTATACAATTCTAGTCACGTGAAGGATGAGATAGCTGTTATAAATATTTTTTAAGGCAAAAGGTGTGATTACCCCCTAACATTTCACATAAGGTCTAAATAGTTCCATTCATTATTTTCTGTGTCAATTTGCAACTTAACATTTACAAACTGGCACAATTTACACCCTCAGGCTTAACTTTGTTAAGTTTTCATTCGATATCTGTCATGAAATTGTTAACTCATTATGCATGGCATGCTAATTCCATAATTCTAGTCATATAGATGTTTACATGATTGCTATAAAAAATTATTTCTAATTTTTGTCAATATCTAATTATTTAAATAAAAATATATTACATTTTTACTTTCATGTATACAATAAAAATGTATATGTTAACTATTAAATTAGGTTACAATAGTTACTACATGTTATGAAAAACTAAAGTAAATATTTTCAATGTATTTATGAAAATTTTGATATATTTATTTGAAAATATGCACTTAGAATAAGGTTATTATAATTATTATCCATATATTTTTGTAAAAAAATGAATTTGATTTCTAAAATCTAGAAACTAAAATTTCAGTTAAAAATAATTGACATCCATATATAAGAAATTTAATTGTGTTCAAATAATATCTTCACGTATTCTAAAAGTTGTCAGAATGATTCTTTATTATAAAAGTGTATTCCATTTTTTTAAGCAAAACTTTTAAGCTTACAATTCAAAACTTCTATATTTCAAGCATTTTGGTGAACTTTAGATCTTATTGGTGACATTTAGATCTTAGCTTATCATTACATGGCTTATTGGTGAACTTTGTAGATGGATTTTTTAACCAAATGTAGGAGTCCTCTACAAACCTATTAGGTTTATAATTAAGTGCAATGCTCAAAGAGGAGAAGGAAGGTATAAAGATGTTCATCCAGTTATTGTTGTTGATGATTGAAGTGATCTAAGAGTTTATAAGGAAAAGGTAAAGTAAGTCAGGCATCTGGTTGGACCAATGCTACTCTAATTGTCAAGCCAAAGTGAAGCAAACCTCCCTTTACCAATCTTACAATTGAAGTGCATATGGAATTGAAATTGGTGTCGGTTCTCTAAAACGCTGGAAGCAAAAAATGGGGGACAGTTTTTGTACTTACTTTTGTTCTTATCAATAAAGTAAGTCAGGGTTCGAACCGTTTAAAACTTGGGCCAGAGTTTTGCCTCCCGCAAGGGACTTATCCGGTTCGAGCGAGGATTAGTCTGAAATATGGACATAGCTTAAAGGTGCCGCCCATAATTAAGACCCGCCTTGGGGAAACCAAATAAAAAGTAAGTACACTCCCTCGTGTGTCCACGTTTACCCAACCGTCGGGTAATGTTATGCTTCTGACCCTTCGGGTAATACTCCATGTCACTCACGCAAAGCACCTTCAACCGTCGGCTCTCTCACCGTCAATGACACCCTCCATGGTGCTGGCTGTGGCATCGAGTGATGCCTGATGAGTGACCCACTGGGTTGATAATCACCTCAGATAGGCGATAATGCCCATCTGTTCACCAAATATGCATGACGTTCAAGATATTAAAATGCAACCTTGTTCAGATAACGCAAAGCTCAAAGAGAGAGCCTCTAATTTCCAAGTTAAAAATACACAATAGTACAATACATGTGTATATAAAACCCAATTTTCAGAATTGAAAAATCAAGGCTCTGAAGAGCTAAGTCATGATTACATCTTCAACGTAGATAAATCAAAAGAAACAATTTCTAGAATCGTAAAATAAGTTTCTGAATGAATATGTGGGCATCTGATGTAATTTATCGCGTGAACTACATAGACAGTAAATGCAAGCGCATATATTTTCAGAACTCAAAATGCAAGAGCAAGGAAAAAATTTCCAGATACACACATGCGATTAAAGTTATTAGAAACATTATAGAACATGCATAAACACATTTCAGAAGCAGACAAAAGAATAGCTTCTGAGAAAGACAAAACCAGAAGCATAACACATTAATTTTTATCAAAATCAACAACAATCAAGCACCTAATCCAAGTTAAGCAATTAAACGGAGGCTCTGATACTATTGTTGGAATCCAACTGTGATCGAATCACGGCCGGAATTTAAAAACAAACAATTTTATAGATTTCGAGCAGATCTAGATAATTGAATTAACTTGAATAAAACATGAATTCGAATAAGAAATCATACCTTTTGCGTTCCAATTGAAAAACCTTTCAAATTGTTTCCGATTTGTCAATCATGAGATGTTCAATTGTCCAGTCTCTAATAGTATCCACAGAGCAATTCTCAATAATGTTTTAAGAGGAAGAAGACAAAGTGCTAGCTTCTAAATGTTCTTCTTTTATTTAAATAGAAAAATCATTAGGGTCTTTAATTAAAATTAAATTTCTTTAATTATAATTATAATCAAATTATATTTATATTTATATTTATATTTAATTTTAATTTTAATAAAATCAAATATCTCATACTTGATCCCTAAAGTTTCTCAAACTTTACAATTAAATCCAACTTAATTAAATTGATTTTTCTTTCACAAATTGCTCTTTGATGTATAACCAATTAGGTTCTTAATAAATTGGCAATGATTATAAATTACAATTTTAATTTAAAATTAGAATTAGATAAATTAAAACTTCTTTTAATTTATCTTTAATTCTCTAATTAAACAATTCATAATCATAAATCATGATTGACATCTAACAACATATCTTGATTACCCAAATATCAGGAATATCAAAGTGATTGACTTAACCTATCTAGACATGGTTACGATGTATAATTTAATCATTTTTTTCATTCAAAATTCTAATTGGACGGAATATAGATATCGTGTCTACCCTTTTGATCCAATTGTATTCGTTCTAGCTAATTAGTGATTGATTTATTATTGTTTATTATTGAAATTTGAAAATGACTTTTCAAATATCAATTCAGTCGGTCCAGAGAATTCTATAATTCATTACTAATCAAGAACAATATAATATTATCTCTAATTACTTTAAAGTGACGAATCCTATATTGACTTACTCAACTATCTCTCATATGGTTCATACTATATCCAATTACTGCCGACTGAATTATCCTAAGATGATTCATAAGTAGTATCAAAATATAATAATTCTCATACGAGATACCTTGATAATCTCAAGTATGAAGATTAATTATACAACTATCATATGAGATAACCCACAGACATGTAAGTAATATTACATTCGGAATTCTTATAATCAGGTTAGTTCAGTGACTTATTCTCTAATAATCACCACACATTAGTTTAAGTATCTCCATACTTTAATTTATGAGATCAATTACTTTTTTCATAAGAAAGAAATATAATGTGTGCTAGTTTTATCGTTTCAACAATATCTCATCTTGATAAAACTACAACTAGAAACATTTGGAAAAAATATTTAAGTATAAATTAAATCTCATAATTATGATTTCATCATAATTTCAATTACACAGTAATTATTCCAAGGATTTTTACTTTAGTATTCAAACATAAAATATTAATTAAAATAATACGTAAAGATAAATAAAGTCTCATTAATTAAAATAATGCATCTAATAGATTAACTGCAAGGGTATAAACTAACATTATACACTCGAATATGTGAAATTAGAAAATACTTTGGTAGAATTTCTTAATGAGCTTAGCAATCATTTTCACCAAGAATTTTGGAGTACTACATGGAGAGAAATGAGGCTATATGACCTATCTATGAGAAAGTACTCTCATCAGATTCTCGATCCTTAAATATTTGTATAAGTAGAGAGCAAGCAATCATCTGGAGACTCTTACTAGCAGGTTCTATTTATGGTGTTTATATTTTTATAAGTTAATTAGTTTAGTTCAATAATTATAAGCACTGATAACTAATTTGATTTTAATTTGTTATAAGAAATAAATAGTGCCCGTCATGTTATCGTAAATGCAAATGCTACAACCAGTGCAATAAGACAACTCGCAATATTTCGTGAAGAATCAACTTTCAATAAGCATCCGAAACTGCACTCGCTTCTTAATGCTGCCCATTCTATCATATCCAATACCAATCTTGGAGTGCATCAATTTCAAAGCAAGATTTGCATGCCCTGCTTTTCTCAAGGCATTTAGTAGAACACTACGAATTCTTCCTGGTATTTCCCTGCCCCTATCAACAATCCCATCTGCCAATTTACATGCCTCCTTAATGCGCCCTGCTTTACACAACACGTTAAGCATGTCTTCAAAGGCTGTCTCAGGGATCACACCCATCGGTGCCAAGTCATCTAAAATCTTACAAGCTCTAGCAACCTTGCCCGAAAGGCAGAGCCCTATTGATAGGGCCCTAAAAGCTGCAGCAGTTGGGGTAATGCCCTTATCAATCATCATATCCCAGAGCTTTATTGCCTCTTCATTCTTACGCTCTCTAAACAATCCACTTATCAGTATGGTGTATGTATAAACTGTCTGACCACATCCCTCATCCTCCATTCTCCTAAACAGTGCTAATGCTTCATCTAATTTACCAGACTTAGTAAAGGCGTCAATAAGTGCATTATAGCAATATGCATCAGGCAGACATCCTTCATTAACCATTTCATCAAAAAGTTTTTCAGCATCATCCACTTTCCCAGCCTTGCCTAGACCATCAATTAAACCACAATAAAACACAGCATTGATGGCCACTCCATTACTCCGACAAAAATTGAAACAATCCAATGCCTCATCTACTCTACCACTCTTACATAACCAATTGACAATAACCCCATAGGTAACCTCATCCGGTTGAAGCCCTTCCTTTTTCATCCTCTCATAAAGCAGCATTCCCTCTCCCATGTTACCACATTTTGCATTTGCATCAATCAAAGCTGTGTATATTGCCAGATTAGGTGTACATCCCTTCATAATCATATTCTCAAAAATAGCATAGGCTTCCACACATTTCCCCTCTTTACAAAGCCCTCCAATAACCAAACTATATGCATGAGATGGTATTTCCAGTCCTTTCTCCTCCATTTCATGATACAGACTCAGACACGAATCAAAATTCCCCTCTGCATAACAAGCTTGAATTATAGTCATATACGTGATTTTATCTGGTGTCACATTTCTCAACTCCATATCCTTGAATTTTTCCATCGCTTTCTGTGTTTTCCCCACCTTACAATACCCTTTAATCATAGTATTATAAGTAACAATATCAGGTCCAATTCTTCCTTTCTCCATAACCTCAAAAACCCTCTCAGCAGATTCCATAAACGCCGAATTCACCAAACCATTGACCAAAAAGTTGTACGTAAACAAACTCGGTTCAATCCCATTCTCCTTCATACCACGCCACACCCATAAAAGCTCCTCTACCAGCCCCAAACTTCCAAAGCTCTTAATCAAAGAATTAGCCGCCGAGTGAGTCATCAAAAACCCCGTATCTCTAAGCTCACTAAACACAAACTTAACTCTATCTATATCACCATTAGTACCAAGAACATCAATCAAAGAGACATAGCAGTCAGGGCTGTGAACATATTTCTTTTGTTTACCTGCCCAAGTGAAAAACCTTAAAGCAAGATGTGGACTTTTCTTTATCTCCGAAGATCTCAACACAAACGAGACAAAATTTGGAGAAAGCTTGATCAAGAACTTGCGGCAAAAAGAGTCGAGATTTGACTCCATGCTCGAAGACCCGTCAAGGAGACTAAGAATGCGGTGGACCCATGGAGAGGGTTGGAGGTTTTGATGGGGCTTTAACGCTAAATCAGAGAGGTTGAGAAAGGGCTCAACCCATTCCGGAGGAGGAACAGAATGGGCGGTGAAAACATGTCTGGTATTCGATGTGAAAATTGACTTACGGTAGGCTTTCGGTGGAGTACCTCGATAGCCATACGTGATCGGACGTAAAGATGAGAAAAGGCTTGCAGAGAATGGGGAGTGAGGTCTCAGCCAGCGGAGTCCTCTCATCAGGGTTTTGGGCTCTGAAAACGAACAGTCTAGTCGTGGCGTGGAGAAACATAAATTTTGTTTATTGTTTAAAATCTTTAAACAAGCAACTGCTATTGGAAGGTTCCATGGTCTAGTGGTCAGGACATTGGACTCTGAATCCAGTAACCCGAGTTCAAATCTCGGTGGAACCTAAATTTTTCCTTCGCCACGTTATTTTTCCCTTAGGATCTATAATAGATCTATATTGTATCAATAAATTGAAATCTTATTTTTAAATTGTAAAAACTATTTTAGAAAAGAAATTTATTTTTATATTAGTTTAATAAATATAAAAACTATTCAAAATAATATATGGTAAATAAATATATATTTTATTGTTTTAATTACTTTAAAAAGTTTGTAATTAATTTAATAACATCTAAGAAGGTAGATAAATTAAATTATTTAAACATTTCGAAACCTTCTTTTTGAGAAATGGTACGTTGATAGCGTATTTATAGTATAATGTCCAATATTGTGTATATAAGGAAAAAACTTTGTATATATTTAACTAATTATATAATTAGTTCCCTAATAAAATATGTGATAAATTACCTAATTGTTAAACTCTTTTTCTTTTTCCCTTTGTGTCGATCCTGTCATCATTTCATAAAAGATCTATTAGAATTTTTAACTTTTTTTTTAAACATAAGAAGAAAACTTCATTAATAACCATTGTCAGCAGTTAAGGCTAAAAAAATACAAATAGAAAAAGATAAATCTTAATAAACAAGACCTGACATAGAACTAGTATTTCTCGTGAAAGAGTGAGTTGCACTTTCGCAGATCTTTTACAAAAACTAAAATGAATATCATTAATGGAATGACAAAGAAATAAGTAATCATTAATAATCAAATCTACGTCAGACCAATTGTGACTAATTAAGAGAAGGCTCTGAATAACCAATTGCGAATCAGATTTAATAAGAACAGAATGTAAGTTTTTCTTTTTAACCCAGCTTAAAGCCTCGCGGATACTCATACCTTCTGCTGTAGATGGATCCAAAACCCCTGGAAAAATATTACTTCCAGAAGCTATACAATCGCCATTACTATTGCGAACAACAAAGCCAGTACCAGTCTTTCTAAACTCCTTGAAAATAGCAGCATCTGTGTTGATTTTAAGATAGCCATCCGGTGGTTTTGCCACAAAATAGGGGCGGAAAGGGTGTTGCTTAACACTGCAGTTTGGCATCTCCTAGCAGTAGTCCAATTCCTCAACATCGATTTTTCGGGTAAGAAAAAGAATAGCTTGAGTTGAATGCTTAAGGCCATGTCAAACCAAATCATTCCTATTCTTACACAAAGCCTAACAAATGGAAATAGCCAAACACAAATCATCACCAGTATAAGTATGTGCGACAAATGAAAACCAAGCAGGCAGCGCAACAGAGTTAGAATGAAATAAACCCAATTGAGAATGTGACCACACCTCTCTAGCACAATTACACTCAAATAAAATATGTGAAACAGATTCCAGCCCAATACCACAAATAGAACACAAAGGAAAAATATCCACACCTTTATGTACAAGAAGAGCACGAACCGGCAAGCAAGCATGTAGCGAACGTCAAAAGAAAATTTTCATCTTAGCAGAAATGTTCAAAGACCAAAACTTCTTCCAAAGAGGAGAGGGAAGCACCTGATT
>JAOSBP010000009.1:9277043-9291263 GCA_027563825.1 Erythroxylum mucronatum
ATGTTGACCTATCTTATGTCTCTCAATAATCAATGAACTTAGTTGTGTATGGATATGACACAATAACTTAAATACTGCATTAGTGGGTTTTTTTGGAACTTTTTTTAATCCATTTATTTAAAAAAATTGTAAGTTGTTTGTCCAACTGAAGTGACCTTCAGTTTGGAGACTATAATGCTCTCCCTATAATTTGAAATGTTTTGGGGTTACTAAAATAGTTTCAAGGCAACTATGCATATTTTATTACAAGGGTAATTTTGGAAAAAAAATATTTCAAGTCATTCCATTCCATTCATTTTTAGTATCACTTCCAAACAATGGTCAAAGGAGTCTCTCTCTTATTTTATTAAAACTTCCAAACAATGGAGTGGCCCATTCCATTCCATTCCACTCCACTTCATTCCATTCCGTTCCATTAATTGTCATTCCATTCCATTCCATTCCATCCCAAACTCCCAAACATACCCTTAGGACCACTAACGCAGGTTTCCATCAAAACAAGGATACCCAGATTAAACTGTCGAATGTAATTATGGAGAACGGCATGGAATTTCTTCCCTCTTGCCCCTTGACAATTCCAAATTAAGATCGACATGAAAAAATAAACTAGTGAGAAGTTGTACCTCCATTGGGGACTTCCATGGAGCTATCTCCCTGAGGCTATGTCCCGTGCACCTCTTCATATGGGAATTGATGCACAGTATTTGGGCTTCCCGCTCCGGCTGCTATATCTGGAGGGTCTGGGTTGGGCATTTCAGTATCCTCACTCATTATCCCATTCTCCTCCTGTGCTTCAATTCTGGCCATTAATTGGATTCTTGTTTCAGTAGCCAAATCCCCGTCGTCAAACAATTGGCTGTCACATACCATTTCCGTGTGGGACGCTATTTCTATCGCTATATTTTTTCTCCAGAGGTGGGTTATAATTTAATTTGTGGGACTGTGTCCTTTTTCGGTTCCTAAGGAATACTACTCTTGGAACTTTCTCCCCTAGTTTTCTGAGATTGGGCTTCTATTTAGCCTGTGGGCCCCTTGCTGGTTTTGGGCCCAGTGGCCTTAAAGATTAGTTCTTTACCTTTCCCCAGAAATTGGTTCAGCTCCAACCTAGTTCCTTGGCCCAACGTGCGACTGAGAGCTGGGGCGGCTAGAACTGTCCCATCTGCTGTCTCCAACAGATCTTGCTCTGACAGGAGGGTAAACCTCGAGCCTCTCCCCCAAAATAACTCCGTCTTCCTGCCAGCAGGGGATCCTCTGTCCCCCTTGCCCTGGCCAAGGGGGCCAGATCTTCCTGCCTTGTTTCGGACGTTGAATGGACTTAATAAATTGTTGTTGCCGTTACGAGGGAAGCCTCGGTTTGCGTTAGACCTGCATTCAAGGTCCATAACCGTTAGAGCTCCTGCCCGTTGTCGTCCCTATCACGGTGTCTCCTGCACTTGTTCTCGGTGTCGGTGTTGGCACCATCCCTGACAAGTCTGGTCTGTCTTCGGGGGTTTTGGGACGTGCAGGTGTGGCCCTTGAGCGTTGAGGACAGGCAGTATTATCGTGCCCAGCATTGCCGCAAGTATAGCAGATGATCGACAATCCTTCATAGATGACTCTCAGCGTCTCCCTATCCATCTGCACCGTGTGCGGCAACGGAGAGGACAAGTCGACGTCCATCGCAATCGTAGCATACTTGCCTCTCTGAGCTAATAAGGTAGTTTCATCAATTCGGACCATAATGCCGACGAGATTTCCCAAGGCTAAGAGGATGCTTGGGTGGTACCGGGCAATGGGTAAGTCTGGGATTCTTTTCCACACCACCGCTCGGTGGAGCTGACCTTATGCCGGTCGGAAGTTGGGCGTCCAAAGTTGCACCGATAGGGCCTAACCGTAGATGATCCACGACCCGTTGGTGAGGGTGTGGATATAATCTGCTTCTTCCATGAATCTGACGAGGTAGTACTCATGTTCCATATTTACGATCTTAAGAGGGCCTCGTGATTTCCATAGTGTCTTTAGCCTTGTAGCAATGGTTTGGAAACCTATCCTCCTTCCCATGAGTTTGACGATCACCGTTTGCGTCCAGAGTTGATCCAGCTTCATCTTGAAATTTTGGGATAAGGTGAAACACCCCCCCTCCCCCCACCAATCCTCTTCTAGTAGCTGGCAGATGTTCCCTTCCTCTGGTTCAAGCAGTTTTTCTGGAGGCCAAGCTTTGTCTTCTTCAACTGTGTTGGCAACTGTCTGGTGCGACCTCGCTTGGGTAGTTGCCCCTCCTGGTCGAGGGACGCCGTGAGGTGCCGGCGGTCTGAAGGATATCAACGTAGTAGAAGTAGAAGATCCAAACAGAAGAGAACGTCGAAGGCTTGATATACGTAAAGAGGACAATGACAAATATTTTCTTTGTTGTGGTCAAGTTGGGTTCCGATACGGCGTACTAGCTTACTCCAGATGGTCGTGCAATCCTCATTTCTTGAGAAATATTCGACTTCATTATGGTCTCTATTAAAATAATGATTAATTATACTACTTTCTATTATGTGAGAGATTTCATCATTTCAACCATGTTTTAAAAACTATCACTTAGTCACTGTGATACTATTTTAACTATCACACAACTAATTGTATCATATTTTGTTAATTTTTGTCTATTTGTAACTTTAAAACAACGTCATATTAGAATTTAAAATTTTCATACTACGTCATTTTAAGTAAAAATAATATATGAATAACTAACGAAATATAATGGAAGGGTGTATGTGATAGCTAAAGAATATTAAGGATAATTGATAATATTTAAGCTTGAGAATTAAAATGAAAAAAAGGGAAAACAACAAGAAATACTAGTGTATTTAATCCTTAAAAGAATTTGATAGTCATTTAAAATAATACCCCCTTTAAAAATTTTAATAGTGTAAAGTATTTTTAAAATAAGTTATAAAAATAGAGACATGTCTTAAAATTAACAAAATAGTACGGGGATTCAAATCTTTCATGCTTTTAATTATTTATGAATTCAACTTTTAAAATAAAAAATACGAACTTTTTCTTGACTGATGATCCCTTATAAACGTACTATTATTAATGTGTTTAACCATAACCAAATTAAGAATTTCTAGGCTGTTTTAATTAATTATAGAATAACTATGTTTTCTTATATTGTGATATTTGATAACAATAGTTTGTATTTTTATATTTTAAAATTTGAAAAGAACTTTTATTTGTTGATGTTAAGGGCCTATTTGATAATTAACTTATTGCATTAGCTCATAGCTGATTCTATCATCGATTAGTTGATAACTGATTATATCAGCTGATTTGACCAGTAGATAACATCAGTTGTTTATTAAAGATGTTTGGTAAATCAGCTGTTTAGTATTAACTGTTTATGTATAAAATGAATTATAAGGACGTGACTTTAAAAAAATTATAAGGACATGAGTAGTATATCTTAGTATTTTTTTAAATATTTTCAAAAAAAATTATATTTTAGATAATTATCTTTACAAAAAACTAAGTTTATAAATGTAATTTAAAACATAGAGCATATAATAATAAAAAAATGATCAAGTTTTAAATTTAATTTAATATTTTTATATAATTTATAAATTAATTAAATAATTTTAGTAAATTAAACAATTAAAATAAGTTGTTAAAATCAAAATAAATTATTCCACATATATAATATATTGTATAATTTATTTACATTTCACAAGCATTTTCTGTATGAATTTTTTTTATCATAAATATACAAGATGTCTAATATTGCATTAATATGCATGCGTGCTGTAATAATAATAATAATAAAATTAATCAAATTTTAATTTAATTTAAAAATTTTCTATAATTTATAAATTAATTATAATGTAATAATTAAAAAAGAATAATGCACAAACTATTTTTTATTTTTTATTTTTTTATCATTTTAATTTTAATTTTAATTTTTTTATAAAATTAATAGTAACATAATTAAAATTTAATTTTTTTTACTAAACTAATATTAGGATAATTAAAATGATAAAAAAAAAGCCTCAAAGCTGTAGTAAGTGACACACCGTGACACTTATGTTTATATAACTAGATTACTTAAAATTTAAATAAAAATGACGAAGTTTTATTAACCAATAAGAGTTGGACAAAATAAAGTTAGCCAAAAGATATCTTCTCCCCTTCCAGTGTCTTAAAATATAATGCACAACATGTATTAAGACACTCCGAGTTCTTTTCTTAACAGCAAGAACACCCTAATATCTAGTGATGATGCAATTTGTCCCTGGTACCGAGTGTACTTAAATAAGGAGCTAAAATCGTAATGTAAGGTGGCAAACTAGGGGACTGTTGAACTTTTTATTTTAATAAGAAAAGTATGTGTAAGAATGTTCCAAATATATACTGGCTCAGCTCAACATTATTTTATTATATGCATCGATCGGTAATTATTCTACAGAAACAATGATGCCTAAATTGACAACTCTGAAAAAAGCTAAATGAAAATGGAGTCAACTGACGTTTCTTAAGGATTAAGGATAATTTTCATTCCACTTATGCAAAATGTACTTCTGTGAAAAAGAATTTGGGGGCTGAAGATAAATGTGCAATTTGGATAAAATAGATGCATGAGTCTTATCTCAAGAATGATAACTTCTAACATTTATCTATTACGTGGGAATACTCTTGGTTTTTTCTTCAAAATGTTGAAATTAAGATATGTTGGGTACCCTTAGATCAAGCATGGGCTCGGTAATAGAGAATATATTTGGGTATGGTTTGACAACTGATAGGAGGATAGTTTTCTTATTCGGAGGAGTCAATTATCCTACTCTCAATACAAAAGTATCCTCAATGATGAATCATGGATAATGAAGTGGCAAATTAAGAGGATTCAACTTGTTGGTGGAATATTTCCCTCATATTATCAATTGAGAAGGGAGGACACACTCATCCGGACACCTGACCTTATTGGAGTATTCACTAACAAATCTTGTTATAAAATGTTGCAGGCAAAAGGTCAAATTGTACCTTGGTTCAACCTCTTATGAAAGAATTCCCCTAATAAAAAAGCCTCAATATTTACCTGGTTAATTATCACGAACATGATTCATACCAAGAACAGATGATTTGGCTCATTTGACCCAATATGTGTGTTGCACAAAGAAGTTGAAGAAGATTGGTAACACTTATTCTTTCAATGCAGATACTTCAAAGCAGTGTGGAGTTGTTGTTCTTATGATTGGCTAACAACTTTAAATTGGATCAATCGAATCGCTAATCTAAAGGTACATGATGTAGTTATGTACAAAACTACCTTTACAATAATAATCTACTCGAAACAAAAGGATCTATAAGGATGAGGAAATAAACACGCATCAAATATATAGTTGAAGATATCACCAACGGGATCAGATCCATTACCATTGTTAAAATTGCTCAATACACCCTATCTATAGGCGTCAGGAATAGCTGGAATCTATAATCCTGAATTGTAATTTAGTCAATCAAATCAGTAATTTGTTTAAAATGTGTCACAGGCGTGACTGAAGTGTTACGTATGTGACACAAATCAAATAATTAAGAAAAGAATAATGTGTCACATGCATGATTTAAGACACAAACCGATTATTTTATTTTTTATTTTTATGATTTTAATTTTAATTTTTTATAAAAGTAACAGTAGCATAATTAAAATTAAAATTATTTTTTTATTAAACTAATATTAGTGTAATTAAAAATAAAAAATAAAAATACTCTAAGGCTGTGAGTGTCACCGGACACTTACCTTTATGTAATTGGGTAGCTTAAATTTTAAATAGAAATGAAGACATTTTATTAAGTGGACATAGACAGAATAAGGTTAGCCAAAATACCTCGTCCCCGTTCCAGGTATAATGCACAAGAGATTCCAATTTTTTATGCGAAGTTTTGTTTCAAACGCCGCCATCCTAATGTGCCTTAGATGGTCCGTGCGTGTTTCGCGTTTTGTCACTGTTCTACCCTCGCGAAACACGAAAGCCGTACGAAAGACAGAAAGCAGTTTAAAGTGGTAGGGGGGAACAAAGAGTTAAAGATCAGATTCTTTAATTAAAGAGTGGCTTTGTTGCAAGTCTAAGGAAACTGTTTTGTAGCATATATATATATATATAATTGTTTCCAGCAGCTTCAATTCGACTTCGAGGCTATGGAAAAAGAAAGTGACAAAATTTGACTTTTACGTGCTTGTTTAAATAAAATTTGACTTGACCGATTGTGGTTTTTATATTAAGGCAAATTTGGATATGCCTACTTATGTTCTCAAGCTTACATTTAAGCTTGCTTTTACTTTCTCCACTTTTTTCGTTAGCACTAAAAAGTGAGCAGTCACTTTGGCCATGCCCAGCTTTGGATTTTTGTTTCTTGTGCCCAGAGGATCGAATATTCCATGCCTTAAACAATTAGTGTGTGACCGAATTTACTTCGCACAACATGTACCTCACACTCCGACTTCTTTTCTTAACAGCAAGAACACCCTAATATCATCAACTGTGCGAAGTAAATAGTTGACGATATTATCAACTGGATCAGATCCATTACGATTGTTAAAACTGCTCAATACACCCTATCTATAGTCAATCAAATCAGTAATTTGATATTGTTAATATAAATTTCCGAAAAATATATGAAGAACCTCTTTGAATGAGTTTAAAATAAAAGTTAATGGTAAGTATCAAGGTTATAAAGTGAATGAGTCGTGTTGGCGTTATAACTTACATGCAAAGTTAAGTATCCAATGATAACTTTTGTCCTAATTATATATTGAACCAAAAAACCTCCATTTCGGGAGATTCAAACAACAACCAAGGACACTAATAGTGTGTGAATCATCTCAATAGAGCAAATTGATCAAAATGGCAAGGAACGAAGAGTACTGGAGTGGATTAATAGACCAGAGGATAGAAATATTAAAGGCAAAACCAGTACAGGGGGTGGAAAGAGACCATTGGTCTCATTCCATGCAAGAGGAGCTATACAAACAAGTTCAGAAAGATGACATTGTCGCATTTGTTACAATGCTTGAACGTGTCTCTGAAATAAAAAACCTACCTCTTCTGGTCATTTCACAGCAAGTAAGTCCCAGCGGAAACTCATTGCTTCATTTAGCGGCTAGCAGTGGATGTAGAGGCATCACTTTGCTTCTACTTCGTCATTTCCCTTTCTTAATGCTGGAGACCAACTTCCAGCGTGACACTGCACTTCATCTTGCTGTGAGAGAGGGAAAAGATAACTTCGACATCATTCGAATACTTTTGGACCATGCAAAAGCGAACGAGTCATGCGAGAGACTTCTGGAAATGAAGAACAGAAGAGGAAACACTGCTTTGCATGATGCAGTAATCAATTCTCGACCAACCGAAATCGTCAAAATCTTATCTCGAGAATTCCCGGACGCTTGCTATTTTCAGAACAGTGAAGGTAAGTCTCCCTTGTATTTGGCGGCGGAGCCTGATTATAAAATGCTTGGTTATCTTCTTGATGTTATACAAAATGATTCCAACTCGGCCGACAAGCTTGAAGGAAGTTCCCCCGCCATCGCTGCTCTTCTGAACGATGATATGGGTGAGTAATTGATTATCATGCATGCATTATATGTGTCTTTGGGACGATTTTTAACGATTGTCTTACGAGATTCAATTGTTCTTCGCAAACAAAAGTTACTCTTCCATTTAAATTTCAGTTACTCTATCAACAATAGCTCAAAGAAAGTTGGAGCTACTGCGCTTAAGAGACGAAAACGAGGAGAATCTACTTCATTTTGCAGCTTCAAAGGGTAAGATTAGGGGGATAGACACCATCTTATCAAAAATTCCGGAGTGCCAATTTCAATACAACAATCAGGGTCACTATCCAATACATACTGCATGCATGAAAGGGCATGTTGAAATAGTAAAGAAGCTTCTTGATGCTTTCTACGACAAATCGCAATCCGTCAACAAGAAAGGGCAAAACATTGTTCACGTTGCGTCGGCTTCTGGGAACTGGAAGTTTGTGGAGTCTATAATGGCAGAGCCCTGGTTCGGTAAGATTGCCAATGAACAGGATGAGGATGGAAACACTCCGCTACACTTGGCAGCCATAAATGGGCAATGTTTGGTAGTGTTTGCTCTTGTCCGACACAAACTGATTAATAATGACAGTCTTAACAACAACAGACAGACAGCTTATGAGATTGCCTGTAAGCAATCTGAAACATTGGAAACCGAATTCACTGCTTCTAGGGAAGAGGTATGATGTGTGCATTGTTCGTCTTGTATACGTATAATTTTACATTCATTCATACACAAATTAATAAATCCAATTATGTATTTAATACAATACGAAAATGTACAAATTAAGTTACAAAATATAAGATTTACGTATATTAATGTGAAAAGTAAGCATATATATATAATTGTTCCAACTAATTATTCTAGAATTATTAATAAACTAGAAAATTAGAATCAACTCTCTTCATCAAACTTCAACAGAGTTATATTTTCCCTTATATCTCTTGACTTTACAATTTTATACTAAAGCAATTGTCTGGGGACAGGTTGAGGGAGGAGGCAAAGAGCGGACCTCGGGGGCCAGGACAGGCATCACGAACTTTTATTTACCTGTATGGCTCTCTAGTCTTTTCTCCTAGACTTTTTAATGCAAAACCCTATATGCTGCGACTTTCCCTATTTCACTGGATTCACCATTTAATTAAAGTTTTAGTCAATTTTAATTTGTTTACTAAAATTACTAGTGAATGTAGCAATAGCAATGATTCTAATGCCTTGAAAATATATCGTTAACCTATTTCATATTGTACTTCTCTGGCAGATACTCACATTTTCAGTTCTTTACTTCTATACTAAATCTAGACCGAACTTAGTATATGAAGTACGACATGGGACTCTGACTAGAGAACAAGTGAATAACTCTGTATCCAGTCTTCTTGTGGTAGCTGTATTGGTAGCTGGCGTAGCTTTCGCTGGCTGTGTGACTTTACCTGGAAAAGATGACGCTGCAGATAAGGCTCTAATTTCGCATAAAGCGCTTTTCTACGATTTAAGTCTCACTGGAAACAATCTGTCAAAAAAGAAAATTGAAAACCTGCAGCTAGTCTATGTTATCTACGACATGGGAGCTTTCAACTTCTCAGTAATGGCTTCTCTCATCCTTTGTTGGGCACAACTATATTATGCGAAATTGACTACAGCTTTTGTGTGGCTTGCATCTATAATGATTTGGGTTGCCATTTCCTTCCTGTCCGTCGCATTCTCAGTTGCTGCAGTCATAGCAGTAGGGATAAACTATATCTGCTTAGCGCTCGTAATCTTTATCGACTTCTTCCTCTTCATTATTTTAGTCATTTCTTTTCCCTTGGTATGTCTGTCAGCCAACAAGTATCTCGAAATAATTCTCACCCCTTACATATATTACGTCATCTTCTTGTTATATTACGGTCTGCTCAAGTTCCTCGAGATATTTAATATCCCGCATACTGCCTAGCTAGCACCCATCTTGATTGTATTATTATTTAGCATAAGTTGGGAAAAATAAATGATGCAGAATAAATTTGTAAATTTAATTCTTACTTGACATTCGTATTATGTAACTATCATGATTGTGTTCTTTACTTTGGGCTCTTTTCAATAATATATACAGTGATTTGGATCTTATTTGAAACTTTTCTTATATTATTAAAATACTCCAAATTGTAATTACCATCATTTAAGTGATATGTTAAGAGAAATTAGCAACATTATTTGTAAGATTTTGAGAATTTTACATCAATTACCAAGTAATTATTTGGGAAAAAGTATCAATGGAGTTTATTAGGCACCTTATTGTATGCATTTTAGGAACAAAATTAATTAATAACCAATGTTTTAAAAACTGGACCGGACATCGAACGAGTCAAAGGAAATATTTAAAATTTAAAGGTTCAACCGCTATAAAACCGATATATAATAAATAGAAGTAAAAAATTTGAATTAATTAACTTTTCGGTTCAATTAAATTTACTTTAATAAATAATAACTCTTATTGTTAAAAATAAATTTATTTGTTTATTAATCAGTTAATCTTTTTAATATTAAGATTCTGAACATAACATGTAAAGATTATTTTTTTAAAGAAGTAAATAATTTTATTATAATTTAATATTCATGATTTAATATTTCTAAAAGTTTTAGTATATGAAATTTAAAATGTGTCTATAATTTATGCATTAATTTTTGTACAGTATCATCGTTTTGCTATATATATATATAATTGGTCCACATAATTGTATTATATATTAATTATCAAAAAAATTGTATTATATATAATTGGTCTATATAATTCTATTCATTTATTTTCTTATTTTTGGTCTCTTTGAAAAAAAAAAGGGTTAAATCCTTACTGCCTTTAGCATATCCCATAAGACATATCTAATTATTGTTCAATTCACTTACAGCTGTTACCATCTATCCGACACGCAATGTATCAAACCCTTTTTCTTTGTCAACTACACCTACATTAACAGTTGGGTTTCTCTCCGTTCAGACATACGCAATGCAAGCATCCAGAGTCCAGAGACCTCAAGCTTGATATTTGTCCTTTCCTTATCTTGTATCTCATCTCCATTAATTATTCCTCCACGTCCTCTCCATAACCCACTCCTTCTTGTTTACTTTTTTTTCTTTCTTTAAATTAGCTTCCCATTCATTTTCTCTACACCTTTCTTACGCTCAAATAATTAATCTAGGGCAGAAATAGAGGCATTCAGCGCCTGATAGCGCTTAGATCACTGTAGGAAGAACATTTATTCAACGATCGAGATGGCTCTGAGCACGATCCACAAAACAATTGGGACCGTGAAGGCCCAAACGAGCATCGGAATAGCTCAAGTGGCGAGCAATATGACACAGGAGCTTGAGGTAAAGAAGATGTCGTTGCGTTAAGAGATCAGACATTACTGGTTTGCTCATTAGGAGAAGACGAAACTTGTTTTTACGGTTAAGAGAAAACTGACAATTTTATTATTTAACCGATCCGTTTTCATCTATAAAGGTTAAAAGTAAAAATTGAACTAAAAATTGGTCCAGTTGATATTTAACTCGATCGAACTAATCGTTGGTCCAATTTTTACATCATTATTAATAACTTATAAAAATAAGGATTAAGAACGAGTGAAAAATTGATCTATATAGATTTCACAGCCTTGTTTACCTCTAATCCTTGTTTACCTCTAATCTAGTAATAATGCCATGTGAATTTAATTGATTATAGTATTAAAAAATTTTAATGTATAAATTAAAATAGAAAATATAAAATATAAAAAGCAAGATTTAGAATTTTGTAATTAAATTATAAAAATTAAATTGTATAATACGCAGGGGAAATTTTAAGATCATAATTAAATAATAAATAAAATGAAAACGTAATAAAATTAACATTGGCTGTGAGAAGAAATAAGATGAAATTACTTTCTTAGAGATACGTTTAAAAGAGTTTACATGTCTACTACTTATATGTGCAGTATAAAGATAGCTTAATTTATAAGCTTTTTAATTTATCCTTCAAAAAATTTTCTAGTATGGTAGAGTATTTGTTTGAGACCATTGGCCATGTTTATCATTCGACCAGTTTCATACATATGGATGTAGCGAAGAACATGTGAACTATTATGTGCCTTTTTATTCCGTGCATGGTATCCTATAAGTAATTCATCAAGCTTATTTTGACGATCATATGTTTCCTTTATGACATTTTTCAAATATCTTTTGCGTTCGAAATAGCTGAAATTCATATTTGTCATTAAAATAATCATATGTCTCCTTTATGACATTTTTCAAATATCTTTTACGTTCGAAATAGCTGAAATTTATATTTGTCATTAAAATAATCAAATTAGTCTATAAATGTGAAAATTATTTCATAACTTTATTGAGAAGGAAAAATAAGACAAAGGTTGGAGACAAAAGTAAGACGAATGGTGGTTTACCTTAGCAGTGGAAGAGTGCAGCAGAGAATAACGAGGGAACTTATAAAAAATGGAGTGTAAAGATAAAGAAACGATTTTGTTGAAATTATAAATATAAAAAATTGGAAAAAAAAAGTAAGGGACAAAAGAATTGCTTACTGACCTGAACGGTTGTTCATTGTTTGTTGAAATAGAAGACATAACTTTGACTGTTGTTATTTTTCTATAATGGAGGATGTGATGTATTTAGGTTAAACAAGAAGAAGGCAAAAGAAGAGGGTAGAAATTGTTTGATTGAAGTTAGAGGAGAAAAGTTTAAAAGTTTAAATATAGAAGTGTTAGCAGACCGTCTGGTAGGCCAGAAATATAGTTGTCTAATAAAAAATTAACTTGAAGAGTTGCGCTGTATTAAATGAGGGGCAGTATTCGAAGATGATAAAGTGAAACAGAAATGATTTTCCTGGAGATACGTAAAAAATAGCTTACATGCGTAGAGAAGAGGAAGACACCTTAATGTTGGGTTTTGAAGAATAAACTGGGTTGTATTAAATGATGACTATTACATTAAATAGGTTGAAGAGAAGCGGATCTGCAAGGTATCTAATCTCTAAAGTAAAGATACGGCAATAGTAGTTTCGTGATCTGCGCATTAAACAATGAAAAGAGAAAAGCGTGAAAGGAAACAATTTGACGGTCAAATTACTAATATTAAATTTTATAAATAAGTATACATCTTCTTTTATACTAATAATAATAATGATGATGATGATAATAATGGTAATAATAATCATGAATATATAAAAAAATATCAAACATTAGAATAATTTTCGATTAGAATAATAAGTACATATACTTATGTAGAAAATAAATAGTATTAAAAATAAATGATAATAATGAGAGTAATTATCATGTTTGTTTAATAAAAATAAATTCAATTAATTAAAATAAGAAATTCAATAATGAGAAGAATAAAATTAATACTAACAAGGAATTTAACAATACAAATAACAACAATAATAATAATGAAAATTATAATAGTAATTATAAATAAACACCGTTATACTGTTATATTATTATTAATTAAAGTTTATGTAACTGTTCCTTATATTTCCTTATATATATTTATATTGGACATTTATACATGATATATGATAATTATAATGATTTTAATAATAATAATAATAATTAGAAATTGATTTTGCTGCTGTGGAACTGGCAAATAATAATAATATTAGAAAGTGACAAACCATTTTGGTAAAAGCAGCGAAAGCGAAAGTGAGCCGGAAGCATAAGTCAAACTCAGATGAACTGCAGAGACAAAATTAAGACGAAGTGGAAAGACAAAAATAAGACAAAGACGAGAAGCAAAAATAAGACGAAGCACGGAGAGAAAAGTGAGACGAAGTGGAGAAGAAAAAATAAGACGAAGCGCAAAGAGAAAAGTAAGATGGAGTGCAAGGACAAAAATAAGATGAAGCGTACAATATTTTAATCATAATTCTCTCTATGTCACAAAAGATGTAGTTACATTTCTATTTCTGTTTTTGTCGTCATATTATTAGTGTCTCGCGATCGCGAGACTGCGTAATTTAAAAAATGCCAAACTTTTTCGTTGTAATAATTTTATTAATAATTATCATGTTTCTTAAATAATAATAAGTGTAATTAATAAATCATAATAAAATAAACACTAATGAGGAATTCAACAATACAAGTTGCTTTTTAATTCAAAGTCGTCGCGGTGCATTTAAGTGCGACAAATTTGTAGAAAAAATTTTCAAAGATTGAAAACTGTGCACAGCTGAAAAGAAAAGTCAGCCAAATAAATGATTTCATATCTAAGGCGAAACGATTGAGTCGTTAACTCCAAGAAGGATTAGTTAATTCGTTTACTCGAAGAAGGATTACCGAATTCATAAACCAAATTTAATGCGACTTGGAAATGACATCAACTCAATTCATTTAAAATTCATGTTAACTGCTTTAAATAAAAAACAACAAGAGGAAGTGCAAAGACAAAAATAAGACGAAGCGAAGAAGCAAAAATAAGACGAAGTGGAAAGACAAAAGGGGAAACTAAGACAAAGTGGAAATATGCTCTATATTATTCATGTATGACTATGTCTCTATATTATTCATGTATGACTATGTTATGTTATGTAGTTCTGTTTTTCAGTACACAGATAAGACAATCAAGAACATGAACAATGTCCATCTCCATCTCCTCAAAGGTTTCTTTATTCTCTATTTACATTTTTGTACAATTAATT
>JAOSBP010000009.1:9305275-9328771 GCA_027563825.1 Erythroxylum mucronatum
CCCCCATTATAATCATGATTTTAACTCCACTCCTAGAGTTCTTTTTCCACCTATTATATCTCTTTATAGTGACAAGTTGAAACTCTTGCTAATGTAACTTTGTCTTATTTATGTGCTTTCTAAGATTTTCACAATCCTCTCTAGTTGTATCATCTGCGGTAGAAATAGGATCTTTATGCACATGCTCATCATGAACTTTTTCCACGGTCTCTAAATTACCAGCCTCGCTGTTAGGTGTGGTAATTATAACCTGCATTACATTAGTATTAATTAGTCCTATTACTTCTTAGCACTCACAAGTTTACAAATTCTTTCCTTTTGGTTTCTATATTTTTGTAGAAGTAAGTTAGGGTTTCATGCATTGGAGACCTTGATTTAATCCTCAAATGTCCATATTCTCATATAATCGAATCATAGGAATGGTTTCGGGCATATCAGACATAGATGTAACAAGTACTTAGATTCTAGCAAATTGAATCCCCAATAGTTGCTTGATCCATGCATATAGATTTTCCTATAAAGCTTATAATGTGACTTAAACCAATTATGGTCCAATACTCCAAGGGAACTCCATGTATGTATACCCAATTTGTTATATGCTCCTGCTTGATATTATCCATCTTCATTCCAAGCCTCCAGGTCTGTAGGAGAAGAGGTTTATTGTTGACATTCCGTGGACATACTTGCAATACTTTCTTATCATCATCAACATATAATCTGAATAAAAGCACATCCTTACTGTTAATGAGTACATCCAGAAGTCTATGAACCTTCTAATTATGCATAGCCCACTATTGCATCACCAAAAAAACCACCTTCTTGTCAAGGAAAAAGCCAAGAAGTGTGGAATTCCATTTCCTAGGTCCAGCTTTCAGTACATCCAAAGGAAGGGACACAATTCCAATTTTAGAGGAAGCATTGGGAGGGCAGAAATTGAGTTTGTGTTCGGGGCAAGAATCCTTAGCAACCTGAACCCAAGTCTTCTTGAAAGGGTGAGTGTTAGTAGAAACATTCAAGGGAGCCGGGATAGTGTTAGGAGAAAAGGAATTAGAAGGTTGAGAGGTTGAAATTAGGGGTAGGAAGTTAAGATCAACCATGAAGGAAAGTTAATGATTGATGGATAAAGAGTAGGCAAGTAGGTTAAAGGGAAACAAAAGAAAACACAGTTGAAAGATAAACAAAGTGAAGCAAACTAAACGTCCAATAAAGATAGAATAGAGGTGTGAAAGAAGGAGCTTGAGGAAGAGGAAGTAAAAGCAGCAGTGTAGAACCAAAAGAGTTCACGCAATAAAATGTGGACTACACAGTGCTACACTTGCTCGTCCCTTTCATGGTGTTTGCTCACTCATAATGTTTCACTTATGCTCACGCTCATGATGTATCGTTAGACGCTCATGCTCACTGTGTTTCACTTATGCTTGCCTTTGACTCTTTAACTTTTTTTTTGGTAAATAAAAGAGCTAACAACTAGCTAGAGCTAACAACAGGATTAATGTGCCGAGTGCGACTAACACCCATGCGATCATCATTGAGAGTTGGCAGTATAACATCCGGGGGTTGTTGAAAAACCACCATACCCAAAGACACCTCAGGTCTGATCCGAGCCATAGCATCCGCTGTAGCGTTTCCCTCCCTAAAAACGTGATGAATCTTGACTTGCCAACTGCGGGACATCAGCTCCCGAATGCTGCAGATGAGAGCATTGTCCGTACTCTCCTGAATAGGGTTATTGAGCCATTGAATCACCGACATGTTATCACCCTCAACCTCGACCTTGTTGATACCCATACTCCAAGCGATTTGCAATCCATCGAGCAGCCCCCACAGTTCATCATTTGATACATTATTAAACAAAATTAATGGCTATGCTAATATTTGGTATTATGTATTAAAAATGATAATGAGAAAATATTTTAGCCATATTTAGTTATTGTATGCTTTATTTTGTAAATAATTAATTAAAATGTCATTTTATAAATAATTAATAAAGAATATTACTGTTTTTATTATAAGAATAAAAGTATAATTGAAACAAAATAAAATAATTTTTAAAGAAATTAATATAAAAGAATGTAATATATAATATTGATGATAATATTATAATGAGAATCAATATTTCGAAAATATTTTAATAATAATTTGATAATATTTTAATAATATTTTTATCACTTATTTCTAATAGTTAATTTCAGACACGTACTTTGATAAAATTTAATGATTGAATTCATTCTAATTTTGTCTCTATTACCGATAACTAAAAAATAAAAATTAGGCTATAAAGTTTAAATTCTTATTCCCACCTCCTTAATCTCTTTGCTGCGTAGTGTATTTACGATTCTTTGTCCTCCGACTATTTGCCATCTGGTTACTCCCTTGGATAAAAAGCGCTCAAGGAAATAAGTTGATCAAAGTTTTGATTGCACCAATCGAGAAACAATGGGGAGGCCAGCGAGGAGTTTCATTCAATCTCTCCTGAAGCTGGTGAACTCGCTTTTGGGTATGGTTGGGTTGGCCTTGATCATGTATGGAGTCTGGCTGATTAGGGCTTGGCAAAGAAAAACCGGTGATTTGCCCTTTGATGATGATTCTGATTATCCTGCTCCTTGGTATGGGTTTTCTTCTACTTTCCATTTTTGGGCTTTTCATTTTCTTATTTTCAATATTGGTAGGTTTGGAGAAGAACACATATTTACGGTTCTTTATACGAGGTTGGTGAAACTAGTAATTGGAGTTGAGATCGGTTTCTGACATTATCAATTAGTGGGCATGAGCTATCTCTACCACGTTTGACTGGTGGGGATAGAAAGAAGCTACTGAAATTTTGTAATTTCCAATTTGATTAAGCCTTGTAATGATTTTCGTTAACCAACAGTCTATGATGTTAGGTTCTGGGGACTTTGCTTTACGACTTTCTCGACCGTTTTTTAGTATACTTGTCAAAACATCTTTGCATGTTGATGTTGCCAACTTTGCCTTCCTCTAATTTCCAAACCACGTAAGACCAGGGATTTAATAAGTTGGTTTATGGCTGTTGGCAAGTGTTGGTCTTTTAGGTTATGTTTGATTTTAAAGTTTTATAATAAAATGGAATGTAATATTATTCCATTGTTTAGGAGGAAGTTTTATAATAGAATGAGATGTAATAAGATGAAAGAGATGGGTTTTGTATCACATTTTATTTCATCCTAAACAGTAAAAATAAAAAATCTCTGATTTTGAAGATTTAGGATGAAATGTAAAACGATAAATATCTTTACATTTTATTACATTATAAACTCTTCATCCAAACATTTCATTATATTATAATATGAATTATTCCATCCCTTTCAAACAACAATTTTCTAATATTACTTTCATTTACATTTTATTCTATTATAAACTATTCAATTCTATTCAATTTCATTCAATTACATTAAAAATCCTACGTCCAATCAAATATAGCCTTATGTAGGTCGCTTTTCAACTTTTTGAAGTCTGTTTGCCGCTTTTTAGTTTTTGATATTTTCTTGTCTACTCATTTCGAGACGCTTTTGGAGTGGCGGAGTGATAGAGGTGGAAATGATGCATGAAGAAGATGATAGAAAGGACGTAGCAAAAACAAAAAGGTGAGTAAGATGAAGATGATGTAGTATAGGGAGTGGTCGTTAGTAGCTAAACGAATGTATAGGATAGCGCCAAGTGCACGTATATGATTGGATGAATAGTAACGGTTGTGTTCATCGTTAATATAGTCATTGGTTGGAAAGAAGAGGGTGACGAATTAACTGTAAGTGTTTCTCTCTCAATAATCAAACTTCTCTCTTGTTCAGCTTCTTCTTCTCTCTATTATGTTCTTTTCTTTACTAAACCAAATCCCTAAAATCTCAAATTAAGTTACCAATAATTACTTGCATCAAAGTGGTATTAGAGCTCTTTTCGGGCTCAAGCTAACATTGCAAAATGGCAGAAGGCATGAGGGGAGGCGTATGGAGGAAGGATTACGTAACCAAATGCATGAGTTGGAAACCACACATGAAAGAACTATGCAGGAGTTGAACGAATGGATTACCCAGCTATTCCAAGCTGAAAGCAATGAGCATGGAACGCGAGGTAACCAAAGGGTACCAAAGAATGGAGGTAGTGACGGTTGTTATGGAGGTCGATATACCATTCCTACAAGTAGTAAAATTGAGCTTCCGATATTTAAAGGAGAGAATTTAAGGGTGTGGGTGTTCAAATGTGAACAATTTTTTCACTTGATCATACACTGGCCAATTTGAAGGCAGGATTAGCCATTGTTAGATTCTTAACCTTTGGAGCACTTCTCAGCGACCTTTACGATGGGCCTTAGGAGGAAAGTTAGCTGAATTCACACATGAGGGAGGCATACGAAAACACTAAGACAAATATGAGCGAGTGAGATCGGACTTGGTGCAAATTTTGATAGAGTCTCAGACCTTATGGAGATTGACTTGACCTAGGTTAAGAACTCGATGGACTAAGGACTTGGTCCGTGCTCGGATGAATGGACCACGACTAGCGGACTTGTTGTGGGAAGCATTGGATCAGGCCAGTGTGTTATGTTCACTTCAACGAGATCACACTGCATCATCAGCAGATAGAGATTGTGAGGAGATTTTGAATGATGTGGCGACAACTGGGAGTTAGAGTTACAGTAGAACTCAACATCTGAAGATAGTAGAGATCTTCAAGAATAAAGATGCTAATTTCCTAGTCAAATGTAAACTCTATCTTTCTGTTATCTTATAAATTATATCTTATCAGTTAGAGTCCTATTTAGATGAGGTGTCATCTAATTCGTCTACGTGATGTAATCTAGGGATAGACGTGATTTTAGCACGATCTTAGGCAGTTCAGATTGAGTGTGATTCTGAATGTAACTTGACATTAGAATACCTATATATAGCTCATTCGAGCCTTGCTCTTCTGATTCAATTAGAGAGAGCATTTCTTGTAATCTTTTGGGGAAAAGTAATATAAAAGCTGATTTTACCGTATCTTTGTGTTTCTTTGTTGCCTTTGTTTCTTATTACTTTCGTAGTATTGTTTCTTCGAGTGTGTGAGGTAAACACTTCGAGGGTCGTTAAAGGCTAAAGTCTTGCTTAAGCGGACATAAGTGAAACTACCTTGCAAAGGGTGTTAGCGATCAACTTCGGTGAAAAATCGAGTCCCAAGGTGACTCCTATTCGGATCTGATGCATCATCATAGTAAAGCTTGAGAAAACTAATATGAAATAGGGTGTACCTTTAACCGCTCGGGCAACTTCAATCTGTACACTATGTTCCCCACTTTATGTAGCACATCAAACGGTCCATCATATTTCGGCATCAAACTCCTATGAACTTACTTACTCGAGATCTTATTCCAAATCTGTGGGGTTAGTTTTAACAAAACTTTATCTCCCACGCCAAATTCTAACGGTCTTTTCCGAAGGTCTGGTTGCTTCTCTATCCGTTGAGAAGCTTTCCGAAGACTGTCGCTTGCCTCATCCAACAATTCTTACTTCTCCATCGCAAACTTATGTGCTGCAAGACATTTGTCACCTGTTCTTTGTTGAGCAATCTCCAGTGGTGTAAGAGGTTATTGTCCTAACACAATCTCAAAGAGACTTTTCTCCGTAGCCGAAGATCTATGCAAGTTATAGCAAAACTGTGCAGTATCAAGTAAACTTAACCAATTACATTAACTTGTACTTACATAATGTTGTAGGTACTCCTCCAACAAACTGTTGATTCATTCTATTTGGCCATTTTTCTGTGGGTAATTCTTCGTTGAAAAGTTCAAATCACAATTTATCATATTAAAAAGGGACGTCTAGAATTGACTTGTAAATCTGGCTTTTCGGTTGCTCACAATATCCGCTGAAACTTTAAAATACTTGACCACGTTCTTGTAGAACAACTCGATCGCAACATCCGAGGGACAAGTCATAGGAGTCGGCACGAAGATCGCATACTTGGAGAATCTGTCAACCACCACTACTATTGATGCTATGTTGTCCACCTTTGGAAACCCATTAATGAAATCCATTGAAATCGACATCCACGGTCTCTCAGGGATGGATAATAATTGTAGCAAACCAGATTTCTTCTTTCTGTCTGACTTATCCAACTGACATAAAAGGCACGTCTTGACGTAATATTCAACGTCATTCTCCATCTTCAGCCAAAAGTAGGAACGAGATAGGAGCGTTAGCATCCGTTGGACTCCTAGGTGACCAGCCTACTGCGAGTCATGCATCTCCTTCAACAATTATTTCTGCAATTCACCAAAATTCGGCTCATAAACTTGTCTACTCTTATTCATCAAAAGCCTATCATTATCAAGCCAAAACCTGCGTACAACATCTTTCTTAACTTGAGAAATCAACTTATAGTACGTGGCTTTTAATGGAGCTGCTGCCTTAATTTGCTCCAACAGGTTGACTTTACCCTCATGACTGAATAAAGAGCCACAAATACCTCCATTCTACTCAAGCATCTGCTATGTTGTTGTGCCTTCCCAATTGATGCTCCTACACAAAGTCATATTCAGCAAAAAACTCCTGCCACTAGGCTTGTTTTGCGAACAACTTTTGGGTCCTAAAAATATGTTAGTAACATTATCTGTTCGGATCATGAGCTTGGTTCTCAACAAATATACTCGTCATGTCTCAAGGCAATGCACCACCGCAAGCATTTTCTTCTCATGTATCGAGTAAGGCTGCTTCGCACCATTGTGCTTACGGCTCGCAAATGCTATTGGATGACCCTTCTGTACAAGGACTCCACCAATGACTTTGTTCGAAGCATTAGTATGTATATTGAATGAAAGATCGAACACGGATAGCTTCAGTACAGGTTCGGTTGAGATAGCGGTTTTAAGTTTCTCGAATGTCTCCTCACATGCACTCGACCAACACCACTCTTGTTTCTTTTTTAGCAAGTCCGTTAATAGCGTCGTTTTCTTGGAATATCCCACAATAAACTGCCTAGAGTAGTTCGCTGGGCCGAGAAAACTCCACGATTGTCATACTGTTGTGTGAGCCTTTCATTCAACTATCACTTTCACCCTTCTCGGATCCATCCTGACCTGATCCTTGTTCACCACGTGACCTAAGAATCTAATCTCTAACTAGGCAAACTTGCACTTTTCCATCTTCACTTAGAGCTTGTGCTACCTTAATTTTCAAACACTCGCCTCAAGTGTTTTACATGTTCTGCCATGTTAGTTCTATACACCACGATTTCGTCTAAGTAAACCACAATAAACTCATCTAGAAAGTTGTACAGCACATCATTCATAAGGTTGCAAAATGTAGTAGGGGCGTTAGTTAATCAAAATGACATAACTAAAATTTTTTAGGATACATATAGAGTTACGCACGTTGTCTTTTGCTTATTACCCTCAGCTATTTGCACTTGCCAATATCTACTCCGAAGATCCAACTTAGTAAACACCTCAGCCCTTGATAACTTGTCCATCAAATCTTGAAGCAAAGGTACCGAATATTTGTTTTTGATCGTTACCTTATTCAATGCTTGATAGTCCACACACATCCGAAGTGTACCGTCTTGCTTCTTTTGAAACAGTATCAGGGCATTGCACGAGGCTTTAGACGATTGGATGAACCTTATCTCCAACATCTCACCAAGTTGTTTCCGAAGTTTCGCCAATTTCATTGGAGACATACTATATAGGGCACGCGCAGGTGGGATCGTTCCAAGAACCAACTCAATTCTGTGATCTATCTCACGATGAGAGGGAAGAGTTTTTGGCAACTCTTTTGACATTACTTCTTGAAACTCCCTCAACAAACTTGTAACTGCATCAGGGACTTTCACCATATGGTGTTTGCTGATCTCCCACATGGTAGCGAGATAGGTCTCTTTGCCTTTCTTCAACCCTTTTTCGATTCTCATGGTCGAAACATGTCTAATCGAAGCTGTAGCATCCGTCGTTCCACCATCGAACCTACAATAATTCACGTAGAAGGAATTTTAATCATTCATTAATATCATACTTCCCAAACTCGTGTACAACATCACCTTTGTTGCTTTGAGAAAATCGACTCCCAATATCATCCCGAAATTCTCCAATGGTATGATAATGAAGTTCATCTTAGCATTCCAACTTTTAATGCTGACTGAAACGTTGTAAGCAATTTTCACAACTGCTTCTGCCTTCCTTGCAGGAGTTTTAATTCTCATCGGGCCTTTGGACACCCTTATGTCCAACTTTCGAACCATCTTTTCCGTTAGGAAACTGTGGGTCTCACTTGTATCTATCATTGCGGTCACGTCCTTTTCTTCAACCTGTACACCCACGTATATTAGTTTATTAAAAGGAACTGACTCACTACTAACTGCATTAAGTAAGGCGATCTGACTTAGTGCCACATCTTCTGAATAGTCACCGCCTTCTTCGGCAATTAGGGCGTTCAATTTCTCCTTTCTTGGGCACTCTCTGTCAAAGTGTGAACCGCCACATAATTAATAAGCAATCTTATCCTTCTTCAAGGATGTCTCCTCGTCTGACATGTTCTTAATATCCAATATTAAAGAACTAAAAATTTAACATAATTTCTTACCGATTCATCCTGCTTAAGCTTTTTTAAGGTATCCCTTGCGAGCCAAGAAATATTCATGGGAACGAATTGATCCTTAAGCTCCTTCTTCATTTGCACCCATGTTTCCACAAAAGCTCTAGCCGCAATGATCTCTGCAGAAGTCCTCGTCCTCCACCAGAGCTTGGCATCCTATCCAAGTACATGGCCGTCACATTGATATTCTCAGCATTGGATACCATAGCAGTCGTAAAGTACTGCTCCATATCCCACAAGAAATTCTCCAACACCTTAGCATCCCACACGCCTTTGAACACCCTAGGTTCACGTACCTTTACAGAGGAAAGTTGTGGTATGGAGCTTTCACCTCGATCGACATCTAACGTTGTAATGACACGCCTCAATACAGTGATCGACTGGGCCTTCTCTTGTGCCTTCAACACATCGGCCATCTGTTGATGCAATTGTTGGATTCGCGCCTCCATCATCACGAATCGAGTATTGTGAGATGTGGCTTCTTTCTCTCCTTGAGCAATTGGTTCTATGAGTGGCTCCACCCTTGACTTTGATACTAGTTGTTACAAAGGTCACCTTGAGACTCGAACTTTCACCAAAGTTGATCGCTAAGATCCTTTGTACGACAACCTTAAGTCTGCCTAAGCAAGACTTTAACCTTCAACGACCTTCGAAGTGTTTACCTTGTACACTCGAAGAAACAATGCTACGAAAGTAATAAGAAACACAGACAACAAAGAAACACATAGATACGGTAAAACCAACCTTTATATTACTTTCTCTCAAAAGAATACAATTAATGCTCTCTCTAATTGAATCAGAAGAGCAAGGCTCCAATAAGCTAAGTTAAATTCAGAATCCCACTCAATCTGAACTGCCTAAGATCATGCTAAGATCACGTCTATCTCTATCATATTACATCACGTGGGCTAATTAGATGACACCCTCATCTAAATACGATTCTAACTGATAGGATAGAATCTAAAAGATAACAGAAAGATAGAGTTTACATTTGACTAAGAAACTAACGTCCTTATTCTCGAAGATCTTTACTTCAGATGTTGAGTTCCACTGTAACTTTAACTCCAAGTTGTCGCCACATCATCCAAGATCTTCCCACGATCTCTATTCGTTGATGATGCAGTGTGATCTCGTCGAAGTCTATATAGCATACTGGCCTGGTCCAATGTTTTTCACAACAAATTCCCTAGTTGTGGTCTATTCATCCGAGTACGGGCCAAGTCCTTAGTCTATCAAGTCCGTAGCTTGAGTCGAGTCAATCTCCACAAGATTCAAGACTATTAAAATTCGCACCAAGTCTGATCCTACTCGTCCATATTTACCTTAGTGTTTTCGCATGCCTCCTTCATGCATGAATCAGGAATGCGAGGGAACCAAAGGGTACCAATGAATGGAGTTGGTGACAGTTGTTATGGAGGCCGATATACCATTCCTACAAGTAGTAAAATTGAGCTTCCGATGTTTAAAGGGGAGAATTTAAAGGTGTGGGTGTTCAACTATGAACAATTTTTTTTACTTGATCATACACTGGCCATTTTGAAGGTGGGATTAGCAACCATGTATTTGGAAGGGGAGGCGCTTGCATAGCATGAATTGTATATGGGAAATCAAATGACTTGCGAACCCCCTAGTTGGGTTGAGTATTGGATAACTTTAGAAAAACGATTTGGAGACTCAACTTTTGAAGGCCCGATCGGAGAACTTAAGGAATTGAAACAGAGAGGCTCAGTGAAGAAATATTACGCAGAATTTGATATGTTGTCGCAAAAATTGGTGATGCCAGAGCATTACTTTGTATGTTTTTGAAAGGACTGAAGCTGGAAATAGAATATTCAGTTAAATTGTGGAATCCTCGCTCCCTTCAGCAGGCTTATGATTTAGCCAGAAACCAGGGACGGATCTAGAAATTTTTTTGAGTGGGGGCAAAATTTTATTGGAGGCAAAAAAAAAAAATTTAGTGTGGGCAAAATTTTAATGAGAGCAAAATTTTAATTTTTTTATGAGTTAAAATTTTAAAATAATAATTTTTTTAGGTAAAATGTTTTGGAGCCAGGGCTTCGTCCATGCCAGAAACCATAAGACGGTGGTGCCGCATTGCGGAGCAGGGGGATTAGTTATACACAAGGGTCCTCTTAAGATGGAAATTATACCCATGTCTAGAAACTGGTACGATTACTACCGACGCCAATACAAGGCACTCAAAAGACGAATAGGGACGTCAAGTGGACAAAATCGACCTCAAGTAAAGAGTTGGATGAACGTCGAGCTAAAGGCTTATGCTTCTGGTGTGATGAGAAATATGTTTAGGGTCATCGATGCAAAAAGTGATTGTTTCATATGTATGTGGTGGAGGATGACTTGGATGAGGTTGAGGAGACACCAGCTGAAGAAGAAGAGTTGTCGAACATTTCCTTACAAGCTATATCGGAGAAGGTTGCCAGGGTCTTCATGGATACATTGTGTTAATTACATGGAATGCCTCATATGATCGTCAGTGATCGTGATGTTGTTTTTACCAGTCATTTTTTGAGAGAAATATTTGCTCTTCAAGGTGTGAAGTTGCATTTCTCCACGGCTTATCATCCTCAAACTGATGGCTAGACAGAGGTCTTGAATCAAACATTGGAGACGTACTTACGGTGCATGATGTCGGACTGTCCGACTAATTGGAGTAGGTGGTTGTCGCTAGCTGAATGGTGTTATAATAGCATTATAATACCACCTTCCATTCGTGCATTAATATGACACCTTTTCAGGTTGTTTACGATTTTCATCCTCCTTTATATAATCCGTATATGGCAGGTGATTCATCGGTTTTTGCAGTGGATTAGCTGATGTTGGATCAGGAGGCTATGGTGAATGTACTTCGGTTGGTAGATTGACATCGCACTTAACGTATTTTTGAAGTAGATGATTGGGTCTATTTGAAATTCGGCCCTATTGTCAACATAGTGTTTTAACACCGGAGCTCCCAGAAGCTATCTCCTTTGTTTTGTGAACCATTTCGAATTTTGGCAAAGGTGGGGTCTGTTGCATATATGTTGGACTTGCTAGCTGATAGTCGATTCATCCTACTTTCATGTATCTTAGTTGAAGTGCTGGGTTTCTGATATGGCACCTGTCTCACCACACTTACCTTCTTCTTTGTTTTCTGGAATTCGTTTGCCGGTGGCTGGTTCAGACCGTCGTTTGGTCAACTGACATAATTGACCAGCTGTTCAGATTTTGGTCCAATGGTCATTGCCTCGCGATTCTGATGTCTCTTAGGAAATTTTGTACGATATCCAACAATGTTTTCCCGATGTCAACCTTGTGGACTAGGTTCTCGAGCAGGAAGGAATTGATAGAGGTGGAAATGATAGAAAGGACAAAGCAGAAACAAAAGGGTGAGTAAGATGAAGACGATGTAGTATAAGTAGTCAGGAGTAGCTAAATGAATGTATAGGATAGCGCCAAGTGTACAGATATGATTGTCTTAGGACTGATAGGGGTGGGGACAAAAAGGGGAATAAACCTAGGATATTGAGTGTACTCGAGGAGAAAGAAAGAGGGTAGAGGGGGAGTTAGTTAGTCAGCTAGTAATAGATGAGCTGGCATAATAGAATGGTGAGAGGTTTGGTTTTTGTGTGGGAAGGAATGAGGAAGGCAGCAGGCAGAAGAAAGGAGTGACATTCTAGGCAGAGAGAATCCATTTTCTCCCTGAGGAGCATTTCTAGCTCTGGTATAGGAAGTGGCCTGCGGACTAACTTTGTAATAGTGGTGTTAAACACTGGTTATATTCAATAATATACTCACCTTTAGGATACTTAGCTAGAGCTTTCTATCAATTGGTCCGACTTGCCGGATAACATTAGGAGGAGCGGAGTCTGATTGTCATTCACGCCACCTATGATGTTCGAAAGAGTAGATGTACTGGAATCTCGTATGGCAAGTTTGGAGGCTGGAATATAAGACATTCAATCATCCATGCGATTGGCGATGGGGGAAATGTAACGGGCATTGTTACTAGAGATGAGTAAGATGATGGGTAAAAGACCAGAAGAAAGACAGGGGAGTGATACAGGAAGGAATGGGCAAACGCCGTCTGGTGATAGGATTAATCAGCATCCTTAATAGTCCAAGCAACCGTGGGAATCCTCTGCTGATATGGAGGAGTACAGAATGTCGGTACGAAAGGTGGAGCTACCCATATTCGATGGGTCTGATCCTGTGGGATGGATCACCAAGGCAGAAATGTATTTCGAGGTTCATAATACTTCAGACGAAGTAAAGATCAAACTAGCCCTTTTAAGCATGGAGGGCTCAACCATCCACTGGTTTAATCTTTTAAGGGAGACGGAGACAGAACTGAGTTGGGAGACGTTTAAGAAAGCATTAATAGATCGTTACGGAGGAAGGAGGTTTCAAAATCCTTACGAAGAGCTTTCTAACCTACGACAAACCGACACCGTGGATGAATACATCAAAGCTTCTGAATTCATCTCGTCTCAAGTGGGTCGACTTTCAGAGGAGCAGTTTATGGGATATTTTATGAGTGGGTTGAGATCAGACATTAGGAGAAGGTTGCACACATTCAATCTGGTGAATAGGTATCAACTGATGAAAGTAGCAAGGGTTGTGGAAGAAGTGTGCGGTGAGGAGAGCTGGGTGTCGCGACGATGTCCATGGAGTTTACGTCGAGAGGGCAACTTTAAGAACCATTTTTGAGTTAACCCAAATTGGCTGAAATCGGGTCACTCAAACTCCACGGGTCGAACGCATATGGCTGGAGAATATGGAGCGGGTCGAACTCGAGAAACTCCTGGGTATCGACCCCATGCCCAGGCACTGAATCGGTCGCCCTTGACGGCACAGGTGAGGAGAGTAGAGGGGGACAAGATGTCATCAACTGAGAAGAATCGAGGGTTGTGTCATATCTCATATCAAGAACTTATGGACCGAAAGGCTAAGGAGCTTTGTTTTCGATGTGGAGAGAGGTTTCATCCGTTACACTAGTGCGCCGAGAGACAGCTCCGACTACTGGTTTTGGACGATAGTGAGACGTTAAACGAAGAAGGAGAAATAATAACAGTGGAGGTGGAGGAAGAAGAAGAAGATGACGTGGTGTTAGAGTGTAGGATCATGGGAGTCTTCGGAATGCACAATGCTCTGATGTCTGAAACCAAGACCATGAGGTTGGAAGGACAAATATTCGGGGTTCCCATTGTGGTATTGGTGGATAGTGGAGCTAGTCACAATTTCATCTCCCCCGAATTGGTACTGGTTTGGGATTAACTACAGGGCTTACCAGAATTTTGGGAATCAGGTTGGGTGATGGCCACAAGGTGATGACCAAAGGTAGATGTGTAGGGGTTCCTATTCAGCTAGGGAAGCTGGACTTGAAGATAGAGGCGTATATGCTGGATTTGGGAGGAATGCATGTAATTTTTGGAGTTGCTTAGTTGCAGACTTTGGGGAAAGTCATAGTGGATTGGAGGGACATGACAATGCAATTCCAATATGTGGGTCAAACTGTAGAATTGTGTGGTAAGGCTGACACCAGGACGACACGGAAAATGGGAATTTGTGTGACAAAGGTCCAGTACCTTTGTATGGTCTACTGGCAAGCTTACAGAATGTTGTGCCATTAGTGGATTTAGAGGGAAGTAAGGAAAGACATCAGATGCAACTGGGCAGTGGAGAGCAGTAGGAGCTGAATCAAGTTCTGAACAGATTTTCGGAGGTGTTCCGAGAGATTCAAGGATTACCCCCCGAAAGGAATCATTTTCACTCTATTGTCTTACAATTGGAGCAAGGTCCAACCAGTGTAAGACCTTATAGATACCCTCATCATCATAAAGATGAGATTTGAAAATAGACTCGGCAGATGCTACAGTTAGGAATTATACGACCCAGTTCAAGCGCTTATTCCAGTCCCGTAATTCTACTTAAAAAGTAAGGTGCATCCTGGCGAATGTGTGTGGATTATAGGGCCTCAAACAAGGTTACAGTACCAGATAAATACCCCATTCCGGTAGTGGATGAACTTTTAGATGAGTTGCACGGAGCTTATTTTTTCTCTAAGCTAGATCTTAAATCGGGGTATTATCAGATCAGAGTTATGGAGGACGATGTTCTCAAAACTGCTTTCCGACCACATAATGGTCACTATGAGTTTCTAGTAATGCCGTTTAGACTGACCAATGCATCGGCCACATTCCAATCGGCAATGAACGACATTTTCAGACCTTTCCTTCGGAAGTTTGTTCTATGTTTTGCAACGATATTCTGGTGTATAGTGCTGATTGGAGTACTCATCTGTCACATTTGTTCAATGTGCTGGACATGTTAAAACAGAATCAGTTTGTGGTGAATCAAGAAACTGCACTTTTGGGAGACAATCGGTTGACTATTTAGGTCATGTTATTTCTGGTGAGAGAGTAGCTGTTGACCCTGCAAAAATTCAAAGTGTAGTAAGGTTGCCCATTCCTTGAAATGTTAAAGGAGAGAGGGGTTTCCTTGGGTTAACGGGATATTACCGTAAGTTCATCATGAACTATGGTAAAATAGCTAAACCACTCACGGATTTGACAAAGAAAGAAGGATTTCATTGGAATGCAAGGGCTTTAGAGTCCTTTGAGGCTTTAAAAAAGATATTGACTACATTGCCGGTATTAGCTCTCCCTAATTTTGCCCGACCCTTTGAGATTGAATGTGATGCTTAGGGAAAAGGAGTGGGTGCAGTGTTAATGCAAAATAGGAGGCCCATAGCTTACTATAGTAAGGCACTTTCGGAGGGGAATCTATCCAAATCGGCGTATGAGAAAGAATTAATGGCCTTGGTGTTAGCTATGCACCATTGGCGTCATTATTTGTTAGGAAGATCCTTCGTGGTGTTTTCGGATCAGAAAAGCTTTCGACACTTGTTGCAGCAGAGGGTGACTACTACGGACCAGCAATGTTGGATGGCTAAGCTTTTAGGCTATCATTTTGAGGTCGTTTATAAACCCGGACCAAAAAATAAGGCCGTTGATGCATTATCAAGGATATATGATGAAGGAGAGCTGAAAACTATCATCTTTTATCCACAATGGATGGAGGGCTGAAACCTACAACAAGAGGTGCAACAAGACTCTACGTTATGTGGAATTATTTAGGATCTACAGCATAATCCTCATTTTAGACCTGGGTTTGTATGGTAGTAAGGAGTCTTAATGTACAATGGGAGAGTGGTGATTTCAGCTTCTTCGGTGTACATCCCAGTTCTTTTAAAGGAGTTTCATTCGTCTCCGATGGGAGGACATTTAGGTTTTCTAAGAATCTATAGACGAATCGCAAGTAATTTGTATTGGATCGGCATGAAGTATCAGAAATTTGTCAAATCTTGTGACCCTTGTTAGCGGTAGAAATATGCTGCCATATCCCCTGCGGTTTTGCTACAACCTTTCCCCATTCCGAATCAGGTTTGGGAAGACATTGCGATGGATTTTATTACCGGACTTCCTAAATCTAAGGGATATGAAGCTGTGCTGGTTGTGGTGGACAGATTGTCTAAATATGTCTACTTCATCCTACTAAAACACCCATATACTGCAAGGACTGTGGCTGAAGTATTCGTTAAAGAAGTGGTTAGCCTACATGGAATACTACAATCCATCATCAGTGACTGTGATCCTCCGTTTGTTAGTATGTTTTGGAGGGAGTTATTTCGTTTGCAGGGTACAAGACTGAAAATGAGCTCCATTTCTGGATGGACAAATAGAAGTCTTAAACCGGTGTTTGGAGACTTACTTGAGGTGTTTTGCTTCAGAACAACCTAGAACTTGGTCTTTTTGGATTGCATGGGCAATCAGAATTATGGTACAAATACCACATTCCACATATCTACGGGTCAACCCCATTTGAGGTGGTTTATGGTAGGAAACCTCCTCCATTGGTGCGTTACTCACAAGGGAAGACGGAAGTAGAGGCTGTAGCTAGGGAATTATTGGATAGAGATGAAGCATTGAATCAACTTAAGTATAATTTGGTCAGGGGGCAGCAGCAAATGAAGAACATGCGAACAAGAAAAGGACTCCGCAAGCTTTTCAGGTGGGAGAGTGGGTTTTCCTCAAGCTTCGCCCCCATAAGCAAGTGTGAGCAATTAAGCGTATTAACCAGAAGTTATTAGCCAGATTCTTTGGACCATTTCAGATTGTGGAAAAGTATGGGGCTATCACCTATAAGCTCAAATTACCCCCACACCCCAGGATTCATCTGGTATTTCATGTATCCCAACTCAAGAAGGCGGTGGGAAACTATTAAGTGGAAACTACTCTACTTGAAGGGCTGAATGTGGAATTGGAGGATATAATAGAACCAGAAAAGGGGTTAGCTAGCAGAGAAATCACTAAGGCAGGGACTTCAACCCGCCAATGGTTGATCCAATGGAAAGGCAAACCTATGGAGAATGCTACATGGGAAGATGAACTGGTTATCCGCAGCCAATTTCCTCAACACAACCTTGGGGACAAGGTTGTTCTTCCAGAGGGGAGCAGTGTTAGGACTGATAGGGGTGGAGACAAAAAGGGGAATAAACCTAGGATATGGAGAGTGTACTCGAGGAGAAAGAAAGAGGGTAGAGGGGGGAGTGAGTGAGTGAGTCAGTTAGTAATAGATGGTGAGAGGTCTGGTTTTTGTGTGGGAAGGAACGAGGAAGGCAGCAGGCATAAGGAAGGAGTGACATTCTAGGTAGGGAGAATCCATTTTCTCCCTGAGGAGCACTTCTAGCTCTGGTATAGGAAGTGGTCTGCGGACTAACTTTGTAATAGTGGTGTTAAACACTAGTTATATTCAGTAATGTACTCATCTCTAGCATACTAAGCTAGAGCTTTTTATCAGATTGGATGAATGGTAACGGTTGTGTTCATTGTTGATATAGCCGTTGGTTGGAAGGAAGAAGGTAACGAATTAATTTTAATTGTTTCTCTCTCAATAATCAGGCTTCTCTCTTGTTCAGCTTCTGCTTCTCTTTATTATGTTCTTTTCTTTACTAAACCGAATCCCTAAAATCCCAAATTAGATTACGAATAATTACTTGCATCACGGAGGGAAAAGAAAAACATTAAGTGCGTATTGGAGCCCTATGGATATTAAAGTTTTTCTCATACAAATGTAATTTTGGTTGTCCTTTATTGAGCTTTTGTCAGGTACTACTTTTTTTTTTCTCTCTCAAGTTTCTGTTGGTTTTTAGACGAGAGGTGTCCTGTAGTGCAGTTATTAATTATTTGAAAAGCATATTTGCGGATTAATGTGCATCATAATCCTGTTATTGTGAACTTTGGTTGGAACAAGTATTTGGGGAGGTCATTAGTAGTAGTTCATGCAGGATCAATGATCCTGAGAAATACCTCATCTGAAAAGCACTGGTCCAATCTGTAAGATCTTATTATTTTCGTAATTAAAACATATAGAAAGGAAGATTTATGTGCTCAAGTTATGGGTGTTTTATCTTACTGTATGACACATTTAATTATTTTTATTAGCCTCTGGCTATTTTCAGATCCATTTAAATATGTCTTCTCATAAAAAATGCAGGTTCATTTACACTACACTTGGGTTTGGAGTCACTTTGTGTGTGCTTACTTGCATAGGGCATCTTGCTGCCGAAACAGCTAATGGTTGTTGCCTTTACCTAGTATCTTTTTGCTCAAGTCTGTGAAATTGAAATTCAATATCCCTTCTCCATGGTTAATAGATATCAGAATCAAAGCAATCTCGGTTTGCTGATTCCCGTTGGTGACAATATATTTTAGACTCTTGACCTGCCAAAGTCGTCTTCTTTTGATGGATTCTATTGAAGACATAAAACTTCTCTATTTCTGTTTCATTTTTAGAGACATCTAACAGATTGGAGCTTTCTGTGATATTTATTCTTAAAACTTCTTTTAGGCATCAACTGGTGACATTTCTTCTATAAAATACCTTGTGCTTGAAGTAATTATCTGATCAATACAGTAATTGAACTTTGGCAGTTGATCGGAACTGATTAATGCTACTCACAGATACTTACAAAGTTTTGAATATCACAATTAGTTACAGATATCAATATTCAAGACCTTACTTTAATAAGAAGAACAAGTTTTGCATATGCAGTTGTTTCTGACATCTCTTCTGTAACTTTTATAGTTTCCTGACTTTTTACTATTTTTCAGGAAGATTTATCTGTGGGTGTAAAGATGTTGAACTATGTGTATTGACTTGAAATCATTGTTTAATTGGCATAAGATTTGTTTCTCTGAAGCTGTGTGTTGTAATTTTCTGTTTCTCCAATTCCCTTCTCCTTCATACTTCCTTTTAGCTCATTGTGAATTTAGCATGTTTTTATTGCTGGAGTTGATTTCCTTGACAATAATGGAAACATGTGAAGCTTAATGTTGCTTAGGTGTAAAAATTATCGTTCTTCTTCATGTGTGGTATCCCGTTTTTAGTTTGTTAGCATTTCTAGTTAAAACATTGACTTCATAATATAGAGATTTAGCTATTAGAATCAGTGTTGAACTTAATGTGCTTCAGTACATGTTCTGTATATTCTTGCTCCTAATGCTGGAGGCTGGATTGACCACTGATGTGTTTCTAAACCAGGACTGGGAAGAGGTATCTCCTGTGCATACATATTTATCTTTCTCTTGGTTGATAACTTCTTAGGTTGATGCTGCTAATTTGATCTCCTTGCCCATTTGATCCCACTTTACAACAGGACTTCCCAGAGGACCCAAGTGGGAGTTTCAATCAGTTCAAAATTTTCATTCAGTCAAACTTTGAGATGTGCAAATGGATAGGATTATCAATCCTTAGTATTCAGGTCTGTGTCTATGTCTTAGTCTCCTCTCTCCCCTATTTCTACCTTCTATGCACACATATAAACACTTACATTCTAGGCATCTTATTCAGAAAGAACCAGGGTGAGGTTTATGTGTTCATTGGTCCACGTGTCTTATGAAAACCATATTAGTTAAATAGTTAAAAGAATGAATCTCACAGTACTCTGTGCCCACATGCACATATATGTGTTCTGACCCCAGTGTATACAGTACCACTGGACTGATCAATGATTTCTGGATGCATTAGGAGATGGAAAATAGAGATGATTCCTTGTATTGATATGATAATGCAGGATACTCGAGACTCTTCAGGTTTTGAAAACCTGATATGTTATTTTATGGTTCTCAAAATTTTGACCACCTTACACCCTTTATCTTCAGGGACTTTCTTTCTTGCTCTCAATGGCTCTAAAGGCTCTTGGACCACATGCGTATTATGACAGTGATGATGATTATGGCTCAGACAGGGTTCTGCTCCTTAACAATGCTGTTGATACACCAACTTATGTTGTCGGTAATCCTGTCACTGGATCAAGAAACGATTCTTGGAGTATAAGGATTAATGAGAAGGTAAACATGGTTTATCCTTGTTATGCTGGCTATAATTTGCTATCATATTATCCTAAACCTCTAGAGCTTTACCTGATTCTGCTGTGTTCAATGCCTTGAACCGTTTCTGGAACCAACCAACTCATCCACTCTTTTAATTGCATTTGATCTTAGGTAATGCATTTATTTACTTGCAAAGCTCGTATAAATTGCTGTTCTAATTGTGCAAAAGTTTTACTACTTCTGGAAAATATAATATGGGATTTATAGTAACTTGAGGCCTTCAAATTTGAGCTAAACATCAATGTTTCTAATTTTGCTACATTTACCTATTTTTTCAGACAAGCAGGTGATTTGGTACAAATGAGGCTTCGACCCTGCTGTGCAATGTCAAGGGAAAATGAAAGCGCTTTGCCCCCCCCAACTTTTTTAGATCGTCAAAGATAAAAAACTACATGAAATTAATGGCATTAAAAAAGAATCTATATAAACTGTCCCTTCCCTGTAAAATATCCAAATCTTAATAACAGTAACAGTCACAGGTGTGCTTTGTATAGACTCCAATATGTGATTTCAACTATATTCTGTTAAATATTTTTGATCATATCATGCAAGAATTTGATACATCCTGGAATTTAGAATGTTTATTGTTTTAGCTGTTTCCGCTTGTTGGGAAATACATGTTTAGTAATAAAGAATAGAATGTTTCTAGCTTCTTACTTCCAGTCTTCTCTTTTCCTGGTGCTTCATTTGAGAAAGATGGTTCTTTCTCTCTCTCCCTCTTTTTTTTTTTTTTAAACCTGGAAGGACAATCAGAATTAGAAAAGGGAATGAAAAGAGGGGTATATGAAGCCTTTATTGGAAAAGCTGGAAACCATGTTTTCTAAACTTGAACAATAAAAAGAAGAGTTTGTTGAAAATATTTTAGAGTTTGTAACACTTCCTATAGATTTAGAAACTTGGACAGAATGCTTTTTAATTTGCTAAACTTATAAAATCACAATAAAGTAAATTTGAACAACATTGCCTTTCTGACAATTCACTATTGCTTTACGCAATTGTCTGCCCCATTCTAGTTTTGATATTGTTAAAATTTTGCGGCAAAGAAAATGTACATTACGATTTCGATAATGTATGTAAACGTGAGTTTATATGGTGATGAAAATCCAATTCACATAGAAACCACACAAACATTTAATGGTTAATATATTAACACTAGACGGGCAATTAACAAATGATAATCAACAACCATAATGACATCACAATATATTAATATTGCATTTACATTTACCCTTATTAACATTAGGCGTTTAGTTAACACATAATATATTGATTTTTTTTGTGAGGGACATAATATATTGATTTTAAAATGTTGATGAGACATGAATGCAGTTGCCATGTTAGCATCATTATGACATTATATATTCGTTTGACAATGTGGACACACAGTGTCACATTTGTCATCCCCATGTGTCTCACGTGATTACTATCATGTTAAAATTATGCCGACGTAATTTGGTAGTTTGTTAACTTCGTTAATAAAAACACTTAATTAAGGAATTTGTCAATATTAAAAGGTTTAATAATAACAATACTTAGTAAAAATTTCGCTAACACGAGATCTAGTTGAAACTAAAGGGTTCAATTAATATAAAAAATAGCGATGTTTTATCAAGCAATTAAGTATAATAAAGGGACTAAAAATATCATCATTCTTATTACAAATAAGGGTTAATTATAAAAATAGCCCTAACTTTTGTCAAATTTTCAATTATAGCATGAACTTTAAAAAGTAGCAATAAAATGTTCAAATTTTCAGTTTTTTTCAATTCTAGCACAAACTTTAAAAAGTGACAATAAAATGCTCAAACTTTCAATTTTCTTCAATTCTAGTCTGACGTTATATGTTGTTCTTCCGATACTCTCAGCACTTTGTTTTTTGTATGTTCTTTTGACATCCCAAACTACTCTTGCATTATAACATATTGCACTAGTAAGCTCTTTGTTTTTAGTTCATTCTCCTGATACCCTTAATGTGAGGGCGCTGGGGTTGCGTAATATGAAAATCGAAGGGTAAAGACATCGAGAGAACAAACTGAAAATGTAAGAAAAAACTCAAATCAAAGAGTAAGTTTGTCGGGGCTGCGTAATCTGATTTAGGTCTTTTTTGCTCTCACCCCAATTGGACAATAAGTGCTTACTAATCACTTCATACTTCATCTCCCTATTCCAAATAACTTCCAATCTTATGCATTCAATTTATTCTTGTTCAATTTTTTCGTCACCTCAAATGTTATTTCATCCTTCCATCTCTTAGTATGCTCCTTAAGGTTAGAGTGCCTCTTCATTAACATGATTGTAATAGTCTTCAACATACTAATGATAGGTTGATCTTCGGCCACCAAAATCTAAGATTTGAATTGGAAAGCCCTGCTCCACATTTCCTTTATATATTTAATTAATTCCCGTATGTATTTTAGTGTAAGTTGCCCAAGAACAATTCCATAATGCTTTCCTAAGATCTTTTCCCTTTCATTCCCCTACCCAGTTATGATTTATATGCCTTGCACACATCCTCTATATAGCATAGGACAATACATTTTTCCTGACTTATATAAATCCCTACAAATTAAGAATAACTAGCCAAAAGTATTTATAGATGAAAATGTGTTTAAATTATTATTTAGTTGGATGAATTTTCTTTTACATATTAGAAATCATTGTTATTCCTTCACTCTCTCCAAGCTCTAGGTCATTGGCTAGTTGATTTATAAAGCATGTCTAATTCTTAGTATTCTCTACCTCAACATTTGTCTAAACAATTTGATAGATTCCTTGATTGTCATCAACTCCTATGGGACCTATAATTTTTCCCTAGTAATTTGTTTTTTAAAAACATTCATCCATTTCGATTATAGGACATAACTTCTTCTTTCCTTTTTTGGCATCAATACACATATACATTCTCTTGAGTACAAATTATTCTTTATCCTTTCTAATTTCAAGCTTGATTATAAAGACTGAATTCATTTATTTTAACATAGAAATAGAACCATAAAGCTTCTCGTATTTGTTATACAACTCTTTTGCTTTTTCTTTAAGAACCTTCCTTCTTGCATACTTGTGTATGCTGGAATTAACAAATAAATTTAGTTTCTCCCTACATTCTCTAACTATTTCTTAATTTTAATACTCAGCTTCCCTAGGATTTTTACCCTTGAAGTGTTTCATTATAAAATTAGATGTAACTAACCTAGGCTTATTTGTTGGATTGCATGTATATTGTAGATTGTAAGTTTTTAGCTTTAATAATTTATTTTTTTACCAAATGAAACATATAAGTTATGTAGACAACCTTGGGTGCAACCATTTCTTATCCTTTTTGTTTCATTCCTCTTGAAACCTAAGCTAAATCTTATTGCTACTGTATAATTGATAATCACTTTGTCGGACCCCGTTTTCGGAGCCCAACGGTCCTGACTTTGGGCCTTGCTGAAAACCCTAACATGACCTCATAACTGTCC
>JAOSBP010000009.1:9369304-9382765 GCA_027563825.1 Erythroxylum mucronatum
GTGCACTAGCAGGCCTCCAAAATCCTTCCCGACGAGAAAAACCTGACACCATCACACAAAGTACACACTAATTTGTTTAGGTAATAGGTACCATTACCAATACTACTAACTCAAATGTCTTAGTGAATTGAGGAATTCAATAGTTTATACTATAGTTACCTTGGCAATGCCAAGGGTATCAAGAAGAGCAACGATATCATCCACAAGGTCCATGAAACCCCCTTTCTCTGGCTCTGCTGGTTGTTCGGAGAGTCCATAGCCCCTGAAATCAATAGCTATGGCCCGGTAGCCGGCCTCGGCAACGGCAATCATCTGGTGCCTCCATGAGTACCAAATTTCAGGGAATCCATGCAGGAACAGCACAGCCTTTGGACCTTTAAATAAAGCGCAAAATAGCACAATAAACCCATCAAACAAATTAGGAAAACGAAACAGATATGAACATTCAACCAATGGTAATAATTAAGGGGATGGATTACCAGCTCCAATCTCTGCTACATGTAGTTTTAGTCCTCGTACATCTACATGGGAGTGCTTGAACATGATATGTTCCATAGTGGAAATAGAACAATTTGGTACACAGAGTACTGATGGTTGGAGTTCAGGGACTGAACTTCACTACTTAAATAAAAGGGCTAACATTAAAAAATGACACTATATCAGTAGGTCAATAAAGACGGCCCCCGAATTCAATATCGTATCAAGACTATCAAAGAAAATGGAAATGGATAGCGGCTTACTTGTGCATCATATCCGCGGAAGTACCTCTTTGACTACAGAAAACACCCACGACTGTCACATAAAAGAACTACCAGCCTCAGACCCAAAGTACTTAATGTCAAATTATTAGGTTGGTTCTATTACAAGTAATTACTTAATTAGTCCGTTCAACGCATTGTAAAATGAAGGAAGCAACAATGTTGTCTGTTGGTAGGAATGATCTGACCCGTGGCTCGACCCTGGCGAGTCAAAAGCGGCCTGTAGGCAAGTCCATGACTCGGGCGGATACTTGGGTCTCAGTCGGGCATTTGTTTAATATGTTTTCTAATTTTTTATATATTTATTTTAATAAAATTTGAAAAAGTTATAGTTGTGTTTTTTAAATTTCATAAATTATAAATTATAGCGTAATCATTTATAGCAAAGTGTAAGATGAAATTATCTATAAATTATACAAAAATATTTATATAAAATAAAAGATATAAAATACGAACCAATATATATTTATTAAAAATACGTAGCGATGATAATGTTTTCATAATTATTCCTTAAAAAAATTAATTTTAATTTTACAATTTTATTATAACAATTAATTACAATGTAAATGTAAAAAAGTTATTATCTAAGTACAAAGAATTTATTTCAAACATTATTTTTACGTGTTTAATAAATTATTATTTTTTAAATATGATTTTTTAAAAATACGTTTATTAAGTTTATAATATAATATTTTCAAACTTTTAATGTTTTATAAATTATCTACAAATATCTTAATTGATGTAGTTGTTGTACTGTTAGTTATTGTTGATTTTTTTACTTGTATACTTGTATAAATATTATTGTCTTTGCACATTATATCTATTATTAAATAATCATTGTAAAACTTTATTTTTTATTACACATATTAAAAGAAATTATTAATATCATGATTAATCTTAATGCATTTAAACTTTTTTATTTTATTTTTTATATTCACACAATATATACATTATGCATATTTGTATTTATATTATTCTTAAAATGAATTAATCACTTTATTAATCCTAATGTATCAATTCCAAAAGAATATATAAGTAATTGAGTTATAAAAACAAATACGTATAGCATATTATAATGAAAATAGCTATTTTGTTATTAAAACTAGAAAACATTTTATAACTACTTTTGATATGTTTTTATAAATTATTATTTTTATTACTTTTGAAAATAGTTCTTTTATTTTTTCTAAAATCATTATATTCTAATTAATCTAAATTTATATTCATAATTTTTTTTCTCCTTTCTAAATTCTAATATTAGAAGATTCATTCCTAAGTCACTTCAATTAAAATTTGTTAAGAGTAATTCCTTACAGGAAGCCTTGATATAAGTTTTACTTTAAATCATTATCATCTTTAGAGTATTTTAAGCATATCATATTTAAGAAAATTTATAAAATTTTCTCCTTTTTTCTTTTTAATATATTTATTATGTTACAATTTTAAATTATATCAACATTATGATATAATAAAGTTATTAATTTTATCGAATATTAAATTACAAAATATTTATATCTTTTTTTTAAATCACTTAATATTTCATTTGAATAAAACTATAAGTCATTAAATGAAAGCGTAACAATACTAACTTCTTAATGTTTTGAGTAATATTTTAGGTATAACGAGCTAAATATTAACACAATTTGTGTTAAAAGTCATTAAGTCAGGTTTAGATTGAAGGGTGCTACGTACATTTGGATATCATTAATGAAAAAATACATTTTAAAATTAAAATCTTGTGACATATTTATTGGTATACTTAATTAGGAATTTTAATTCAATTGATTAGAAATTTGTATGAAAAGTCATTAAGTTAATAGTTATAGTTAAGAATTTCAATTTAATTAATTACGAATTTTAAATTTACTTAAATAATTTATTAATTATTATAAGAGACAATTGATAAATACAAATTCATTAACTATAGAAAATTTTGTTGTATACAAACGATTATCTAAATAATTTTACAAGAAACGATACAATTTACAAAATGAAGATAATATCATGCTAGATTGACTAGAATGGAGACTAAGAGAGCATCATCTAATTGACTAATTGTACTTGTTGGTAAAATCGTCAACAGTTTGGATCCAATCATTTGTGTATACAAACATTATATTTAGTAATATAATATTAAAATTAAAAAATATTTAGTAATGTAATATTAAATAAAAAGAAAATTAAAAATACCTTAATCTTCATATATTTGATCAAAATAACCTTCAATTGGTTGATTAGTTTCACTAGTCCCCTCCGCATTAATATCTGTGGTAGTAGGAAAATAAAAAACACAATATTAGGTAAGATAATATAAAGATAGATAAAATAAATATATTAAAAAGAAAAGAATTTATCATCAATATCTTCATTATTTAACTAGCTTTGAACACACATGAGGGCTTCCACAATGTGATAATGAAGTCAACCACGATCAGGAGTAATGACTCGACCACTAGTACTAAATGCAGACTCTAAAGCAATGGTTGATGATGGAATAGCTAACAAGTCCCGTGCAATGGCTTGTAAGATCGGGTAATTATGTCCAGACATGTTCTACCATGATAATATATCAAACAACTCAACTTCAATTTCAGAAACACAATCTATGGAAAATATTTATCCAACTCTATCGTATTGTAAGAAATCTTAACCCTTTTCTCTTTCAAAAAATTTGAAAGAGAATATGTCAATAATAGGTTAGAAGAAAAGGCCGAACTTGAAACAGAAGTCAGAGTTGAACTACCTACAACACTACTAAGATCCCTACCATGAGTTTGTTGCAGTCTGACCTCATAATCATTAAACAATTGATACCATGTCAAGTTGCTATTGTTCCCCAGTTCTTTCCCAGTTACATAATATCTCATCCAAGCTGGCTGCCTTCTAATTCTGCGTTCATGTGGCTCTTCACTCGAGCTAGAAGAATTCTCACCATTTAAGCCTTTGGCTGCTTGCTCCTCACTATTGTCTTCGTCAGTTTCAGCCTTGTCTTCATTCGTTGTAGCTGCAGCTGCAGCTGCTGCATCTATTTCTTTGCCATCATCATCCCATTTCAAATCACCTCTGATACCATCCTCATGATCTCTATTCCAATCCCAACTGCTATCTTCTTCAAGCACCACATCTGACGCGCACCTGCGGAAGGACCGATGATCAAAATAAAACCCAGAGACGAACAATCGACACGCTACAATTGAGAAAACAATTGATAAGTGAAAGATGGTTCGGAAAGTAACAAGAACAAGAGAATAATGTTCTCTTTGAAGCCGACGGCACTCAAACAATATGATCTGAAAACCTCTAAAATCCTAAAATATAAGTATTTATACCTAGGTCAAATAATAATAGGTTGGGCTAAAATACTTGTAAGCCCAAAATAAAACGAAGTCTAAAAATTAAATAAATAGGTCTAATATGCTCTTGAGCTTAAGTGATGAAGCATTAAATAGCCCAAGTCTTCGTGTCTTCAAGCTCCAAGTATATCCGGTCCAAGGATTTGAGTTAAATGGATTAGTTTGGGCTCAATTCCATTAAGCTCTCCTCCAATAGGCTTGAAGTTCGCCATCTTCTCAAGATCCTTAGTCCTGCTCACATCACCATGTACGTACATTACATAACATTTGAGAGTTTAATACTTTATACAAAATGTTCAACGTGAAATACTAAAAACATTATATACTAGACTCCTCAGATATTAGCTGACCAGACCTTTGAGTCGTTCTTATCCCCAAAATGTAAGTACTATACTTCTACTATATAACATCAGTACCTAGAACTTCTTTGAACCTGAAAAAAAATGTTGCAATTTTGATGAGTTTGCGAACTCAGTGAGTGAACCATCTTTGATATGTTCACTCAGGTCAGAAAACTAAGATAAATTATAACCTAATTCAACAAGTATATCACGTCATCCAGTATTGAATAACAAATCAGATTTTATCATATTTTGACAAGTACAATATATACACAAACATTATATATCACTATTTCAAAACAATTCAATAATTCATCTTAGTCATTCATATGATACATGTAAAGTTGTATATACAAATGCACATGTGACTCCATTTTTATTTTTCTTTGTTATGACTGAGTGCCTTTCAACCCAATTTACTGTCCTATATCCGTTATGGATACCGACCTCATTTCTGACCCGAATCTATTGTGGATTTCAAGTCCATGTTATTTGAGCCTGAGGCCCCTTTCATCATTCTAATTTAAAGCTCTTTTCTCGCATTGGTTACTCTGGTCACAACTCCTTTAACTGATCATGAATGTCAAATGCAATGATATAAATCATCTCACACATCATTTTCTTTAATTAGTGTAACTGATTTTCTAAAATTCACATTTAATTTGAATTAAATAAGCATTTCATAGATAATCACATAATTAGCATTTGACATTCAATTTAAAAACACTTCCATATACAGTCTCGAAATATCAAACTCCTCAGACCAACAATGTCAAGAATTATAATAATCATATAAATAACAATTAAATAACTGAAATTTGAAAAAAAATCAATTATAGTGAGAAACATCTAGGTTAACTCACGGTATGCTCTAGAAAAGTTATTGCCTTGATGAACTGGCAATGTCTGGATGTTGATGATCACCTTACGCATCTATCATCATGCAATACACACATAATTCACAAATCACTCAGTGATTTAATCAAATGAATATATAATCATACACTTGTATATGTGTCATGTTTCAATGCATGCTCAATTGACTTTACAGGTATGTATTCTTATACATAGATCTTGATTATTCAATTTGTGCTTATACACCCTAAGACCATTCAAACATTATATTTTGTATATTACCATTTTGTAATCAGGTTTGTACCTTAAATTTATCTTGATTTACTCCAAATTCATCAACCATACTTTACAGTTATCTTTGAACATTTTCATGATCAAAAAGCCTCTTATAACACACACACAATTGTTACTTTAAATCTGGAATTTCAACAAGCTAGATCTATACATTTACCAAACTTTTTCCAACGATATATACTTATACATTTACCCAATTCTCATTCATAATTACCCCATGTTCTTCAATGCTCATTCATCCATACCTTATACACATTATCATGCCCTTAAGATCATATTTGCATTAAAAGAACTCATTTATACCTTTAACAAATCATAATTTCCATATTTGAACTCAATTACATCAAAATAGTTCATTCTTTAGGTTATGACATCAATTAACTACATAAACTTATCATGCTCTTAGCCAATCAATCAAGCAACATTCTAGGCTCATTCCTAGCCTTACTCAAGTCCAAATATACTAATTTAGAGTGAAATTTCTCAGTTAGTTTGACATGTACACAAGGCTGAAATTAAAATTCTAGGATTTGTCATCAATATCACTAATGTGTGTAACTTTACTACCTTCAATACTTCAGGCATTTTACAAGCTTAGAGACATCACTAACACCTAAAATTTTCCAAATTTCATGTCGTTTAAGGTTACTTCATTTCAGGTTAATTTAACTTCCATATTGGTTACTATAAAGCTTACAAAATTCTGCTCACTTATGTCATTAACAGTCACTTTTTACAAACACACCTACAACTCTAATTTTCCAGATTTGAAAACACCTTAATAACACCTATCCTTACTAGGAATTCCTCATCAACTATACTTCAAATCCTAACTTAGATCATCCATATAACAATCTATAACCTATAGTTTTCATGCATAAAAAACAAAACAGAAAAGTATCCAATTCATCCATCATATTCTAGCACAACTTCATCATCAACACTACATGCAATCCATCCCAATTCAATCATCATAAGATTTCTATTACCACTTGCCACAAAGATTAGAATGTCATTTACTTGTTTAGCTGTTTAGCTCAAATTCCACCTCAAAACATCAAGTCTACTTTGCCTTATATGTATGCAAGATCGTCTCAAAATCAAGGTGGGAGTAGGATGATTTCGATAATAACAAAAAGACAACAACATAATCTATCTATCTCTATAAAGAATTTGACCAAGGTTTTGAGGTGGTAATGGACATAATTGAAGTGAAATTTTAGAGCTATGAGTGTGTGTGTGTTTCAGTGGTTAGAGGGAAAAAGAAGAAAGAAGACAGCAGAAACAATTTATGCATTAGCGTAATTCATTAGGTGCTAGGTGTCACTATTTTACAAGGACATTTGTCACCTATGCATGCAACCACTTTTCCTATAAATAAGCTACCAAATGTCATCAAAATCTTAAGCCATTTGTCACTCAATCAGTACTGCCATTTGTCACTTAATTTTTATGCCAAATGTCACTCATTTTATAGGCTTAGTCATCCTAATTTTTCATATATCAACTTATTTTGCCACTTGACAATTTTTCCTACACTAAATGTGCATTTTAATCCATCAACTTTCAATTGTAACAATTAATTCCAAATTACTAATTGTAATCCTTCAAACAAAAATGCAAAACATAAGCAATACACAATCATATGATAATCATTTTAAACCTTTCATACCCCGTAATATGTCAATTGAGTGCACATATAATATTTGCTATGTTTTCTAATTCATGATTCATCTGTGTATGCTTATAGTATGCACGTGAATAGACTGCACCTAATTCCAAAATGATATGAATCAAAAGTCTAACATTCTATCCCTCAGTAAGTTTTGGAAACTGGCTATTATATGGTTGCTGTCTACTTTGTCCTGATGTCCAAAAATAGCTATTATATGTCATCTCTTCTAACAGATCGTATGCTGCTTCAACTATTTTCCTCATGAATGATCCTCCAACAACTGCAACTATGGTGCCCCTCATGGGTGGATTAACTCCATTATAGAAGGTTTGCAATAGGAATCCTTTGGGTAGGTTATGATAAGGACAACTCCTTTGCAATTCCTTACACCACTCTCACGGTTCGTATAAAGACTCCACGTCATTTTGCTAGAAATTGATAATTTCCTTCATCAGTCTTGTTATCTTGTTTAAAGGGAAGTACTTATATAGAAAAACTCGTACAGTTGTGATGTTAGCTGGGTTGAGAGAATTCAACCAGGCTTTGGCGGAAAGAGCCTCATCCTAACAGCATCTTGGGAAATACAAAAAATGAGTAAGTGTTTTGGTTTGTGACTTCAATTTTGTTGTTTTACCCGAGGACGATCACAGGCTAAGTGTTAGGAAATTTGATGTATGCTTGATTGTTTATGCATTTCCTCTATGACACTTAGTGATTAATGCTTTGAAATGCTTAAGATATTTATTTTAGTTCATATTTAGTTTTAGGTACAATTTGGAAACATAAGAGCTAAAATGAGTTAAGAGCATACTCCTTGAACCAACCTACTGATGTACAAACTCAATTATCCTTGTGGAATAAGAAAAAGGCGGATTAGAGTGTGGATTGGACAAGAAATTACAATAAGAACAATTTAGCAAAACCTAGGAGATATGTTAGCCCTCAAATTTTTTTCTTTAAGTTAAGCATGATTTAAAAAAAATTAAGGTTTTGATAGATTAATTATTTTGGAGTCATTTAACTATGTCAAAGTTAGTAGGGTTTATTCAATGGTTAAGTGGAAATAAAGTGTTAAGGTAATAAGAATGTTCAAGAGCATTTTTGGAAGATCACTTAAGCTTAAACAAACATAAGGTATAAATGGAGGGCAAAAGGGACTTCTTACAATCATTAAGGGTAAAATGGGGAAGAAGCTTTGTCTTGCAATTAAAGATGCAAAAACGTGAATGAGAAAAAGAGAGGAAGAGAGTTTCGGTGGTTTGAGAGAAAAGAAGAGAGTTGAGTTAGGGTTTCGTCTTTTCTAGAGAGATTTTAAGGTTGGGCAAAAAGGGAAAAAGGTAGAGGACGATAAGAGGTTCCATTAGAGCCAATAATCTTTTCATTTGGTGAAGATTCAAGGTAAGTTCGATTTTAATCCTTTGGATTTATGGAAGGGTTTTGGTTCATGAAGCTTAGGAAATACATGAGTTTAAGTATTCTAGGAACAATTTTATTGAATATGCTTTGTGGGTTTTCAATTTTACAACCCTATTGAAGTTGGGATTTTTGCCTAGGAAAAGGGAATTTAGAAAGACAAGAGGAGCAAGAGGAGAGGCACATTTGAGCATGTTATAAGTAAGGAATTCAAGGTGGGTTTCATTTTTATAATTAAGTAATAAGCTATTAATGTCTCTTTCAAGAAATGGAAATAAATGATTTCAACTACTTTTTAAATGTGCATTTATTGCTCTTTGAATGCTTTGAGAATGTGCTACATGTTTTGTATATGGATTGTGTTATTGATTTATGAAATGGAAAAATGAAAATGATTTTGAAAAGATACCAAGTTTATGAAATCAAGGTTCAAAAAAGTGCTATTTTGGGCAACGTGTTTATAAGTTATGAAATACATGGTATGTGGGTTTGGTTTGGTTCATTCTATATGTCAAGTGCACTTTGAATAAAGGCTTCTCCCGCCTACCCACTAATGGCATGGAGCTCCTTTATGGACTCCCTCATATTTACGACTACACAAAACCACTATGTAGGATTATGTTAGTTTGTTCTATTCACGACTACACAGGACCATTATATGGGAATGTGTTAGCTTGTTATGTTTATGGACTTCCCAAATCATCTTGATGTGCTTATGTGCTTAAATGTATTGACAAGTTTGTTGAATGCATGATTCATGTGGCTTATAAATTGTTTGATAAATTGAGAATAGAGAAATATATGTTTTGTTGATTCAATGTGAGTTTTGCAATGGTTTTTACTTATCATTGATTATAAAACTGTTACCCACGAGCTTTAAGCTCACCCCTCCCTGTCCATTCCATCCTCAGGAGAAGAGCAAGAAATTGAGTGAAAAAGGGTCAAGGCATCACTCCGATTAGGCATATTTTTGTACTTCAAGCTAGATTTTGTAAATGCAAGGCTTTAGACGCATTTCAAGTTTTCCTAGTTCAAAATTATTTTGTATTTTTGGTTTATGAACTTAACTGATGTACTGTGGCTTGAAATGCTATTAAAGCTTTGTAAAACTCTTATATTTTGATGTTAATGAAATATGTTTCGTTTTGCTCATGATTTTCCAAGTTTGTATATTGCATTTTTTTTCAAGTTTTCCATAGGACTGCAATTTGTCTGAAGAAATGAAGTTCTAATTCAGTCTCTAAGAATTTTAATGTCTAGATGGAAGTTGAGCACAGAATACTGTTTTAGTATAAGAACCATCTGGAAATGGGGCCCAACACATGTTGTGTTATCAGAGACTCACATTTCACGACTCCAATGTTGGGCTCCAGAAACGGGGTCCAACATGTTATGGTATTAGAGCAACTTGGATTAAGTCCAGGTTTGGGACTAGGTTTAGGAGTATCGTAGGCATGATATAAGCAGTTTTAAGATACTAAATGAATATGCATTGTTTTGAATGAATTGCATTGTTTTGAATTGTTTTACATGATTTGAAGTTGTTTTACATGAAACATGAACTAAAGGTTTTTAATGGTTTTAAATTGAAGGAGTAATTATGCCGCCTCGAAAGAGAACTCGAGGAGCTATAACTCGATCTCACTCTTGCCAAAGGAGCACAGACGAATCCTATATCCCACAAGATGCGGGGAAACATAATGGCTCCTGATTCTGAGGCACCTAGTGTGCAATATGAGGTGCCACCGCCCCCTCCTCCTATGCCCCAAGCAAACCCTCTGGATTTGCATTTCTTTCAAGCCTTTGCTCAGGCTTTCACATATGCCATGGGCTAAGGGTCACAAGTTCTAATGCAAGCTCCAGTAGAGAGGACCAGACAGTATGATAAGCTCTGCAAGTATGGATCTATAGATTTTAATGGTACTATAAATCTAGAAGAGGTCGAACTATGGTTGAAGAGGACCGAGAGAGTCCTGCTTCAGATAAAGTGCTCTGATGAGGAGAAACTGGATTATATTATGAGCTTGCTACAGGGGGACGCGCTTCATTAGTGGGAGTCAGTGCCCCACAGTCAGATCATACCACTGATATTGACATGGAAAGACTTTGTGGAAGTGTTTAAGAAGAAGTACCTCTCGAGGGTTTATGTACAAAAGAAGGTCAGGGAGTTTCTAAATCTCACACAGAAGGACATGAGTGTGAGTGAGTATGAGCTGAAGTTTACCCAGCTTTCCCGATATGCGGCAAACATTGTGGCGAATGAGGAGGATAAATGCCGCAAGTTTGAAGGAGGGCTTTATTTAGGGATCAAGGAGAAAGTTTTGATCCACAATTTCTATGATTACCAGCAGTTGGTAGATGCTGCACTCTAGGCTGAGAAACTGGAGAACATAAGATATAAAGCGAATAAGAAGAGGAAAAATCGGGACCAATCTTCCAAAAAGGGAGTGAGTGCTCCAATGCCTAAGCAGGGTATGAAGAGTTTTCATACATAAAGTGAGGTAGGGAGTAGTGCCTCTGCTAAGAACAAGCAATTAAGGGCAGCTTCAGTGCAAGCCTCAACTACAGGAGGCAATAGAGTGGTGGAGAGGAGCAGGTACACAAACCCCCAAATGTGAGCAATGTGGGAAGTTTCACAAGGGAGAGTGCTTCAGGTTACTTGGAGCATGTTTTTAATATGGAAAGAAGGGACACATGAACAGGGACTGTCCCCAATTAACAAGACAAGAGGGGCCGCAGTTCAAGCGCTAAGAAAAGCAGAAATAGTGGGAACCAGGCCAGTCATTGAAGTGGGCAGTTTTGGAGCTACAAGGAAGGCTATTCCTCCAAGAAGGGCAAGGGGTTAGGCATAGGCAAGGGTGTTTTCCATGAACAGAGAGGAAGCTGCAGCCGCACTTGAAGTTGTTATGGGTACGGCTCAGTTATTTAATTCTGCAGTATATTTGTTGATTGATTCTGGCTCCACACATTTGTTTCTGCAAGCATGATGTTAAATTGGTGCCCATGGATAGTCCCTTGATTGTTAGTACTCCCTTAGGGATAAAGATGATAATAAGTCAAGTGTATAGGGATTGTGAATTGTTTATTGAGGGTACTAAACTGGTAGTGGATTTGCTACCGTTAGAGTTAAAGGGTCTAAATGTGATACTGAGAATGGATGCCATGGAGAAATGTTGTGCAAAGTTAGATTGTGGCCTTAAAGTGGCAGAGTTTGTCTAGGCAATGGTGAGGGAGTGATTTTCAGAGGGGACAAGAAAATACCATCACAAAGAATTATTTCGGCTTTGCTAGCCAAGAAGTATATTGATAAGATAGTGAGACTGCATGGAATTCTTGACTCTATAGTTTCTAACAAAGATCCTCAGTTTACTTCGAGACTCTGGGGAAGCTTACAAGAGGCTCTAAGAACTAAGTTGAATTTTAGCACTACTTTTTACCCTCAGACAAATGGTCAATCTGGAAGGACCATTTGGACCCTTAATGGAATGCTCAGGGCATATATGATAGATTTCAAAGGAGCTTGGGATGAGCATTTGCCATTGGCCGAATTTGCTTACAATAATTCGTACCATTCGAGCATTCATATGGCTCCTTATGAAGCACTGTATGGAAGGAGATGTAGAACTCCGATATGCTGGGATGAAGAAGAAGAAAGGAAACTGATAGGGCCCAAGTTACTTTAGATGACAGTTTACAAGGTCAATTTAGTCGAGCAAAGGCTTAAAGCAATACAGGATAGAATGAAAAGTTATACTAATGCACACCGGAAGGAAATGGAATATGAAGTTGGTGAAAAAATCTTTCTTAAGACATCTCCTTAGAAAGGAGTTGTGAGGTTTGGCAAGAAGGGCAAGTTGAGTCCAAGATATGTGGATCCCTATGAGATTGTAGAGAGGATTGGACCATTAGCCTATAGGTTGGCACTACCACCGAAATTGTCACAGATACATGATGTCTTTCATGTGTCTATAATGAGGAGGTATGGATCGAATCCCTCTCACATCATTCAAACCACTGAGATTTAGTTGAGAGATGATCTGAGTTATGAAGAGATCTGAGTTATGAAGAGATTCCAGTGAAGATTTTGAACGTCAAGAAAAAGGTTCTCAGGAACAAGACAATTCAACTAGTAAAAGTCCTATGGAGAAACCATTCTGTAGAAGAAGCCACATGGGAGCCCTTGGAGACTATGAAGGAAAAGTATCCACACCTCTTCAATAACTCAGGTAAGAATTTCAAGGACAAAATTTCTTTAAGTTGGGGAGAAATGTTAGCCCTTGAATTTTTTTCTTTAAGTTAAGCATGATTTGAAATAATTTTTTAGGTTTTGATAGATTAATAATTTTGGAGTTATTTAAATATGTCAAAGTTATTAGGATTTATTGAATGGGTAAATGGAAATAAAGTATTAAGGTAATAAGAATGTTTAAGGGCATTTTTGGAAGATTACTTAAGCTTAAATAGACATATGATATAAATGGAGGGCAAAAGGGACTTCTTACAATCATTAAAGGTAAAAAGGGAAAGAAGAAGCTTTGTCTTGCAATTGAAGAAGCAAAAACGTGAATGAGAAAAAGAGAGGAAGAGAGTTTCGGTGGTTTGAGAGAAAAGAAGAGAGTTAAGTTACGGTCTCATCTTTTCTAAGTTTTCTAGAGAGATTTTGAGGTTGGACAAGAAGGGAAAAAGGTAAAGGAAGATAAGAGGTTCCATTAGAGCCAATAATCTTTTCATTTGGTGAAGATTCAAGGTAAGTTCGATTTTAATCCTTTGGA
>JAOSBP010000009.1:9461328-9486563 GCA_027563825.1 Erythroxylum mucronatum
TGTGTTCAAACTTTCTTAACTCTTACTCTCATATATTTGTGTTTCATTACTGTTTGAACATACAAAAGTTATAGTAAATCTGATTAATCAAGTATTATCCAAAAAGAGGGTAACGATAAAAAAGTATACACAATTCAACCCCCCTTCTTGTGTGTTTGGTTATCATATTATTAACTTGTGATTCACTTCACTGACAAATTAGGAAGTTGAGTTGGTTCCTAAATGAGTACAAATTGGCTGGCGAGTTTGTATTGATTATAGGAAATTGAACTCAGTGACTCGTAAAGACCATTTCCCTTCCCTTTATTAATCAAATGCTTAAGAGATTGGTTGGTTATGAGTATTATTGTTTTCTAGATTGCTTTTCAGGTTATCTTCAAATACTGAACGCAAAGGGAGATTAAAAAAAGACCACCTTGATATGCCCATTTGGTATATTTGCTTACTAAAGAATGTCATTTGGATTATGCAACGCACCCACCACATTCCAAAGATGTATGGTAAGCATTTTTTTTTAGTATGTTGAGAAGATCGTAGAGGCATTCATAGATGATTTTAGCATGTATGGTTCTTCCTTTGATGAATGCCTTGAGAATTTTTCTCTTATTTTGGAGCGATGCATTGAAAATAACCTTGTGCTTAATTGGGAAAATTGTCATTTTATGGTAGACCAAGGTATAGTTTAAGGACATGTTATATTAGCTAGGGGTGTATAGGTAGATAAATCTAAAGTTGATCTCATTTCCTCTTTACTTTACACCTCAAATGTGCGGGAAGTGCATTCTTTTCTTAGTCATGTAGGTTTTTATCGTAGATTCATCAAGGACTTGTTGAAGATAGCCATACCAATATGCAAGTTGTCACAACAAGATGTCTCCTTTGAGTTCGATGATAAGTGTAAGGAACCCTTCAACACACTCAAGCAGCTCTTAACATCCCTACCAAAGATTCAATAGATTAAAGTCTTCCCTTCAAGATCATGTGTGATGCAAGAGATTATTCAATGTGGGTGATTCTAGGACAAAGATTGGACAAAGCTTTGCATGCCATCTATTATATTTCAAAAACTTTCAATCCAACTTAATTAAACTATTTTCTTCAATCAAAAAAGAACTTTTATCTTTGGTTTTTTCTTTAGAAAAATTTTGGTCATATTTGTTTGGTGCTAAAGTAATTGTTTATTTTGATCATGCAGCTTTACGATAATTACTCCCAATAAAAGAAGCAAAACTGAGGCTAATCAAATAGATTCTCCTCCTTTGAGAATTTGACTTAGAGATAAGAGATAAGAAGGGGAAAAATGTGGTTGTCGATTACCTCAGTCGCTTAATCAAAGAAGAAGATGACATCCCTTTATGAGAGAAATTTACAGATGAGCAACTGTTTTCTGCCAAATTGACACCTATATGGTATGTAAACATTGTGAATTTCTTAGTTACTAACAAATTACCTGTTATTTTGTCAACAACTCAGAGGGACAAGTTGAAGAATGAAGCGAAGTACTACGTTTGGGATGACCTATATTTATGAAGGCATTGTGTAGATCAAGTCATAAGGAGATGTGTGCTTGAAAGAGAAACACCTTTGATTTTAGCCTTCTGTTTGTATGCATGTGGAGGATGCTTTAGAGTAAAGAGGATGACCCATAAAGTTTTGGAGAGTGGTTTTGACTAGCCTTCATTGTTCAAAGATGCATACATCTTCTACAAGTCATATGACAGGTGCTAACAATCAGGTAACTTGTCCCGTAAGGATCAAATGCCATAAACTCCTATACTTTTCTGTGAAATTTTCGATGTTTGAGGTATTGACTTTATGGGACCTTTTCCTCCATCTTTTGGCTTTAATTATATACTACTTCCAATCGATTATGTTTCCAAATGGGTGGAAGTTAAAGTCGCTAAAACTGATGAGGCCAAAGTGGTTGCAAATTTTGTTAGAGCTAACATCCTTTCTAGGTTCAGGATTCCAAAGGCAATCATCAGCAACAGGGGAACCTATTTTTGCATCAAGATGATGGAAACATTATTCAAGTAATATCACATCATGCACAAAGTTTCCACTTCTTACCATCACTAAACCAACGGACAAGCTGAAGTGTCAAATTGAGAAATTAACTCAATCCTAAAGAAAGCAGCTCAGCCTAATAGAAAGGATTAGAGTGTGAGGCTGGAAGATGCACTATGGGTATACAGGACAGCTTACAAAACACCAATCGGGATGTCTCTGTATAGACTGGTGTTTGGGAAGCCGTGTCACATTCTAGTGGAGTTGTAACATAAGGCGTATTGGGCTATAAAAAGATGCAACATTAATTTGGATGATACAGGTGTGCATAGGAAGTTGCAATTGTAAGAGTTAGAGGAGATGCAAAATGACTCCTATCAGAACAAAATGATATATAAGGAAAAGATGAAGGCTTTTCATGACAAGATAATCTCAAGGAAAAGCTTCGTGATGGGTCCAAAATTCTCTATCACTCCAAGCTCAAATTATTACCAGGTAAGTTTCGTTCCCATTGGGTTGGTCCATTTTTTGTTACTCATGTCTTTCCTTTTGGTGCAATAGAGATACGTAGTGTACAAATCGACAAAACTTTCAAAATGAATGGCCATTGCCTGAAACCGTATTATAAAGGCTTCTAAACAAAGGATATGGAGGTGTTGATGCTTAAAGACGCGAATGACATCACTTGATGAGAGCAACATCGAGTCTAGCTAATGAAGGTAGACAGAGGTGTTATTTGGGAGGCAACTCAAAGGTAGTTGATTTCTGTTTATTTAAATTTTCGCATTTGCTATTTTCATTAAATGCTTCATTTGATGTTACATTAGGGACAATGTAAGTTTTAAGTGTGGGGTTGGGGATCTTAGTTGTTATACATGTTTTTGAGCTTAATGGTTGCTTATGTGGCTTCTTAGGCATTATCAAAATCAAAAAAACAAAATCAAACATTTTCTCTTTTTCTATTGCTTTTAAGACTATATATTCATAATTATAGTGTGAATTGACTAGAAGAATCTATGGAAACTTTAGCATGTACTTTTACTTTTGTGATTGTTTAATGTGCATTAACTTTAGAAGAGTAATGAATAGTGGTAGACATAAGCCAGTGAGATTTTGAGCCTTATTAAACTGACACATCCATATCAGTCTCATTGTCTTTTGTTTATGTGTGACCTTCATGACATGTACATCCTGACTTTGCCTGCAATTTCTATTTGAGACCACATTTTTATTACGTGCATTAACATAAAAATGATTAGGCATTCTTTGTTTTTACAAGCTACATTAGCCAAATAACCTACACATCGATATGAATTTTCCTTTGTTAAGCCCCTTTAAGCTCTATTAGCCTTTTTGTATATTAACCGCATTACATGCTATTAAACTTAACCAAATTTCCTACCCAAGCCATAAATCTAGTGGAGCATTTGTTAATTGTTGATGATTGCAGATGTACAAAAGTATAAATGTGAGGGTGTGCTTATATATGGGTTAGTTATATTTGTTAGAATGTCATGGTATGAATTCCATTGTTAGTGTAGCTTCTTTCAATTTTATATAAAAAAGAAAGAAGAAAAAGAAAAAATGTTTGAATAAAAATATCGAGGAAATACATTTGTTTTGAAAAGTTGTTGATTATTGGCTTCTCCTCCTAAATTTGTATTGAATTGAGTACGTTGCATATGAGGTAGCATGGTCACTTTCTTGCCTTTCCATTGGAATGAGAGTGTGTTATCTCTTCCCCTAGAAGTAATATCCACATCAAATTTCCATGGCCTTCCTAGGACCATGTGACATGCATTCATGTCCACCACATCACAATAAACAGTAGCCTAGCAAGATTTTCCTATAGAAATAGGAACTTGACACACTTCAATTACTATCAAGGCTGGTCCATCAGTAAGCCAACCAATGGTGTAGGGATGAGGAAGTTTCTCAGTAGGAAGCTTCATGTGATCCACCAACTTTCTTGCCACTAAGCTCTCATCACTGCAATTGTCTACAATCAAGTTGCACACCTTACCATTAACACTGCAGAAGGATCTAAAAATGCTTCTTCTTTATTGTGGCTCCTCGGTTTTAGATGAACAACTCTATCCTCGGTAACTTCTTCAACAAACTCCTCTTCTTCTTCTCCTTATTCTTTAAGCTCTTCCAAATCTTCTTCACCTTTATTAAGGTAGTCTCCTCTTTCAACAACATTGACCATCTTTCTCTTAGGAAAATTAATAGAGATATGTCCAGGCTTCCGGCATTTATAACACATGTCTATTTTTGGTGGTGCATAAGGGTTGGAACCCTTAGGAATTCCTCTATTGTTGGTACTACTGCTGCTGCTACTGCTGCCACCTCATCCAAAAGGCTACCTTTTGTCCACTCTTAGATCTTTAAGGGCATTATCGATTTTCAATGTTTCAGCTAATGCTTTCCCCTTTCCCACCATTTTGTTTGGAATTTGTTCAGATGTTCTCCTAGGGTATTCAAACCTCTTAAGTGCCTTTTCCATCTTTCAGCTTTTAAGGCCAATTGGTAGGCCTCCTCTATGTTCCAAATAGTGTGCATTCCAAGCTTTCACTTATAGATGATCTTAATCCTCTTAGATACCTTGAAACTTGCTGCATGTTGGATTCTTCAAGATTATTGCATGCTGCCAGCCTCACAAACTTAGAAGGATACTCCTCCGCACTCTTAGAACCTTAGGCACAACTTTGATAAAGATCAAATAAGTGCAGCTCATAATCAGGGGGTAAAAATCTAAGGAAAAGGACTTGTTTCAATTTCCTCCAAGATCTGACTGTTGGTTTTCCATTCCTCTTCTGATTCTTTTAAAGATTACTCCATCAAACTTTAGCACCATTTTTTAATTTATAGCCCACGATTCTAGCTAGTTTATCATTTGTGACTTCCATCATCTCTTGAAAACTTTCCACCTCATCAATCCAATCAAGAAAGCCTTCAATGCTTAGATTCCACTAAAGTAAGGGACTTCAACTTTAATCTTGTAACCATGTTTATCCCTTTGGCCTCTTCTTGGTTGGTCTTAGTCTAGAATTTCTTCATCCGAACTATCTTCTATAAAAGGCATTTGATTCTGACCTTGAGCTTTCCTATTTTCTGCATTCCTTGGAAGATCAGGTCTACTAATAGGTTAGGGTTGAGGTAAACCTCTGCCTTGAGCTCCATTAATTCGTATTCCTCCATTGTTGGCTTGATTAAGGGCTATAATGGTTAGAAGTTGATCCATACAAGTCTCTAATCCGTTAATAGCCTCCAAAACTTCGTCGAATCTCTGGCTATCTCTTTGATCAACCATTTACTAGTTGGTCAAAAATGAAAACATTGGGTTTGACTTTTTTGTTTTGGGTGACTTTTTTGGGTTTTTTTCTTTTGGGTGAAATTTCTAAGTTGGTAGGGCTAGAATATAGGCTAAAGGGTGTGGGAAAAAAAAAAGCAAAATTGAGGCAAGGCACCAGGAAAGAAATCTATGAAAAACTAGATTTAAAGCTCTAATACCAACTGACACAGTGAAAGTAGATAAGTAGAGATTTTAGGTTAATCTCTGAACCAAATCCAAGCATGAAACTTAGGATTTGATTAACAAGAGAAAGATATTTTCTCTAAGGAAAATTTTCGGCAGAAGCTTTTATTAAAGACAATTTTTGTGGTCCCTAAAACATTTGTTAACCCTTCCTTTTATACCCCTAAAGTGGCACTTCAGTGTCCTAATTCTAATGTGAAAAGGATTGATTGAAATCCTTTTCTAAAGCTAAATTATTTCCTTTTCTTGCTGGACAAGAAGACCTTCCTAACTAGGAAAATTAAAATAAAATAAAATAGAAACAAATCATAATGGGTATATGACAACATAACCAAATCCTAATAGGTCGAGGACAACATAAACAAATCCTTATAAGTTCAATCCTTTATTATTTTGGAAGGATCACTCCTTATAGTTTAAATGTATTGTTATCAATGATTTTTACAAGTGATTCCTTCTAGTTGGTTATGCTTCATGTGGTTTACGATATAAGAGTTTGAATTTGAGTAGTGAAACATAGTTGTCACATTCATCACAACTGATGGTACCCAGTTTTGAATGAATGTTAGCATGTGTGTTTAATGTTTCATTGAGTGTTACTTTCGCTTCACTGGCATTATGGCTTTTATGCTATTTTACCTAAATATATCTCACCTTACCCTTACCCACATTACAAACGTAGAAAAGTCCTTGGATTCATGATTATGCACGTGACCCTTAGTGGTGGAGAAATGAAACGTTATGCAAAGTTACGGAATGTCATGATCATAAATGGTGTTTGATTGTACCTGTGAATCTATCTTATTTAAACACATTTTATCCAAGTCCACCTCTTGATTGCTCAGTTTCTAATGGTGAAGAATGTTAATTGATCAGGAGTAAAATTGTTGAATATTAAGTTCTTGTTATGGTTTTTGAAATCTTTGCTTATGACTATCTATTCTTGGGAAATATGGAAAAGGAATAAGTGTTTTGGTTTATGAGTTTGATTTTGATGATTTGCCTGAGGATGATCAAAGGCTAAGTGTGGGAGAACTTGATATGTGCTTAATTGTTGATATATTTATTCTTTGACACTTAGTGATTAACGCTTTAAAATGTTTAAGACACTCACTTTAGTTCATATTTTATTTTAGGTACAATTTAGAAGCATAATGGCTAAAGTGAGTTGAAAGCATAATTTAGGTCATGTTTAGTTAACGAGCTTACCTTAATTAAACACGACCTAAGGAAAAACCAGGACTAGTAGAACATTGTTGTTAGTCTATGATCAATAATCCTAAGAAAGGTGTGAAAGTGTTATAACAATGAAATATATTTAATCATGTGTAGGCTGAGATTGATCCGAGAACTGGGTTTTACACATATTCAACACTTTTATCATTTTTAACTATTTTCTATAAATTGCTTGCATTAGTTTAATTTTATTTTGGTTTCTCGATTGCATCAACCAACCCCCCCCCCCCTTTTTTATTTCTTGAGCATCAATTATTTTCATTGCAAGAATTAACCAAATATTTCTTATGGATACGATCCTGACTCACCATAGCTACATATTTTTAGTGTGCAGAGTAAATTTTGCAGTGCATTCGACACGCGTTGTCACACACGCCTTAATCAACATGTGGCGTTGACTGGTGCATGTAGCGCATGCACCAATAGCATCTACTATAGACGTGTTGCCCTATATGCACCCCATCATTTTTCAAAATTAGGTTTTCTAGTTTTTATCGCCGCCTCTCATTTATTATTGTTCTAAGCCTCTAAGCTTCCCACCTCTCGCCTGTCGCCGCCTCTCCTCTATTAGAGTCCTCCATCGCCCATGTGTCTTATGATGGTAGTGAAAAATCACCCTTCATTAGTGGTGATTCACTACTGATTCTAAATTCGTCACCTCTGGCGACGAAGGACTAGCCACTAGTGGCGATTCGACACTGATTTAATCCCTCAATAGTGGCAATGCAATGTTGCTAATGATATTCCAATAAACTCACAAACAGTAAATACAAGAAAAATCAAATAAGAAAGCATTCATAGTAGATGCATAAGCAAATTTCTACAATATGGCATATACATTTAGTTTTTAAAACAAATACAACCAGAAAACTTCCATAGTAAATGCATAAGCCAATTTCCAAAAACAATAACTTACAATATAATATGTTTTAGAAGCAGACAACTAGTAAAGGAGACGTGGAATCAAATTTTTCAGAAAAATAATTTTGACTTTAATTAAATCATAATCCTTAATTTAATAAAATAAGAATTTTAACCTTAATTTATTCTTGCTAATTAGCAATTGATTTATAATTGATAATTAAAAACACTATTTTTAAATTTCAATTTACTATGGCCAGAGAATTACTTAAATAAGTACTAATCAAGAACAACAGAATATTCTCTCTAATTACTTTAGACGATGAACCCTTTATTGATTTACTAAACTATCGCTATATGGTTCATACTACTTCCAAGTACTAAGGAATGACTTATCTTAGGATAGTTCATAAGTAAAATCAAAACTTAATAATTCTCACATAAGATACCTTGATAATCTCAAGTCTATGAATCAATTATACAACTATCATTATAAGAAAATTCATTGACCCATAAGTAATTTTCCATTTTGGTTCATCATAATCAAGTCAATTAAGTGAACATGTTCTCTAATAAGTACTCACACATTAGTCTAAGTATCTTCATACTTTAATTTATGATATCAATTACTTACTTTATAAGAAAGAAACATAACGTATGCTAGTTTTACTATTTTATCAATATTATATCTTGATGATACTACAAATGGAAATATTTAAGAATAATACATAAATACAAAATGAATCTCATAATGATGATATCATCATAATTTTAATTATAAAGTAATTATTTCAAGAATTTTACCTTTGGTACTAAAACATTAAATGTAATGACTATAACACATAAAGATAAAGAATACCATTATTAATTAACTAATAATGTCATATATTAAAATTGCAACCAACTAATTGAATGCAAAGGTATAAACTGACATAAACAAGAACACAAAGGGGAAATTTTTATTTTTTAATTATGTTATTAATTTTTTATCTTCTATTTGAAAAGGTAAACACAAAAAAATGGGGGAAAACACAAAGAAGAAGATAACGAGTAGCAAGAAAAGGTTCTATTAAAAGATTTGTGTCCAACTGTATGTAAAATTACAATATTTTCTTTGAATTATTGAACTCACAAAAATCAAAATTGAAAAGAAAATCCTTTATTAGATAATGGTTTCCACCGAAAACCACAAAGTGTAACTGTGTACTCCATGATATAATTAAGTGGTGTCTGCCAGTTATATCAACTTAGATATGAATTGATCAATAATTCCATTTTTAAATTGGCTGGAATAATTGATTTATTAAATTGGAGAATTTGGTTTGTTATGGGCTGCAATTGGATTCCTTGTCTCGTACAGAGACGAGAGTCAAATTGAGTTGCTACGTGTCAATCTGACAGAAACAGCGGTTGGTGCAACCGCGGGTCACATGCGTGAAAGAATAACCATTAACCACACCCAATGATTGCTTCCATTAAGCCACAAATGTCAAACGGGTCTCGCAAACCCTTATTATTGTCTCTCCGTCATGGGGAGAGTTTTTCCTCGGTTGCTGCAATGTGTCTAATCCATTTGATCTTTTTGAATAGAAAAGAGCCAATTGGGAGTCCATTGCCAGGCTCTTGGACGTCAAACAAATATGGTCAATTTCTGGGTTTAATCTCGAGAAAAGGTGGGGGGCAAGGCAGGCGTATTATAGATACAGGTGTGCAAAAGTGTCTGTGACGGTGAGATATTAATAAAATGAATAGTAAGAGAGAGGATTGATGATTATGAAACTGGTGGACCACTGAAACGTGCCGATTCGCACCGACTTTTCAAAGGCACCGTGATGCTGTTTTGACTTTTACTAAAGACAACAAAATATCGTTTGATTGAAAAATCCTTGTTTCTATTTCTCCCACCGAAAGTGGAGAACTAACGTGGATCATTTCCATCACATCCACTCCTCCGTTCTCTACCTCGCGCGCAAATTGATTATAAGCATTAAATGATTCAATTTTATGTTTTTTTTCAACTCTTTTATTGAGAAAAATAAAAATAAATTCTTTGATGTGTTTCAACCGGTGATTAAATCGGAGAAGCAACTGATTCAAGGGTTAATAGTTCAATTAAAATTCAACCTTGCTTGAACCGATGATTAATAAATATATAAATTTTTTTATACATTATATATTTAAGATAATTTTTAAAAATAATATTTATTTATTTATTTATCTAATTATAAACTTAAACCTTTAAATTTCAAAATATACAATTTTTTTAAAAAATTCGCCAAACACAACACAAAATAAGATAACAAAGCTCACTAGTCATATTTCATTAAAAAGATTAAAAAAATATCACTAATCATAATATTTATTCAAGTTGAAATCATCAAAATTAAGACAGTTTAAATAGACCGGCCGATTCTTTCTTTCACCGGTTCAACGGTTTTTACCAGTTCGACAGCAAAATGAACAGGTCAATCATTCACAAAAAAATACGGGCTACACTGAACTGTTTCATGCTCCGGTTCACTGATTCTCCGGTCCGGTTTTCAAAACACAGGTTTCATGATAAAAATAAACTTGATTTATAAAATTTTTGTATTATTAGGACTTACGAGATGTCTTTTTATACCGGTTTCTTTGAGATAATATTTTCAATAAAGTAAGCTTTCATAAACTAAAAATTGCGTGTCTTTCATCAAATATGTTATTAATCATTATCTTGTTAGAATGACAGTGTGCCAAAAGCTTTGGAGATTAAATAACTTACCCTCGTTATTCCCGATGTTCAAGATGGAGGGAGATAAGAGCACATGTGACGAGAGTCCTACACTCCGCTTATCGCTCTATTATTTACTCACTTATTGGCGACCAACGGAGGCGTACTCTTAATTTCAGAAGACCAATGGAATTGATACTTCTTTGAGACATTAGTGAGAGGAGCAGCTAGTTGGGCATAATTTGTTACGAAACTTCAGAAGAATCCTGTGACGACGTAAAGATTTTACACTATATGGCACGGACCATTACGCCATTGCTTTAATTTTGGAATTATCTGGTGCCACTCCTTCCTCAAAAATAATGTGACCTAAATATTATAGTTGTTGCTGTGCAAATAAGCATTGGAAAAACTTCAAATAAAATTCTCCGTATAATAATTTTTGAAATGTCTGCTTCAAATGACTCTCATGCGCCTCCAAGGATTGATTGTAAACCAAAATATCTTCAAAGAAAACAATTAAAAATTTATGGATAAATGGTTTAAACAACTGATTAATAGTTGCCTGAAAAGTGGATGGTGCATTGCAGAGGCGAAAAGGCATAACCTGAAATTCATAGTGGCCAAGTGTGTGTGAAAGGTTGTCTTTGGATGTCTTCATTCTTCAACAAAATTTGATAATACCCCTATAATAAATCCAACTTAGAAAACCACTTTTCCCTCTACAGTGCATCAAGTAGTTCATTAATAGTTGGAATTGGGAATCTATCCCTCACAGGGGCTACATTTAGAACTCTATAATTAACACAAAATCACCAAGATCTGTCTTTCTTTTTTACCAATAAAACAGGAGAAGAATAGGGGCTCTGACTAGGACAAATGATGCCAGTTTTAAGTATTTAGTCAACTTGGATTTCAATTTGTTGTTTTTAACAGTAAGGATAATGATATGGGCGAATGTTAATGGGCGGAGAGTTTGGAAGGAGGTGGATATTATGGTCCGTATTGTAGCTAGGGGGTAAAGTTATCAATAGCTAAAAAAGTGTTTGGTATCTGTCAAGGAGTTGTTGAATATATGGTGGGTAATTATGTGGGAGAAAATTTTTGTGGGTTGGTGCCGAAGTTATTTGGATGTGCAAATATTTAGACTCCCTATCTATTTGAATTAATCTTTTAATGTACTAATGCAATTTCAGGCCCTTTAGAATGTGATCCTGTGAACTCCACCATATGGCCATCTTTGATAAATTTCATGGTTAACATTGCATAGTCCATTAACACTGGACCGATAGCCTTCAACCACTGCACACCATGAACAATGTCAGCCCCACTTAAGGATAAAACATGGAGATCTACCATGAAATTGTGATCTCTGATTTGCAGCTCGACCTTTGGGCAAAATTGGTTGCATGCTATTTTAGATCCATTACTAACTAGCACATTAAAAGGTTTTGTGTTATGGGTTTGTAGATTAAGATAACGAGCTACTATTTCTTGAATAAAATTATGGGTCCTACCTCCATCTATCGAAATACTAATAGCCTTATTGTTTACTCGAACCAATATCTAAAGTGTTTCTGGCACTAACTGTCCAGCCGTGGCGTCAAGGCTAATTTGGGCTGATCCTATTTTTGCGATCCCGTCATCTCCAAGAGCTTATCATCATTACCACCTTCATTTTGCAACTCTATTTCCATCTCAGACACATCATCTTCTTCGATCAATAAAAAATACTTTGATTTGCATTTGTGATTTGGTTTGAATTTCCCATCACGGTTGTAACACAACCCCTTTTCCCTTTTAAGGGCCATTTCTTCAAATGTAAGGCATTTAAAAGTTGGGAGTGAAGGAGTTGGAGGTAGTGCAGGTTATGGCTTAACACTTGGTCTTAATAAACTGATGGGTGCGACAGTGTTGGGATTAATAATATCCAAAGACCCCTCTTTAAGTGAGAAGATCATCGCATGTCTTGCAATCTATCTTCATGCAACCTTGCTAGTGTTACTGCTTGCGAGAGAGAGAGAGAGGCTGGAGAGCTTGTACTTCTCCTCGTATTTCTGGACTTAACCCCGAAATGAAGCAGCTAAGGAGAAATGTCAGGTGCAACTTGACTATACTATTAGCCAGCCCCTAAAATTCAGTTAAATAATCATTGGCAATCCCTTTTTGAACCAACTTGAACAAGGCACCTTTCGGGTTATCATAGTATGTCAAAACAAATCACATTTTAAGAGCATATTACATATTCACCCATGTCGTGTCGTGATCTACCCATTTTGAAACATCCACTAGAACCAGCTGAGGGTGAGGCCATCCATGTTGAAAAAAGCCACTCGAATTCGATCTGCTTTTAGGGTGTTATGGTAATCGAAGAATTGTTTTATCTTAAAGATCCATCCTAATGCATCAGTTATGTTGAACCTTGGAACTTCAAGCTTCAAATGATACTTGTGACTGAGAAGCTTAGTAGATCTCATTGAAGGATGTAGGTGATTTTGTGGTTATGGGGAATGAGAAGATTCTACTAGTTCTGGTTCTTTAGGAAGGGAGAGAGAATTGAGTTTAGTCATTTTGGCTATAATCTCTTCCATTTGGCATTAAGGGAAGATTGATTTGCAGATAAGGTGATTTGATTTGCAATCAACTTACTGATAGCCTCCTTGAGCTGTTATGTGACCTCCTTAGATCGAGTGTTTTCAACCATGTTGTTGCTCTAAATGAAAGCACCAATTGTTAGAGATAGTAGGTTCTGAATTTGAGGTCAGATACACCTTCAGAAGGTTAAGAGAAAAGACAGAGAATTTTTGGATATATTTTTCTAACCATTACGACATTACTTACATCCATATAAACATTCATGGCTCTCTCTTAGCTTGACACATTATAACAGAAATAACTAACAAGCAACAATGCAAACAACAGACAATCATGATAGCTCCTTGATTTGCGGGATTTCCATAATAACTTAGTGCACGTAATCATTCCCCCTACTCGAACGCCTCATCATCCTCACAGGTCGCTTTGCGTGAATTGCATGACCTGGTCTTCATGAGTTGCATAGATTGAATCTTCACATACTGGTCCCTCTTTTATGTTTTCTTCATGCAAATTCGATTGTCTTCTCTAAGTATGAATCATGCTATCAGTATGTAAGAAAGTAGTTGACCATAATGAGACTTATGATATCAAATGTGTAATATCCTACCTCCTAAAATTGTTAAGAGATTAAATTGTTAGATTGAGTCACATGAGTTATTTCATTTAAGAATTTACGAGGTGCATTTCATTCACATGCATAATATTTATATACACATATGAATCATGATTTAGAAAACATTGCAAGATGGTATATGCATTCAATTGACATATTCCAGGGTATAAAATGAAAATGAATGTGCATTTATAATGTTTTGCATTTTGATTTACCAATAACATGAAGATCAGGATTATAATTAGTGAATTGGGAATTTATTATTACAATTGAGTAATTGATGAGGTGATATGTGCATCTAGTTTAAGAAAAATATTAAAGAGCAAGACAAATTTATATATGAGAATTTAGGTTGATTAGGCCTATGAAATGGTGACATGTGGCATTCAGAATAAATGAAAATTGACTCAGTTAAATGGATGACAAGTGGCTTGAGTATAATTGTGACAAGTGGCCCTTTAAGTTTGTGACAAATGGCACTTTAGACTTGTGACATGTGAAACAATAGAATGGTGACATGTGTAGCTTTACAAACGGTGACATATATAGCCTTACAATTGGTGACATATGTAGCCTTACAATTGGTGACATATGGAGGCTTAAAATGAGTGACATATGGAGCCTAAAGTAAGTGACATAGTGACCAATAGAATAGTAACGTATGGATCAATAGAAGGATAATATATGTACCAATAAAATGGTGACACATGGACCAATGGAATGGTGACACATAGATTAGTTTGACCTTCTTGAATTTTCTAGAGAAAATGGATGAAAAGGAAGTAGAAGTAAGAGTGAAGGTCTCCCATAAGGTTCGAAGAGGGAGAAAAATGAAAATGAGAAGAAAAGGAGAGAAAAGGGGAAGAGAAGAGAAGGAAAGGAGTTATCAAGGTAAGTTGAAATTATGGTTTCAATTTCATCTTTCTATTTCTATCTGTCTTTCATATTCTTAGAACATGAATTTAAAGAAACTCAAAGAATGAAAGTTGTAGATATAAGTCTTAACTTGACCTCTATGAAAGTGCCTTGACAAAATAGTGGCTAGAGATCGAGTTATGCTTGTTTCCCTAATACTACCTGTGATTGTGCAGGAACCTTGTATTATTTCTTGGTTTTTTTAGGACCTTAGAGTCCGAATAAGTAAAGTATAAAACATGAAAAATGATTATTGATGTCTTATTAATGATTTTGTGAAATGGTTTTGTTAAGAGATGCATTGATAATGATGGAGATTATATTTTAAAGGGAGATGCTATTTGTGTAATTTTTGGATATATTAAGACTGACAGCTTGTTCATAAAGGAACATTAGGAAGAAAAGGACGTAAACATTACACATAAGGTTAGGTTAGATTGATGGTTAAGGAGACATTGAGCTGAATTAGTAAGTGAATTATTGACCTATTAACATATGTTAGAATAAAATTTATGATGATTGATTAGGGATGAATTTGGATATGGTGGTGTATGAATATGAGATATAGTTTAAGTAGTAAATATATTGTATATTTAATATATTGTATATTTGTATGTATAAAGGCTCGGGAGTTATGGATCAAGGAGCTTGTACCGAGGATTGTTGAACTCAAGGGAGTGTATACCTTCTTTTGAGGTGAGTTAGGGAAACCATATCTCTCAAATGAGATTAGAACATCATAAGACATGCATGGTGACTTGTATGTGAATTTTGAACCTAGGTAATGTATGGTAGAATTGAATACAAATAAAAGCGTATATTTGTGTATTTAATAAATGACATTATTTTGCATAACTCTTTGCACTTGGAGTGCAACTGATTTTTTTATTACGTATTTGAGAAATGACATCGTTTTCAACAAACCTGCACTTGAAGTGCAAAAGACTAATGTTTTATTTTCTGAAACTACGCTTTTTAAGAATTTTGCACTTGGAGTGCAAAAGATAACTTTTATTGCATGAAATAATGTTTTGAAACATACATATGCATAATCAAGTCATGTATGTTGCGTGTGTGTTTTTTCTTTTGACTTAGAGCCATGATAAGGTTCCATTTTATTGTTTGGACCGATAAATAAAGGCATGGTGCCTTACTTTATTTTAGTACTTAATATTTGTATATGATTTTTGTGATTGGTGAGGTAATGATTGGCCAATTATGTGCTTGGCACATTAGATTAAGTGACCCCCAAACCCTTGATGCTGGTACATAAAAGTCGAGTTTTCGTATCAACACCTTTCTACGGAACTTTCTGGTGATTCCGCACCTAGGGTTTGGATACCGACGAGGTCATCACTTAGGGTTATGACGCTCTTGTCGACTGTAGTCCGGACTCACCACAGATGAAAGTTGAGTCAACACCAGGAATCAGTAGGTGTGCACACTAGTTAGGCCGATTAGTGGTGACATACATAATTGTTTTGACTTATTCTAAGATTTGTTTTCTGATGAGATTTGATTTCTACATATGATGTTTTTCTGCTTTTGTATACTGGAACTGGAAGTGGAACCTATGTTCATCAGATGAGTGATTAATAGGCTAGGCCTAGATGGTTCTTAACCAGTATACGTTGAGTCATAGGCTAGGCCTATGTGTTTCTATTTGATGTATGTTCACTTTATAGGCTACCTACATTGTCTTGGTGTATATCGAGTCTATTTGTGATATATGTTTTTCTTGCTCACTGAGTACATAGCGTACTCACTCCCTCCGCTTTTCGACCATGCAGGTTAATTTAGTAACATTGAAGCTCTGTGTAGATCGTGTGATTTTTTGACATTTTCGGGGCATTACTGCACGTGGTTAGTCTTTGTTTTGTACTTTTGTTGTATAGTAGCTCATGAACTGTTTTTACTAGATTGGTTATGTTGATATGCTTTAAGATTTTATAAATTAACTCTTGACAATCTTGTAGTTTGTAAAAGACCTTATGTATGAACTTTTGGTATTGTTGTTGAGATTGCTTTTGAGTGGACTTAAAAATTTAGAAAAGGTAGAATTTTAATATAAATATAGAAGTGCGTTTAAAGTTGTTTGCAGGTGTTTGTTTGAGTTTTGGAATTTTTAAAATACAACCGTTATGTTACCCAAATTTTTTCAAAACAAAAGGGAGAAATATTCAGCTAACCTTGCATAGTTGGATTAAGGATATTGTGAGTGTCCTTAACCTGAGTACACGGTAGTTGTCATGCACCCGATGTAGCACCGGGTTATGATAAAATGCATATATAAATAGTGTGTACGAGGATGGACTTCTTCGCAAATGTGCTTTACAGGTATTTCTCAAATGTTTGAGGGGGATCAACTGCTTTGTTTCCCTTTTCTTTTTCAAAAAATCTTACTTTGAATAATTATTTATCTTAAACAGGGTCATACTTTCCTAGGACATTAATATATTGATAAATAATAATAAAATTCTTTCAAGATAAGCATATTTTTGTTGGGATTAAGTTGAGGGTTGTTATATTTGCATAAAAATTAAAATATCCTAGGTACCTCCAAAAAAGAAAAAGAATAACCAAGAAAGCAGGGAAAATACCGCCCAAAGAGGAATAAGTCCGCGCCACGTCATTGTACGGACACTTTAAAGCAAATCTTCCAATCAGTATGGCATGGCTGTTGTTACTGGGAGAATTGGAGTGGAAGGGAAGCTACGAAGTTACAAACTCTCAACGCAAAAAAACAAGAAAAACCGTGTGGGTCCCAAACAAAATGCAACGAACCAACCCCAAGACTTGAACAAATTCTCTACTGTTTCTCAACCCAAAACAAAAAGTCAATCCCCACTTGCCATCCAAATCTTTTTCTCAACTCTTATAAACCCATCATCCTCTGCTCTCCTCTGCACTCACACTAAACCCCAAGAGCACACACACACGACCTGCCCAAATACAGGTACCATCTCCCCTGATCCTCTGTTTTCTTACTCCAACAAATCCAACTTCTTCTTCAGCACTCTCTCTGTATTTTGTTCCACCTCGTGGCCTCTTTTTCTCTCTATTTTGTTTTCTCATCTTTTATTCATTTTGAAGAGACTTGGGATGGGTTCCTCCAGATTTGACACTTGTGGTATCCGATTCTGTTTTTGCATCAATCGGATTATCTACTAAATTTCTACCCACATATTCTCCAATTTGGTTTCTTTTCTGACTATATTTTGATCTGTTTGGATTTAGCCTTTCTTTTCTTCATTCTTTTTTTATTGTTCCTACTCTCTCCATTTGTGTTTCTGTGACCCATCTCAAATTTCTCTTCAACCCCCTTTTGCCAATAGAATCTTTCGAGAGAGAAAAAGAGACACAAACACAACTCCTGGTTTAGCTTCTTTTGTGTGAATGGCTGCAGCAAGAAATACCACCGGAAAATCCAAGAAAGGTGTTGCTGATGAAACTCCGGAGATGACTACGAGTCAGGATCAGATGCTCGACAAGGGCAAACAAGAAGCTGGTCTTAGCTTCGAGAGGCAACAGTGGAGGCAAGTTTTTGGTGAAGCTTCCATGCCTGAAAGGCCTCTCAAGAAAATTTGTAGCCCTGAACGCCAAGACTTAGTAATGCAGTCCTCTTCTTTACCCGTTCAATCCTCTGTTTCCCCTAGATTAGACTCTGCTCTTTCATTTTATCCAACATCTTCCTCTTTAACCTCCTCTCATCCACGCTTGATGTTCCCTTTTGCTTTTGAAGGGTCCAGTCAAGCTATTGAATTCCCTAACCAAGCTATAACAAACCCTTCTTTATCTATTTTCCATCCACAACTGCCACAAAATCAACAGCAGATGATATCTTTTGCACAAAACCCCCGGTTTTTTGGCGGGGAGTATGCATTGACCCAGCAACAGCAACAGCATCAGCATCAGCAATTGTTCCAATATTGGAGTGATGCATTGAACTTAAGCCCAAGAGGAAGGAGGATGATGATGAACAGGATGGGACCGGATGGTAGGCCAATGTTTCGGCCTCCGGTGCAGCCCTTAAACACCACTAAGCTTTATAGGGGAGTGAGGCAGAGACATTGGGGAAAATGGGTAGCTGAGATTCGTCTTCCTCGAAATAGGACTCGCCTTTGGCTAGGGACATTTGACACAGCTGAAGATGCTGCCTTGGCTTATGATCGTGAGGCCTTCAAGTTAAGAGGAGATAATGCTAAACTTAATTTTCCTGAACTCTTCATCAAAAAGGAAAATGCCCAATCTACAGCCCCAAGTCCCACAATTTCTTCTCTGCCAAATCCCAATACAAACCAAGCTCAAAATGAACTTAGTTTGGAGGAAAATCCACAACTGCCTCAGAGAGATAGTCGTGAAAGCGTTTCGGGGATGGGGTCGAGCGGTTCCAAAGGAGACCATGAGTTTCAGGTTGTATCAGAGGGTGAAGGCGTTTTAGAGTCTCAGGAATTGGCGTGGGGAGACATGGCTGAAGCTTGGTTCAATGCAACTGGTTGGGGTCCAGGAAGCCCTGTTTGGGATGATTTGGATGCTAATAATAATTTGTTTATGCAACCACGTCTTCCATTTGCCACTCCAGATCAGCACCAGTTCAATGATTCTTCCGAACTTCAAAGACAACTGGACAATTTGGGTCCAACTTCTTCCTCTTCTTCTTCTTCTTCATCGTATGCTATGAAGTCATTCTTTTGGAAGGATCAAGATCGATAGGTCGTTCATAATCTCATCTCTGCAACTGCACGGCATGGTGATCTCTTTTAGTCACTTTCTTTCTCTCTCTCCCTCCCTCTCACTCACTTTAATAGGATCTCTTGGGAGGTTTTAGGACCCCCAAAATCAGATTCTTTCACTGGTTCCTGATTTTTAATGGAAACCAACTTTTTAACTCTGCTATGCACGTCATCTTCATCCCTTCTCTAATCACTGGTTGTGGATTTTTCATAGACAGCCTGTGATCCCAAGGAGTTGGGTTGGTTCTTCTCATCAGAATCTTGGCTCCAAACCACCCACCTTTCTCTTTTAGCTTCTCTAACTTGGATTTCTTGCAACACTTCCTTAATTTACATCTACTGCAAAAAGGTTGCATATTTTTCCAGGCCTTGTATGCAGTTAGAAAATCAGGCATATGCATTTGGTTATGTACTTTTGCAATCATGATTTTAGATCTCATCATTCGGTGGTAGAAAGATAGTTATGGTAGCAGGAATAGCCAACTTAAGAAGGAGACAGTTTCGTGATTCTGTCCATCCATCACAAGCTTCATTTTTCTGCTTGGAATATGGACATGGACAGAAGTACACTTGTGGTGTAGGTTATCATCTTAAATTTGTAGCATGTGTTTTTCCGTCTTATGTTAAGAGCAGTTGTATTCATGGATTTAGCAATTTGGGAAGTGATTTTTGGTTCATCATCACAATCCACTAGTATGATCAGACTGCAGAGATGCACCGAAACATTTTTTAAAATTTAAACTTCAATTTTACAACCTGTTACTGGTTGCCTAACATCAGGCCCAATATGATACTGATGAAAAGTACAGTAACAAAAGTTTTTAGGAAAAAAAAAAGGTTACTTCGGTTTGTTAAATCGCTATCAAAATGCTATCAAAAGTTTTATGACATTCGATTTTTTCAATAACATTCTTTTCACATTTTCCTGATAAGTTAATAAATAAAAAATAAATTAAAATTTTTTAAGAATATTAAATTATAATTTAGATTTTATTCAAAATTTAGATAAGATAAGAAAATATTTTAATTTTTTTAATAATCAAAGGATTAATTTTTCATCCTATTTGATCGTGTATTACACTATTAAAACCTTTTTTTTACTATCTAATAATGACAACAATAAAGGTTTTCCTTTTGGAAAATTGGTTTTTCTTTCTGTAGTTGAAAATTTAAAAATTTTAAAAATAAAATTGATTTGAAATGATTATAATTTTTCGATAATTCAATATGACTTGAAAATAATTTTGTATGGCTCTGTTTGATAATCAGCGGATTGCATTAATCGTTAGCTAATTTTATCATCGGTTAGTTGATAGATTAATATGATTGATTTGATTAGCGAATAACATGAACTGGTTATTTAAATTTGTTTGATAAAATTAACTGCTTATTATTAACAATTTATATGTAAAATGATTTATGAAAGGATAACTTAAAATAACGATTTATAAGGACATGAGCATTATATCTTAAAATTTCTTTAAATATTCTGGTAAATATTTAGATAGAACAAAAGAAGTCAACGTGCTAAAAATTTCAAAAAAAAAGGACAAAAATTTCTTTGAATATTCTATCTCTTTCTATCTCTATTTCTATCTCTACTTATACCTATATCTCTATTGCTCTCTCTCTTTCTCTCTTCTCTCCTCTCTTAGCATCGTATCAACAGCAATAAAGAATGAACTTTTAGACATAGTTGTCATTTTGCTTCTTAATTTTTCAACCGTCGGAGCAAAATGCTCTTCATATAAGTGTTTTCAAAAATAGTATATCAAATTTAATTTGCTAACCCAATCAATTGATTACTAAATATAATTAGGACTAATTTAACATGATCAAACAACTAAATACTTATAAATTAAAAGAAGATATAAATAAAGAAAAGGAAAAAAAAAAGCTTCGTGGATCTGTGGAGCTTTCCCCAGCATTCGTGGCAATGGCACTAAAAGCCTTTAAGAGGGTTTAGTTAATAAGCCGAGACTTGGTTGATGACAATAATGAAAAGGGTGGTGGCCCACTGACCGTCCAATGAGATCATCAAACATTTCTTAATTGCGACGGCACGATAACGATGAAACAGTTATTTGAAAATGACACATTGATAATTGACTTGGCTTCCATTTTGCCTTTTTATATTATTTGTAAAGACAATGACGTGTATTGTATTAATACAGTTGCAAAATATCTGGGATACTTTGCATGTCATCAACTACAAAAACAGTACCCACTTCGAAATGACAATAAACAACTGTGCTTGTTATATATAATGTAATCTACAAGGTCCTAACTCACTAGAAAACGAATATACTAGTTTCTCATCACTGTACAGATAAGATGCATCTTTTGTGGTGGGATTTAATTAATAAAAGACGAGTTTGTGCAACATATTCTGAACCTAACCGAACCCAACAACTTGAGGTCTAAAGTGTGGGTGTTTTCATTTTCCATGCATAAGAAATGGTGTCATTTTCTGTGAAATAAATGATTATTTTCTATTTCTTTGGCATACTGTGTAACACAAGGACATGATAACATTAATTGGAGTAGGTATTGGGGCATGAACAGAACTCGGATGGATATAAGTTTGCTCTTTCAACCTCAGCCGCCTTTATGTTAGAGACATGAAATTAAAACTAAGTTGCATAAATTCTGAGGTGACTCTTTCTGTTTAAGATCAACTTGAATGAACAATAGTCGAAGACCATTAGCCAATATCTGGTATGTCTCTTTTTTTTTGTCTGAGACCAGGGTATTCACCAGCGGACCCAGTGACTAATCCCCTCGCTAGTTTGTAGGCACCTCACAGGGTGGGACAGTTGGCCCAAGAATTTAAGGTTGTTCCATACCCAAAGTCAAGGATCGAACCCCTAACCTTTGGTTAAGGATGGATGAGTCCCTGCCACTCAACCATCCTTGGGTTAATATCTGGTATGTTTTTGTGTAATGAAATGTATTTTTTTGAAACTTTAGTGAAATAATTAGTTGATCAAAACGGAATCGTTATAAACAAAATACGCAGTTATGTTGGTATCATTTTTTTATAATATTTGGGAAGCCGTCATTCAAACTGATAAATAATTTAAATATATCATTAAAGGAACTTTCATTCACTTGCTTTGGTTTACCAATCATCAAAAGAAGACTTAGATATGGACATTGTTTATTATTAATGGAGAAAATTCAAAAAAGGATAAATCACTTAAGGTACTCTCATATATTATATAAACTCTATTCTTAATATATTGGGCATCTGACATTTTCCTCTCCAAAAACTTATAAAGGAAAGGATACTAAGAAATTTTCTATGGTCGGACAAGCTCTCCAAGAAGACCTTTTGCAATGTAAAATGGATGGAGGTATGCCAAACAAAAGTAGGTGGTCTTAAGTCAAAGTCGTATCTCCTGCTAATAAGATGCTAATTGCAATAAATTATGGAGAATCTTAGTTAATGAAGAGGCATTTTGGGTAAAGTGGATCCATTATTACCACCTCCAAAGCTAAAGTTTATCGGAGTTGAGAATCAAAACTCTTACCTCCTGATTTATGACGCAACTACTGAAATTGAGAGAGCTCCACTTTTAGTTCATAGTATATAGAATAAGGCATGTGCAAAAGGCATCTACTTGGCTTGGCAATCGGAGTAAATTTGTACTTCTTTGTAGAACTAATTGTTGGTATATGCCCTACATTCAGCTGATTAGCTGTAGATTTTGTGACATAATTAATAAAGACATTCCTCATCTTTATATATTTTATTAATTACAGTTGATGTTTTAATAATAAAGGTGAAATCCTTCAACTAATACAGTGTAATTGAAATTATCATCAGATTATAATCACGATATTTAATTTTTATTTATGTATTATTCTTAAATTGTTCTTAGATATAGCTTCATCAAGATGGAATATTCATGAAACAGTGAAACTATCGCATGTTATGTTTCTTTTTCAAGGAGAAAGTAATTGTTCTCATAAATTAAAGTGTACAGATACTTAAACAAATGTGTGGGTACTTATTAGAGAATAAATTCACTAAACTAACCCAATTATAAGGATCCCAAATGAAATATTTGTAGCACCACACTCCCGCAAGCCACGTGCCAGACATCCTGAGGGACATCCGAGACCGTGTTCCGCGAGGGTTGCATGCTAGAGCACTAAAATATTCAAAACTCAGTACAAATTAAAAAAAACAAACATACACACCTTATTGCGGAAATTGAGAATTCAAATCGGGCCCTCTTTCATTTATAAACATTTTCAATTATAACAGTACAATTAATAGAATTTTCAATAGCCATTTGGGCCATTTCACAAAACAAAACATTTTAGTCATAATGTCTTTGCATTACAACACAAATCATTTGTACAATAATTTCAGAATATCCCTTACTTGTATGCTGTAGGGATACTTCTGTTTGCCTAACGGGGTATTCTTCTGATCCTGAAAAATATTTGAAAATTTTGGGTAAGTTTTGCGAATTCAGTTAGAGATCATCATCGATAGCTCACCCAGTCACATAACACATAATTCACATTCACATCATTTCACATTTAACACTCAATATACTTTAATCATTCTTATTATGCATATGTAGTGCACATGAGACTCACTTTTCATTTGTTACTTTGTTGTGACCGAGTGCCTAAACTGTCCCGTATCCATTTAGAATATCGGGTTCATTAATAACTGTCCCTTATTCGAAGATGATATAGGGCTCATTTTATATAGTGGGCCTTGGGCCCTTAATTACTGTCTGAGCTTGAGGCTCTTTTCATTTGTTGAGCTTTAAGCTCTGATCGGTGGCTACTCAGGTCACAACTGCCATTATATTCTATGCATTCATGAAATGGAATGCATCAATTACATTTGCATGTTCCCATTCAATCACATTCCTATATCATCGGACCTTAGTCCGGCATTCAACATTAAAGTTGAAAATCACAATTTCACTTACATACAATTGCACATTCAGAACACATTTAACAATCAAATTATTTACACTTAGCTCATCTCATTTACGTACAAGCAGCACTTCAATTTCCCAATCAATCATCACAATCATCAGACCTTCATTGTCTCGAATTAACAATCAAGACACATTTATTTGGTCATTCAGTAGTCAACTAATACAAAAATTCAAACAAAACAAACAATGAAATGAGAGGTTTACTCACAGTACACTCCAGATTAGCATTTGCTTTCATGATTCGGAAACGTCTGAATGCGAACATTCTATCTTGTATCATCATTAGGCAAAACACATATTGCACACACATTATTAATAACATAATCACATAAACGTTCTGTTTTACATATATATATATGTGTGCAATGTATAATGCATGTTCAATGACAATCCTGGGTATATTTTCACTTCATTTGTACACGATCATTTTAATTTCTCCGTTCAATCTTTACCCTTTGTATGTGTCTAGCTTATTCACAAGCTTACACCGCAAGAACACTTGGTTACTCTATATTATAACTCAATTTCTCGTCATCTCTTTTCTAACCTCATATCATTTCATAATATCCAATTCTCATTCACCATTTTAGCAATTCAAATATATATACACATAGGCACATCGCCCATTTACACGATAACCATAAATATATTACCCACCTAGTTTCCTTGTAAAACTCTAAGTCAAGGTAGTCTTTCCCCTTGCTTTTGGGTAGGATTCTTTTGGTTCCCTAAAACAAACCAAGTCTCATTCAATATGAATCCAATGGAAAATCCCACAATACAAAATCTATCACGACCTGGTACCATATCAGGCCTATGATAATTGCTGCATAACTGGGCTAAGGACACTAACGGTATCCTTAATCTGACTATGAAAGGCTAACTGAATATTAATTCTTTCTTAAAAAAAGTTGGGCAGCATAACGATTGTGTTTTAAAAATCTCAAAAGCTGCAAACACTTTTAAACTGATGTGGCTCCGCAAGTTCACGGGTCTCAAGTAGTACAGTATAATATCGTCCCACAGGGAGTAATTGTGTAATTACCAGGCTTGG
>JAOSBP010000009.1:9575571-9591402 GCA_027563825.1 Erythroxylum mucronatum
TTCTATTGTTTATACTAAGGTTCCTAAGCATGTTATTGATCTAAATGATCTGCCTAATGTTGCTGTTAAGAGTGTCGCTGCAGAGAAGATGGCGAATGATTAGTAGGCTATTCATGCTGAGGTTAAGCAGAAGCTGGAGGAGTCTAATGCAAAGTACAAGAAGGCAACTGATCGGCATTGCAGGAAGCAGGTTTTTGCTGTTGGCGATGAGGTCAAGGTATTTCTGCGAAGAGAAAGGTTTCCAGTGGGTGTTTATAGCAAGCTACAGTCGAAGAAGTATGGTCCATACCAGGTTATGAAGAAGATCAATGACAATGCTTATATGGTGGGACTTCCTGATAATATGGGGATCTCCAAGACATTTAATGTGGCGAATATCTACAAGTACTACCCATCTGATGAGCCATTATATCCTGATGATACTGTTAACTCGAGGTCGAGTTTTTCTCAAGTGGAGTAGACTGACAAGGAACATGTTGCGAATGATTTTCAAGAGTGGGCTGCGCGCCAGAAGTCCAAACGAAAGAGTTCGCAGATTTGATGGGTTTCAAAAAGTCAACTGTTTTTTTAGTCAAACTCTATTGCTTTAGTTATTTGCATTTTAGGGTTTGGGACCTATTTAAACTCTTTTCTGCACTATTATAGGATTTTTTTTTGAAAACACTTAACATTTTAGAGATTCTCTCAATTGAATTCAGGTTTCAGATTGAAACTTGTGTGTTTACGCTTTACTCGTTGCATCAATTAGTTGTAAGAAATTCCATATAAAACACTTTCAGTTTTGAATAAGTGACAGTAATAATTAGTTGTTTCTTCAATTGTACTCTTTAATAAAAACTTGTCGAGAATCACTAACATTTCTATTTTATCAAGCAATTGTGGGTCGAATGTGGACCTTTAGAGAGAGAATTAATCATAAATCTATTATTGCAAAACTTTTTAGGAGTTTAAAGTTGAATCATGTTGTTATTGTTATTAAAGAGTCTACAAGAATGTGTAATTTCATTATTGCAAACAATATGGACAGCAAGCAAGCTATAATGTATGGCTCTAAATGGTAAGCCAATCATTGCAATTGTAGTGATTGTTCTAACTACATAATAAGGATAAAATCTTTATTCTATGAGCTTGATGAGACATACAAGTTGATGATAAGGCTTCGTAATGACAGGCCAATTTAAGTTGAAGGCAAAGGGGACTACAACTTTAGAGACTGAACATGGTAAAGTGAAATTTCTCCATAATGTTCTCTTTGTTCCTAACTTGCCACATAACTTGCTAAGTGTTGGGCAATTGGTGATTAGTTGCTGTGAATCGGTTTATGACAAAAACTAAAATGTTCCCTCTCAAAGTCTCTACTACTAATTATCATGCTCTTCTTGCTAGTAATAAAGTGAGCTTGTCTTGTGGCATTTGAGGTGTGGGCACGTAACTGTCGAAGGTTGTTTTGTATAATCTCGTGAATGACAATGTCATTATTAATAGGAATGTGGTGTTTGATGAAGAAGCAATCTAGAACAAAGGAGAGGATCAATCGTCGGCCACTTGGCATGTAGAGCTTAAGGGATAGTATTAGTTTCGCTTTCAGTATTCATTTGTCCAACTTTGAACTTTTAAGGCAAACCAAATTCCTGGGACGGCGCAAATCAGATTCTCTCGAGTGATCAATTCAACATGAAGCAGAATCTACGATTACTTAATCTGCAATCAACCTCTTCCGTTGATTCCAATATGAGGGGTACATTGTACATAGAGACGATGAACGAAGCTTGACAATTCTACAGTTCAATTATTAACAAATGGGTACTACGATAATTAAATGTAGCATCTATTCTATAGACGTCGAATATTCAGGTGGGGACATGAGGAAATGTTATTTATGTACGTGGGTTGAAGCTTAGACCACCTTCATGGAACTACCAGATGCCTTCCTTGGACATTTTCAGGAAATCGGTTAGGGTGATATTGGGGAGTTCAGTTATACCACTTCTCTTCTTCTTTATCCTCGTCATCTTACTTAACTCTGTGCCCTTTGATTCCGTCACAGTAACTGAAACCAAGTTGTAGAACTGCACAGAAGAGAGAGTTCTAAGGATCACGCCAAAATCATAATTGAAATTCGTGCAAGAATGATCCTGTTCTACGTGCATCTGCTCCAACCTCTGCAACGAATGACAAGAATTACCTCACATACACCGTGCAGTAACAATCTATGGAACGGGTCTTGGACCCTTAATATAAGGTTTTCTTCATCTCGACTCTCCTGAATGAAAGTTCGTATGCAGGCCTGAGAACAATAAAGTTCAACAGAAATCAACAACCACAATGAAGATTTCATAACTTGATACCAAGCTAGGAAGACGCATGGAATCCCAAATATCATCCATACCAACTGATGCAAAATTCAACTCTTAGCAAAACTTTTTGTTTTTACTGATTGCTATTCTGACAGAAAAAAGAACTAGGATCCATCAGAACTGAAATCCAGGCATTCAGCAAGCAAATACAAATTTTCATTTGTGAAGCCAACAATAAGGGGAAAATTATCCAACACTTGCAACTCTAGCGTCAAGTTGAATCACAAATACAACTAGTTACTACAAAGTAAATGCAACTCATGATATGTACCTCATAGCCCTCAATAAGTTCTGTAAGAAAACTACGACGAAGTGCCTCTCTTGTTCGAATGTCAATTCTGCGCCATGCATTTAGGACAGCCATTTTATCAGTATCAGCATGACCTCTCCTCTTTGTTGTTCTATTATCAAGGGCATCTATAATATTTGCCTATACAATGAGATGAAATATAGAGTTAGAGCAAGTAGGCAAAATGCTTCCCTTCATCAAGAGTAGAAACATTAACCTGTTTGTCCATGTCTATACTTCTAAACTTCTCCCACTCCTGTACATTAGTCATAGAGAATAGTGATGGTGGAACCTCATCACCTGTTAAAAGAACCCATAAACATATGATTAAACAAGGCATGCAAAAGAGTACTCGAAAATTTATCACGTTATGTAAATAGTACAAATCCAGCAGAAAGAAGAAAATTCTAGCATCTAGGATTATAGCTCCTTAGATATCTACTCAAATAGAATCAAACAAAACAGACTATTCAGAAAATTTCTTCAAGATAAGTCATTACCAAATGGTGGTGGGGAAAACAAGCCTCTAATTTCTTCAGCATTCAAGCGGGGAATAAGTTCCATCAACAACCGGTCATTTATCCATCTACGAGAACGTCGGTTGCTAACCTGAAATGAAAAAGAGATTCAAATTTAACAAAATAGGAAATTCAAAACTTAATTAGTAGTCAAAAGATCCACTAGTAGCCTAAAATGGAGAAATTGTATATCAATCAGATTCAAGTACTCTTTCAGATCATCAGAATATCATTTAGGATATTTGGAGTACAAAGGGCATTAGAAAAGCAGATATGTCTTTCTTTTCCTTTCAGACTTCATGGTTGGATGATATCCTTCTCTGCTTGTTTGATCTTCGATAGTACAAATGTTTGATTGATTCCCCTTAAGGCATTACTTGACAGTCTGAAATGCTCTCCACATTATGCAACTCCAATGTTAGCAAAGTCATCAAACTAATCCACTAATTGTTAGTGGCCTCATGCACAGATGATAAAAACATCTGTAAGAGATGAAAATCATTTTCCCCCTCAATAGTGTGGATTCTCAATAAGATTCAATGCATAACTATACAAATGGATTTCCTTAAAAAACAAATGCAATTTCTTATTGATGAAAATGAAAGCTAGAGTGACTAAAGCTTCAAATCCACACAGAAAGATGAGCAATAATCATGAGAATTGCTTCGTCATTTGTGTCACAGAGACAATTCTTCTATCGAACTCGCATCTTGATAAAATCTGATTTAAAATAGCCAGCAAGTAAGACATCCCAAATTCTCCAAACCATGAAGATAGGAAAAAAGTGGGAAAAGAAAGTTACTTTGCCGGTCAAAGTCTCCAGGAACTCGATCTTCTTTTCAATAGACAGACCTCGGGATTTCGCATCTTCTGCTACCAAGAAATCCATTCGAAACCAATATGATAACACAACCCCAAAAGATTAACTTGGGTTAATTAAAACTGAACCACAGAGCAAGTCTAGTGCAAGTCCCAAAAAAAGTTTTTTTTAAAAAAAAACAATACCATAAAGCTCACAAATTGGAAGCATTATGAGCAATACAATAGAAAAAGAGAAAAGGTGGTACCTTTGCCAGAATCGAGTACAGAAGACGAAAGAAAGCCTTCTTCGATCATCTGAAGCACATCAGGGGTTGCCATGTTTGATGATACAGTGAAAAATACGGATCAGATGCGAGACTTGGGCTCTTGCAAGAGTTGCAGAAACGAAAGAAAGAAGATAGAATAAGATTGAAACCGTGTAGAACACAGAATTGATATAATTTTTTGACCACCAAACACACAGGGGAAAGAATATGCCAGTGGGCGATGCTGAATCCAATGTTTGGTCGTCCGAAAATTGCTAACCTCACATGAGTCCTATCGTCTTGCACGTGTCAGACAAAAAATGCGTTGACGATGTTGCCCTTGTCTCGGTAGTTTCTTTAAGGCTCACGAGTCTCGCACTCTTTATGCCACGTGGACCATCCAAGAACCAAAATGGTTGCCTGCAGAGTGGATTTCAGCACCGTACCGTGTCCCAGATTGGATTTTGGTATTGTATTATATTAATATTGGTTCATATTCGTTTCAAAAAAAAAAAAGGTTAATATTGAGTATTATTTTAGGTTATTTTTAAAATTTATGAAATAGTTTTTAAATTTTTGGTAAAATTACAAAATAATTCATTATCGTATTGTACAGTTGTACTATATATTTTTAATTATGTCTCTAAAAATTATAATAATAAATAATAATCATAATTTTAATTTAATTCATAATTTAGTTTAATAATTATTAATAAATATAATTAAATTTAAAACATATTTTTAAATTCTATAAATTTCAAATAAATTTTGATTTAATAATTAAAAATATATAAAATAAATATTAATTTTAAATAATAATTTTTAAATTATTTATTTTAAAATTAAAATATATTTATTAATACATTATTAATAAATATTATATAATGTATTAATATAAATTTAAATAAAAATAATTTATTTTTAAATGTTATTTTATTTATAATAATTATTATTAGTAATAAAAAATATTTATTTTTATTGTGAATTTTTTTTAAAATTCACAATAATTATAAAAATTGAAGTAAATAAAATAACTAATTAAAATTTTTTTGTAAAAAAGAAGGGGGAAGAAGAGGCAGGAGTGAGGGAAGAAGAGTTTAAAATTTTTTGAAAATTTTACAAAAAAAGACCCTTTATTTTTTAAAATTTTCGGTACTGGCCAAATAAAATTTTTGATACCGGCCAATACCGACCTGTATTTAAACCCTGTACAATTGACCCCTGATACCTTACCAATTTTGGTCCAGTACAGTACCAGCCGGTACGTATTGATATCCAAAACACTACTCATAACAATAACTTTTGCGTATATGAAATGATAATCTTTTACTTAGCCAATTATCATTAAGTTGAAGGTCCTATGAGATTTCAATACAACAATAAATAAATAAATAGTAACTACTAAACCATAATATATGGATTTCCCTTCTACGAAATAAATAGTAACTACTAAACCATAACACATGGATTTCCCTTCTATGAAAATTTCATAGGATGAAAACATATTTTTGTGAGCGATGAGAGAGCGACGAGCGGAGATCCCATAACTTCTAAGATCGCTGGTGGGTTATCCTCCTTTATCCATGGCTTCTTCTTCTTCTCCTTCCCCAACCCGAATTCCTCTTTCCCTTTTACCTGTTCTTTCACCTAGTCCCTCCTAAATGACCTCTTCCTCCAACCCTAATCGAACCCAAAACATAGACCCAAACATCAGTGTCCTTTCCCCGACCAAAAATCCACCTCCCAAAATGACCTCTTCCATCAATCGTACCTAAAACACATCCACAACCAAAAACCTGATAGATGTAGGCGTATCTGCTATTCAACGGGTCAAAACCAGAAACATCCTCACATCCCCTTGTGATTAAAACTTCGAAGAATCCCAAATCCTAGAAGTCAGTAGTTTTTGAATCCATGGAGGACTCCTCAGAAGTTAAAGCTTTGACCTACTATCCCTCGGAGGTTAAGGAGGACTAGATCTATGTCATTCCTCCACCAGAGTTAGCGAAAAAAAGGAGCCGCTCAATTCAGATTTGCCCTAATAGGATTTTTCATTGGTAAGCGCCCTGCATTTCCTGTGGTTTAGAGAGCATTAGCAAAATCTTGGTTAGTGTTTGGGCTTAAGGAAACCTTAATTACGAGTTTAAACAACTTCTTATTTAAATTTGAGTCAGAGATAGGACTGAATTTGGTTCTGCAGAAGGGTTAATGTGAGTTTATTTACTTGTTGAGTGTCAATGCTTTTAGATATGTTTTTTCATACTTTTAGTTCTTGGTTTAGTAGTTTAGTTTAGTTTTTGGGCAACTTTAATGTTTTTTTTAAGTGTAAAAAGGCAGGGGAGCAATATGAGAAAAGTTGGTGAAAGAAATAAGGAAAGAGGTGTCTGGTGCGATCGTGAGGAATAATGGTGCGAGCGCGACCGAAGCTGTGGATTTAAGGAAGAAAAACATCACAATGGTGCGATCGCGAGAGTGTCTGGCATGATCGCACTCGGGATTTTTGGCTAGGAGCTAGGCTATTTGTACACTGGTGCAATTGCAAGGGTTATGGTGCAATCGCACTTCATAACTTCAAGGGTACTTCCGTCATTTCATCAAGTTTTTAAATGAATGGTGGACGGTTAGAAGAAATCTACAGCGTGCAAGAACGTGGGGAGGAGTTGTTATGATTCATTGGAGGTGGAGAGTCCCAATGAGGAGATATACAAAGAGAGGAAGAAAGGCACGAGAGGGGGAGAAGAAGGAAGAACGAGGAAGAGGAAATAGGAGCTCTGTGAAGTTTGTAATCTAGGGCACAAGAATATTTTGTTTTTATCTTTTCAGTTTATTTTCAGTTCGCTTATGATGTGTGTTTTCTAGTTTCCTTATTTCATAAATCGTTTCACCCTCTAGGGTGAATCTTGTTTTCTAAACTTCTGCTATGTATGGTTTGTTGTTAGATGAATAGTTCTTATTAGACCTTAATGAGAGTTGAGTTCTTCTTTAAAATCATACAAATACAACTTACATGCTAAGAGATTAGTATCTAATTTTTATTCCTCAAAGGTTATGCAGTTCATCTTTGTTTTATTTATATCTGAATTGAGAAATTTGCATTATGATAAAACAGAGTAGGTAATTCAAACTTGAGAGAGAAGAATTACTTTTAAAGAAACTTTGGGTAGCAGAATAATAGGATTCAAATTTCCTTTAGCAGGAGTTGATAACAATTTTTGGAACTTTAATCTTGTGATTTCGTGAAAGCAATTCCTCTTCTTAAAGATTTAGTTTTGTCCTGAAAGTTTAAACGTAATTGATTTATTTTTATCCCTTTTAATTTCTAAATATTCTTATTATTAATTTAAACAATCTAGAAATAATTAATTGGTGCTGAGTATAAATTCTTGTGGGAATAATAACTGTACTACAATAATGCGTACGCTTGCTGTCGGGGTACGAGTGCGTTTTATTGATAACTAATCAAGTTTTTGGCGTCATTGCCAGGGATCTATCTAACATCATTTTTAGTTTAATTACAGGTTGATCTAAGTATTTCATTTCTTTGTAGGTGCATGTCAGGGAGAAAAGCAAGAAATTCGACGAAGCCTTTGGTTGAATTTCACAACGAAGTTTCTCGTTTGGAAACAGCTCTACGTCAAGCTGCTGAAGACACACGTGTGACTGAAGCTGTACTACTGGAGAATATCATGGCAGAGGAACAAAGAACATTGATGGATGTGGTTAGGCCTGGATTTCGGCAAATTAGAAAAGTGTATGACAACAAACATTTTCGAGATCAAACCAACTTTGTTGCAGATGTTACAAGTGACAGTGCAGTTTTATGGGTTAGCAAACGAAGAACCAAATACCCATATCACAAATTTCCTAGAAATTTGTGACATTTTCAAGTATAATGGAGTAACAGATGACGTGATTTGATTACAGTTGTTTCCATTTACTTTGAAAGATAAAGCTAAGGTGTGGCTCAATTCTCTTCCATCAGGGTCCATTACTACATGGATCGAGTTAACTAAAGCATTTCTGTCTAAGTATTTCCCTTTAGCCAAAACAGCGAAGATCATTAAGGAAATCACCAACTTCCAGCAGCAAGACGGTGAATCTTTATATGAGGCTTGGGAAAGGCTTGAAGAGTTACAATGAAGTTGTCCTCATCATAAATCACCTCAGGAATTATTGCTACGAACCTTTTACAATGGAGTTAACACCACCACTCGTGGTACAATTGATGCAGCTGTAGGGGTCTTTAATGAAGAAGACAATTGATACGACATGTGATCTATTGGAAGAAATGGCGGCTACTAACGCATTATGGGCATCAAATAGATCTCGATCAATGATAAAAGAGCATAAGGGGTTTTTGTTTCTCCATCCAATGACTGCTTTACAGGTTGAAGTTGCGAATCTTGCAAAACAGATTAGCAACTTCATTTCAAGTTCATTAGTAGCAGCAGTTCAAAGTGCATGTGAGTTATGCAATTACCAGGGGCACTTCACCAATGAGTGTCCAGCAGTTGTTATGGCTGAGCAAGCCAATTTTGTGGGGAATAACCATCTAGGAAACAACCCATTTTCAAACACTTACATGCCTAGATGGTGGAATCATCCCAACTTTTCATGGAGTAACAACAACAATACAGTGGGAGAGCAAAGACAACTTCAGCCTAGGAATCCATTTGAGGCTAAGATGAAGAAATTTATGGAGATGATTGGAACTAAGTTGAATCACAGCAAAAGCTATAAGCGAAGGTTGATCAAATAGCAAAAAATCACTCTTTGTCAATTCACAATTTAGAGGTCCAAATGGGACAATAGGCAACTACTCTTGTTCAACAAAACCTTGGAGGTTTCCTAAGTACCACATAACTAAATCCAAAGGAGTCTTTAAAAGCTATACGGTTAAGGAGTGGTAAGGAGCTAAAAAATCAAGTAAAGAACAAAGCAATCAAGCAGATAGAAGAAGGGTGCGATCACGAGCCCATTGATGGAAAATCGAGCAAGTTACAAAGCCTTGGTCGAGATCGTGAGGAAACAGGGTGTGATCGCACCCTAAGAGTTGGGTCAGAGTGGGAAAAATCAAGCTTCGGGTGCACTCGCGACAAGGAAAGGTGCGATCGTGAACGCCATAAAATCAGTAAAAACAAGCAAGCCAAAGTAGGTAAGTATGTACCACCTGTCCCTTTTCCTCAACGAGTTAAGAAACAACAGTATGATAGTCAATTTGCCTCATTTCTTGAAAAGTTAAAAAAATTGCAGATTAATCTTTCTTTTGTGGAGGCATTGGAACATATGCCCAAGTATGGTAAATTTTTTAAAGATATCTTAACTCAAAAGAGATCTTTTCTTGATAATGAGACTGTGCAACTTCCAGAAAAATGTAGCTCAATTATTTCAAACGCTATTCCTTTAAAACTACAAGATTCTGGAAATTTCACAATTCCTTGTGTAGTTGGTGATATACAATTTAACAAATGTTTGTGTGATTTTGGTGCAAGTATAAACTTGATGCCCCGTTCAGTTTTTTAGAAATTAGGTCTTGGAGAGGTTAAGCCGACATCTATGGTGCTGCAACTAGTGGATCAATCAATCAAGAGGTTGTTTGGGATTTTGGAAGATGTGCTCATGAAAGTGGACACGTTTATAATTCCAGTGGATTTCGTGGTGTTAGATTTCAAGGCTGATTTAGAATGCCCATTGATTTTGGGCCATCCATTCCTCTACACAAGAAAAGCTCTAGTAGATGTCTACGGAGGGAAACTCATATTGCGCATTGGTGAAGAGCAAGTTGAGTTTTGTATGAAGTTGACGATGAAGCACCCAATGGATAACGAGGTTTGTATGAAGGTAGACGTTGTAGATGACCGTGTGTTGAGTGTGGCAGAAAGCAAGGAGAAAGAAGTTTCCTTTGATCTGGATGTAGAGGTTATTAGTGAAGGTAAGGGTGAAAAAGTAAGAATAGTATGAGAAACAAATCCAGCTCCACCGTCCATTGTGCGTCCACCAATCCTAGAGTTGAAACCATTGTTGATTCATTTGAGGTATGCATTTCTAGGGGAAGGGGAAACCTACCTATTATTGTTTCCAATAATTTGACAAATGAGCAGGAACAACGGTTGGTGGTTTTGGTAAGGAAGTATGTTAGAGCTGTGGGGTGGTAGATTTCTGATATAAGAGGAATTAGCCCCGACGTAGTGATGCACAGAATTTACTTGGAGGAAGGAAGCAAGTTTGTGAGGGAACAACAGAGAAGATTAAATCCAAACATGAAAGAAGTCGTAAAGAAAGAGGTCATCAAATTACTTAATGTGGGCATTGTCTATCCTATTTCGGATAGTGAGTGGGTAAGTCCGGTTCAGTGTGTGCAGAAAAAAGGAGGTATGACCGTCGTTAAAAATGAGGAAGGTGAGGTTATTCCTAGCAGAACGGTTACAGGGTGGAGAGTGTGCATTGACTTCGGGAAGCTGACTCTGCTACACGAAAAAATCATTTTCCGTTACCATTTGTTGATCAAATGGTGGAGAAAGTATCAGGTCATGCATTTTATTATTTCTTGGATGGATATTCGGGTTATAATCAAATTTTTATCTATCCATAGGATCAAGAGAAGACCACATTCATATGCCCCTATGGAACATTTGCGTATAGAAGAATGCCTTTTGGTTTGGGTAACGCCCCAATAACGTTTCAGCGGTACATGACATCAATTTTTGTTGATTTAGCGGAAGACTTCATGGAAATATTTATGGATGATTTTTTAGCTTTCGGTGATTCGTTTGATGCATGTTTAAAGAATTTAGGGAAGGTGCTTGCACGATGTGAGAAGTCAAATTTAGTTCTCAACTATGAGAAATGCCATTTTATGGTAGATGAGGGCATAGTGCTCGGGCATAAAATTTCCAGCAAAGGAATTGAAGTTGACAGGGCTAAGATTGAAGTGAGAGCAAAGTTACCACCTCTTACGAATGTGAAAGGAGTTTGTTCATTCTTGGGACATGCCGAGTTTTACAGCAGATTTATTCAACATTTTTCCATAATTGCTCAACCTCTAACTAATTTGCTTGTGAGAGATGCGCCATTTGATTTTAATGTTGAGTGTGTGCAGGCTTTTGAAACACTTAAGGCCACTCTTACTACAGCAACAGTGTTAGCAACACCCGATTGGTCATTACCATTCGAGGTGATGTGTAATGCAAGCGATCATGGTGTAGGTTATGTACCAGGGCAGCGAAAGGATAGGAAACTGCACGCAGTCTATTATGCAAGCAAAATATTATCGGGAGCTCAATTGAATTACACAAAAACTGAGAAGGAGCTTTTGGCAGTGGTTTTTGCATGTGAGAAATTTAAATCATACCTCCTTGGAGCAAAAGTAATAATCTTTTCGGATCATACAACATTGAGGTATTTGTTTAACAAGAAAGATGCAAAGCTAAGATTAATTCGTTAGGTGTTGTTATTGTAGAAATTCGACATTGAAATTAAGGATAAAAAGGGAGCTGAAAATGTGGTGGCAGATCACTTATCTCAAATTGAACAAGAGAATAATACGGACGATCAGCTAATTCGAGAAAAATTTCCAGATGTGCATATTTTCCTTATTCAGCAGTTGTAAACCCTATAGTATGTCGACATAGTAAATTATGTTGTGAGCGGTATCGCCTTTTGACTTGTCTTATCAACAACAGAAGAAATTCTTTGTAGAAATTAAGCATTACCATTGCGAAGAACCATATTTATTCCAAATATATGCTGATGGATTAATTCGGAGATGTGTTCTAGAAAGTGAGATACTTTATGTGCTAACTCACTGTCATGATTCACTTTATGCAATGCATTATGGGGCCAATAGAACTTCGAGTAGAATCTTGGAATGCGGATTTTATTGGCCAACTTTGAACCAATATGCGAGGGAGTTTGTACGACGATGTGATAGGTGTTAGCGAACGGGCAACATTTCGAAAAGAGACAAGATGTCATAATCAAGTCTATTGGAAGTTGAGATATTCGATGTATGGGGCATCGATTTTATGGGGCTGTTTCCTGCATCTTATGGAAACAAATACATATTGGTGGGAGTAGACTATGTCTCCAAATGGGCAGAAGCTAGTGTTAGCTCAAGTAATGATGGAAGGGTCGTAACAAAGTTCTTGAAAGGGCAGTTCGTGCGATTTGGAGTTCCACGTGTTTTAATCAGTGATGGTAGTTCTCATTTCTGTAACCTAAGGCTTGAACTTTTGCTTAAAAGATATGGTGTGCAATATAGGGTGGCAACACCCTATCATCTACAAACAAATGGGCAGGTGGAAGTTGTCAATAGGGAGCTCAAAAGGATTTTAGAGAAAACGGTGAACAGAGCAAGGAAAGATTGGGCTATGAAGCTTGACCACGCCTTGTGGGCATATTGGACAGCTTTTAAGACACCTATTGGAACAACTCCATACAAACTTGTTTGTGGCAAGGCATGTCATTTTCCTGTGGAACTTGAACATAAAGCATACTGGGCTATCAAAACTCTTAATATGGATAGCAAAATGGCGGGGACTAAGAGATTGCTACAGTTGCAAGAGTTGGAGGAGTTACGTTTCACAGCTTACGAGAATGCCAAGTTATTCAAAGAGCGAACCAAGAGACGGCACGACAAGCACATTAAAGATAAACACTTCAAGGAAGGTGATTTTGTCTTGTTATATAACTCTCAGTTAAGGTTATTTACAGGCAAGTTACGTTCAAGATGGAGTGGGCCTTTCAAAGGCACTACTATTTATAGGAATGGAGTTTTGGAACTTGATAATGCACGCGGTGAGAAGTTCAAGGTGAACAGGCAAAGATGTAAGCTTTATCTTGGAGGTCTTATCCATAAACCTAAGAAGGTAATGACTTTTCAATTTAACCCTTGAAAGAAAGGTTTCGATCATGGTAAAAGACCTTAAAATTAGCATGCATGTGTGTAGGTTTAAATTTTAAAAAAGTTTGTTTGTTTGTTTGTTTAAGAAGTTGTTTTTAGGAAATAAAAATGGTGCGATCACGAGTAAGTAAGGTGCGATCGCGACCGTGGCACTATTTTGCAGGTGAAGTCTCGGGTACGCTCGAGAGTTAATAAGGTGCGATCGCGACGGAAGAACTATTTTTCAGGTGCAGTCTCGGGTGTGATCGCACCATGTTAGGTAACGGTCAAAATTTAAAATTTTTCGGTTCCCTAAAGATATTCATGAGTCTTTACTTCCTTTTCCGTTTCCTTTGGCTATTTAAACATCATTGTGGGAGTTTTCTTCTGATATTCATATCTCAAAAACCTTGCCTCTAAACTTTCTTGTTTGAGAATCAAGAAGAAGAGAGGGAAAGAAGAAGAGAGAGAACCACCCCTTCAAAATATCCTTCAAACAAATCACCCATTGAAGAGAATGTCAAGAAGGAAGATGGTAGCATCCAAGTCTAATGGGAAGGGTAAAGCTATTTGAAAGTTAATGTAGGGTCTTTCGGCACAATATTTTGCCCCTTTTCCAATCTTCTCGTATAAGGAAGGAAAGAAGTACCAAAAAGTGAAAGCGAAAAGAATCATTGTACCAAGGTACTTTGATTGGGAGATGGTGACATAACTAGATATGAAGGATAATCTTTTAGCTATGGATGAGCGATTGGGATGGTAGCGTTTAATAATAGGAGAATGGGAGATCTATGAGGACCTGGCATACGAATGTTACAGCACATTGGTGGTGGAAGGGGATAAATGTACCAAACTAAGGTTTATGCTATGCGGACAAGAGTGGGAGATGGATTCCTTGATGTTAGAACATTTACTTGGGCTGCCACAGTGGGGTTCAATTAACCTAGCTGGCAAATTTTGCTTGGGAGATTTCTAGCGAACAATTACGTGGGATTCTTCGACCTATTCTGTTCATAATGCCCCAAATTTGCTCATTCGGGATGCTTCGTTGATTCTTCTACACAAATTCACGGCGGTATCAATTTTTAGCAGGGTGGAGAGTAATAAGGTCTCAAGCCAAGAGTTATATGCCTTATGATGCGCTTCTAATAACACGCCCTATTGTACCTCCTTTCACTTGTTAAAAGGGCTTGCACATATGGCACGACCATCAAACACTAAATTGGGATTGGGGTATATATTAACCGCATTAGCTCAATCAGTGGGCCTTGACCCCACGATGCTAAAATGCAGTCCGACAGAAGTTTTCGACCAAAGATACTTGCATGTCTGTGGCCTGATGAGCTTTATGGGATGAAGTTTACGACCTTATCATGAGAGAGTAGCTGTCAAACATAGAGGAGCAAGGGAGTCAATCTCTAGCGAAGAAGAAGAATAAAGCAGCGACCCACAACAAGAAGAAGCACTATCTGCAATTCCTGTTGCTGATGCTGCTACAGTTCTGGAGGTGCTCAAACGCTGGGAAGATGCTACCGCAGCAAATAGCAACAGGTTAGCAGCAATTGAAACAACAATAGCGGATATTCAAAGGTAGTAGCAGTACCAAGCAAAGAAATTGAAGAAATTCTTCGCTGCATCTAATGTGGAGGTACCATCACCTACACCTTCACCACCAGGTTCTCCTGTTCCCTAAAAGCCCTACTTAATTTTCTTTTATGTACTTGTACATTGGTTGTTTGCGATGTTTTTCGTTTTATTGTTCTTTGTTGTGTTATATGTTTATGACTCAAGTAGTAACATGCCAGGATTCTTTAACTTAGCTTGACAGATTTTTAACATCGTACATGCCCTTTTAGTTATTAAAATGCATGAACGCAACTAATGATCATTTGAGGATAGTGTGCATACTGGAACAACTTTGGTACTTTTAGCAGAATTATTTGTATTAAGTTCTTTGCTTGATAATTATGTGAATTGTTATTTCCTTGAAATTTTAACTAGAGGATAAGAAAAACTGTATGAATGATATGGAGGAATTATTAAAAAAAACCTCCAAAGTTTTGCTCCACTGTGCTGAGGGTACCCGAAACTAGCCTTGGACACATGAGTAGTGCTAGTAGCCACTTGATGATGAATGTTGGACCCCACACCCCACCCGAAGGTGTTTGCAGGTTATACTGCGGCGTGTGTTTGCGGGTGATACCACGGTATCCAACCTTAATCAGTATTGTCCTCTTTGGTCAAGGGTGAGGCCACGCCTCGAACCCAAGACCTCAAGGTTTTATTCCACTTTAAGTGGACGCCTCTCACCATTGAGCCACCTACTTGCGAAAAAGGAGGCAAAACCAAGGCTTATAAGATGGGTCCTTCTCCTTCAAGAATTCGACCTCGAGATTCATGACAAAAAGGGAGCTGAGAATTCGGTCGCGGATCACCTCTCCAGACTCACTGCAGATCAGAAGGAACCCCTTCAAAAAGAACCACCGATTAACGACTCTTTCAATGACGAGCATTTGTTCTGCTGTGCAGATTTACCAGAATTGTGTTATTCATTGCACAAAATTGCTGCAGCAACATTGCAAGTTCCGTGGTATGCTGACTATGTGAATTATCTTGTTTCAGGAGTCTTACCACCTGAATTTACTTACCAGCAGAAGAAGAAATTCTTTTCGGAGCTCAAGCATTATATATGGGAGGAGCCTTTTCTTTTCAAGCGTTG
>JAOSBP010000009.1:9591502-9601728 GCA_027563825.1 Erythroxylum mucronatum
ATTAAATAAGCGTGCACAAAAAGCTAGCAATCATAGTACTTTCTAAACGTGGAGAGAAGAGAAAAACACGTAAATATCGGGTTTGGAAGATTAATCTAGGTTGCATTAAATGATGACTACTGTATTAAATAGGGCCGTCAAAAAAAGTAAACAATAATAGTAATTTCTTAATGAGCACAAAAGTGAAAATTATTACAGGCGCTCAACCTGAGTGGACCAGCAGTTGTATAATGATTAGAAACGGCGACGAAGAAGTAGCAAAAAAGGTACGGAACTCTTATATCAAATTTTTTATATTATGATAATTGTAAACAGATATCTAGTTCATAGATTTTGAGGGTTTCCTTCGACACAGATATTATTGGTTGACTTCTTTAAATATAATGTGACAGTTAAAAAATTTAGGTGCTGCCGAGAAATTGATATAACATAAATAGTATATTTTTTTGAAAAGTTATAACATATTTTGTATTTCTTTTTTGAAAAAAAAACATATGTGGGCGGCAAGTTGCAGCTCAGAGATGTTGCGGATCAGGTATCAGTTGCAAGCGAGAGGAAGATTGTCTTGGAGGGAATCGGTTGCATGTACAAAAACGTTATGCGAAAAGTAAGGCGTATATACATGTATATATTCATCATTTTCTTGACATGTAAAAATAGTGCAACTGAATTAGGATTCAATGTTAGTTTATCACCCTATAAATTGTCACATTAGATGATACAAAAGTGAGACGGAAGGGTAAGCCAAAGCGACACGACAAAAAAGTGAGATGGAAGCGCAAACCAAAGTGAAAGCATAGAAAAGTAAGACAGAAATAAATCTGACGTGTCGACTTTCTCTTAAGAAGTGAAATTAACAATAATAAAAATACATGTTAGTATGAACACAAGTAAGACGAAGAAGACAGAAATAAATCTGAGGTGTCGACTTTCTCTTAAGAAGTGAAATTAACAACAATAAGCGGCATGAAAGTGAGACAATACAAAAGTGAGACCGGCTTCAGATGTTCTCCTAGTCTTTCATCAACCCGTTCATATGTTAAGTTCTGACATTCTCAGGATTTTGATAATCCGTATATAATTTCCTGTCTTACTAATATGATTATTTGTTATCATAAAAAACGAGGAGATAGTTCCGTCAAGACCAAATGACTTAATGTAAATCATATTGATCAACAACAAATAATAATGAATAGAAGAAAGTAAGACGGAAACAGAACAAAAGACAAACAGAAAGAGCAAAGCCAAAAATCAGACGGAAGAAAAACAGACGATGTGAAAATCAAACAAAAATCAGACGATGAAAAGTCAGACGCAAGGCACAAACAGGAAGTGAGACGAAAGAAAACCAGACCGAAACGATAAACTAAAGAGCAGACGGAACCGGATAAACGAAAGCAGACAGGATGCATAAAAGCGTGGTAAATTAAAAAGCAGACGGAATCTTCTGAATACATGTTAGTATGAACACAAGTAAGATGAAGAAGCGGCATGAAAGTGAGACGATACAAAAGTGAGACCGGCTTCACATGTTCTCCTGGTGTTTGATCAACCCGTTCATATGTTAAGTTCTGACGTTCTTAGAATTTTGATAATCCGTATATAATTTCCTGTCTTACTAATATGATTATTTGTTCCGAAAGCAGACGGAATCCATAAATGGGTGGGAGAAAATCAAACGAAAATCAGACGATGGAAAGTCAGACGCAAGGCGCAAACAGGAAGTGAAACGAAAGAAAACCAGACCGAAACGGTAAACTAAAAAGCAGACAGAACCGGATAACCGAAAGCAGACGACTCATTATCACATATCTTCAACATAACTCTTATGATCATACACCGCAAAACCTTTGTTTTATTAAGATAATAATTATTAAAAGTAAGACGAAGTACACAGATCTTCAACATAACCCTTATGCTAGGTTCTTTCGAAGTCATGCTTTCCTGGTCTTGATCAACCCGTTTATATCCTCATATCCAAGTCGACACTCACTTAGGTCCGAGTTGTAGAATTCAACCGCTTCAATATCGCCTTTTATTTCCGCGGGATGAATCAGAATGGCATCATGGCATCGCTTGATCAACGCATTTGTCTAAACACACACAAAAACCTGCACGAAAGGAGAAGTTAACAAAGTCGGAGAGGAAAGGAAAAAGGAAAAAGGGAAACTTATCACAGCTGCAGAGTAACAAAAGCAAAAACGAAAACTTACCAAGGGTGAAAGACAAACTGTCTTAGTTGATGAACGACCACGTACCATGGATCATCTCAGAAAGAACGGAGATTTAAAATCTCTCTTTGAAATTGAAGCCGAGAACCGACTTGGCTAATACTTTGCAAATGAAGGATGATTGTTTGAAAGAAATGAAACACAAGTACCATGAGACACAGAAACACATGGGAGAAAAAGAGAAACACATAGGAGAGAAAGAGAACAGAAGACATCGACGACAGAGCACTGTCTGAAAGAGCGACACACCTGCCAGAGAGAACCTGCAGAGCTTATCACAGCTGCAGAGCAGAGACACAAAAGGAAAAAACGAAAACTTACCAAAGTAGAAACAGAAACACATGGGAGAGTACAAAAGACATCGACGACAAAGCACTGTGTCAAAGAGCGATAGACCTGTCGGAGAGAAACTACAACACCTGCAAAGAAACAAAAGAAAAAACGAAGACTTAACAACACAAAAAGAAGGTAAAAAGGAAAACTTACCAAAGCAGAAAGAGATACTCTGTATACACAGTAAAACCTGGATGAAAGTCGAACGAAAAAAATTGCAAAGCCAGACTCACCAGAGACAAAAGACATCGACGGCAGAGCGCTGTATAGGAAGGCAAGGGCGGAGAGGTAAAGGAAGAGAGAGAAACATTTACATAACTCTAGGTTAAGCGAGTGAATAAATGGAAGAGGGAAAGTAATAATAAAGATAAAGGACAGATATAACCGGGTAGACACAACATTCAATGAATAGATAACTCCAGAACTTTTAAACCGTCGGATTAAATGAAGGAGCAAGATGACTGCAGAACTTTCAGAGTGGGGGAGGGGGAGAATGTTACCGTTGGATTAAATGGGCGGTTAGGATGGATTGCGTGGTCGTCCATCCCAACTCGTCCTTAGTATATATACTTAAAAGGCCTCCCTCCCTTTTTGCTGGTGCAGTGTCTGTAATTCATTTCCTTTTGATGGAGAATAGGTGTTCCCCTTAATGCTAAGCAGGCATGAGACATACAAATGCTTTATCATATACACCGCTGCTACTACTACATTTTCAATTTTTATCAAGTGACGAATTGTTCAATTGTCATAGACAGTCTATTTTCTTTCTTTCTCTGCATATTCGCTAATTGGTATTGTTGCAAGGAGGAACGGTGCTTGCACCTGTGCATCTCATTCAACATTTCTCAGTCTTATGTTCGTCGGCTGCCACTCTCTCCTCCTAAATGCTACCATACAGAAGTCAGTGGAGCGGACTTTCCCGCTAACCATTCCAAATATTGTAGTCTGTCCATTGAAAACAGAAATAAATTCCTTAAAACAAATTGGAACACCCTTCAACTTCTCTCAAGCATTTTGAATTCGGAAACTTAGCCAAAACTATCAAGGCAAGTTACATGGTCTTCAAGGAGAAATGCGAAGTTTGATGATCAGGCATTAGTGATTGATTTTCTTTAAGTTTAATTATCCAATTTCATTTTATATAATTTTTTAAGAAATTGCCATGGTGTAGTTGTCATTTACTTGATCTTTCAACCACGAAAGTTGATTTCTTCTGTGGTTTGTAGAATCGTGTGAATGAAGGCATGATCAAGTAACATATGGATGGGGATAGATGAAACATTGCTGATGTGATTTCAGACAGTGAGCCTAGCGGAGAAGTTTAAGCGAATCTAAATTTTCTGTTTAATATTATTTTGTCTTATAAAATTTTAGTTATTTATTTTGCAGGACTCACGCGAAATTCACATAAATAAATGGCTGAGATTTATTGGAGACAATAAAATACTATAATATTGAACAAAAAATTTAGACTCAATGCAAGCAGTCAAATTTGCACGGACCATTAATGATTAAACAATCTCATAGACAAATTTGTATAAAAGCAGTAGTACGTGGAACGGAGCTTTCTTTCTTCAATTTCTATTTGCTAATCCAAAGCCTCAAAGTACGTGAAGGTTAAATAATTACTGTCAGTGAAATTGTTTAATCATTAATTTAACTGAAAATCAGTTCATCACAGAATAGGTACACATGTTTGGGAAGAGGATCTTACCCCGGTAGACAGGTTACGAATTATTTGCGAACACTTATCACATTAACTTCCCAAAAACAATTTACCCTCCCGCCATTTTTGTCCCAAGAACAAAACTGTCCCCTCTCACTCTCTTCTCTTTTCCTTTCCCTGTGTAGTTCTGGTCGAAGAGAAGTCAACAAAACTCTAAGCCCTAGTTCCCCCTCTACTAATTTACACTCATTTCTGCAAAACCCTAGCTTCCGCTCTACTGATTTACACCTATTTCTGCAAAACCCTAGACCAGCACATCCCAGATCGGAAATTGGATGCCATGCCGTCAATGATCTCTCAGGGCAAAATTCTTAAACTGGAGATGGAGAATTTCAAGTCCTACAAGGGCCTCCAAACTATTGGCCCTTTCAAGGACTTCACCGCCATCATTGGCCCCAACGGCGCCGGCAAGTCCAATTTAATGGACGCCATCAGCTTCGTCCTCGGCGTCCGCACTGGCCAGCTACGTGGGGCCCAGCTCAAGGACCTCATCTACGCCTTCGACGACCGCGAGAAGGAGCAGAAAGGTCGCAGAGCCTTTGTTCGCTTGGTTTATCAGTTGGGTAACGGCTCTCAGATCCACTTCACTCGTACTATTACTAGTGCTGGTGCCAGCGAGTACAGGCTTGACTCAAAAGTTGTTAATTGGGATGAGTATAATGCACGATTGAGGTCTCTTGGTATTCTCGTTAAGGCTCGAAACTTTTTGGTATTTCAGGTCAGTTTCTTTTTCTAGTTACTTGTTTTTTGTACTTTATATTTGCTGGTTGATTCTGTTTTGTTTTCGTATGTTTTTATTTGCTTTGGTGAGATGATCTTGAAAGGTTTTTCTTTTAATCTTTTCTCGGTCGGCTTGTTGTTTTTGTTTATGTCGTATCTTCGCAGAATAATGGCTTTTTGCTACATTTTATTTTTGTTGTGTAGGGTGATGTGGAGTCCATTGCGTCTAAAAATCCCAAAGAGCTCACTGCACTTCTTGAACAGATTTCTGGGTCTGAGGAACTCAAAAGAGACTATGAGGATTTGGAGGAAAAGAAGGCCTTTGCAGAAGAAAAATCAGCACTAGTTTATCAGAAGAAGAGAACTATCGTTATGGAGAGGAAACAAAAGAAAGAACAGAAAGAAGAAGCAGAAAAACATTTTCGCTTGCAAGATCAATTGGTATGAATTGTTTGGTTTCATCATGAACCTTGGGGGTTCAGATTTGCTTGGTTTCTGAAAATAGTATGTAGTGACCACTTTATGCTGCTTCATTTTTTGCATTGCAGAAATCTTTGAAGAAAGAGCACTTCTTATGGCAATTGTATATATTAGATAAGGACATTCAAAAACTAGACGATGAACTTGAAGCTGAAAGGAAGAGTCGAGAAGGCGTTATGCAAGAGCTGGAGAAATTTGAAGATGAAGCAGGTAAGAAGAAGAAAGAACAAGCCAAATACAACAAAGAGATGATGCAATATGATAGGAAGATTAAGGAGAGGAATTCAAAACTTGACAAGAATGTAAGTTATTGCTGCCTTTTGAAGTTTTGGTTACTGCTAGTTATTGTTATGTATTGAATGATATCTTATGGTGATACTGTTTAGATGAATTCTCGTTGCTAGCCTCACCTTTGCACCATTTGAGTGGATTAGACCAGGAAAACTTCCATGTGCCAACAAATACATAACATGGTTGGAATCTCTCTTGTTGGAAAACATGGGCTTTACTCATTCTGTTATCTTAAAAAATGAAACAAGCTATCAGCATACATAACACGTTTTTTAACCATGGATTTCGTTCTCTCTGAGGACTAACTATTGCTTTATTTGTTCTGGTTGCTTTCCTGAAGCAACCTGAGCTTTTGAAATTAAATGAGGAGATGTCTCGCATAAATTCAAAAATCAAGAGTAGCCGTAAGGAGCTTGATAGGAAAAAAGACGAAAGGAGGAAGCATGCTGATGAGATAAGAGAGCTTCAGAAGGGAATAAGTGATCTGACTTCAAAACTAGAGGATCTAAATGAAAGAAGTCGTGATAGTGGTGGAAAACTTCCCTTGGCTGACAGCCAGTTAGATGAATACTTTCGGATGTAAGTTCCCTTTAGTTTTGAAGCCTACTATGTTATACATCTTCCATTTTTCTAAATACAACCTCTTTTTAATTTTTTTGCCAAAAATCATTAAAGAGACGATTAAGGTCTGCCCTTTGTTGGATATGCCTTTTGTACAAGATTTGCAATTAACTTGTGTGTTGAGTAATTGATCAAGGAGTGCTTATTTTATTCACTATAAACTATTTCCTCAAATGTGAAAATTATTAGCTATATTTGAATGCATAATAGCACTTAATTTCTATTGGATAATTATTTATCTTTATTTTTAGAAAAGTCTGTTGGCTTAGGAGATTATCTTTTAGAAGATAAGTTTATCTTCTAAAAGATAAGATAAGTTTATCCTATTTTAAATCTAATAGTTAGTAGCATTAAATTAGGAAATACTCTTGTATAAATTCCCTTGAATCAAAGGAATAAAGTGAAGTTTTGTCCCCTTTCTAAAATCCTCTTGTTTCATGGTATCAGGGCTACCGATTTTGGTAGCCTAAAATGTGTTTCCGGCCACGTCATGGCTGGAGTTGAACCAACCCTTGACGAGTCTTCCACCACACAAACGTCCTTGCAAACACCCAGTTTCGTAACTCCTTCGGCCCAATCCTCATCTCCTTTTATTGATAATCTTTCGTTGCAAATCACGCAACATAAATTGAATGGAATGAATTTTCGAGAATGGTCTCAGTCAGTCATGCTAGTAATCAAAGGAAGAGGCAAGGCTAGATATCTAACTAGGGCAATTCCTCAACCATAGGAAACAACAATCACTTATGGTGCTTGGGATGCTGAGAATTCTATTGTTAATTCAATGGAGTAAAAAATAGGAAGAACCTATCTATTCTGCAAAACTGCAAGAGAAATTTGGGAGGTTGTGCAAGAAATATATTCTGATTTGGAGAACACATCCCAATGCTTTGAAATCATATCCAAAATCTGAAATACTCGCCAAGGTAACATGTCTGTTACTGAGTATTATAACTTACTGAATTATGGCAGATGGATCTGTTTTATGCAATAAATTGGGAGTATCATGCTGATGCCGAGAAATATGGAAAATGGTTAATGGTTGGAAAAGGAGAGAGTTTTTGATTTCTTGCAAGGACTTAATGTTGAACTTGATGAAGTACGAGGACGACTACTTGGTTTAAAGCCATTACCCTCAATCTGAGAAACGTTTGCTGAGGTTCGTAGGGAAGAGAGTAGAAGAAAGGTCATGCTTACCTCTCCCACTTCGGAACAAATCTCTCAAGGTTCGGCTTTAGTGGCAAACTCTCGAAAGGGGTCTACTCAACAACCCCGAGAGCAACAAACCAAGAACAAGCAGTGGTGTGACCACTGTGATAAGCCCTACCACGCCCGTGAGATCTGCTGGCACTTACATGGGAAACCACCAGATTGGAAGCCTAAAAGCCAAAAGGGTCAGCAAAAATGTGGAGTAGCACGGGTAGCAAAATTTGATATTAGCAATTCCACTGGGCTAAATTTGTCTTCCCAACAGATTGAATTGCTTCACCAACTCTTGAATCAAACAAAGATCACAACTGAATCAGGTTCACATGACCAAAATACTCCTACCACAACACTAGTGCATAAAGGTAACTTGTGTCAATCATTATTATCAAAGTCTCTAGGTCACGATTTTTGGATTGTGGACACGGGTGCATCAGACCTTATGACTGGGTCTTTGAATGTTCTTGGGAAATATGAGCCATGTGAACAGAAAGTTAATGTTTGGGTCGCAGATGGAAAGGTGTCACCAGCTATTGGTCAAGGGAGGGTTTGTTTGTCAAATATGACATTAAATACCGTTCTCTGTGTGCCCAAGTTCACTTATAATCTGTTATCTGTTAGTTAATTAACCAAGGACATGGACTGTATCGTGACATTTTTTCCTTCTCATTGTGAATTTCAGGACCGGTATTCAGGGAAGATGATTGACAGTGCTGAGGAGAAAGATGGACTTTACTACTCAGGAAAGAGTACTCCTACTAAGTTTAAAACACCAAATAAGTTTTTCCTTTCGGCTATGTCAAATTCTGATGTTATGTTATGGCATCAACGCCTTGGTAATCCAAAATTCCCATATTTGAAAATCTTATATTCACAACTTTTCATCAATAAAGATCATATTTCTTTATATTGTGAGCAATGTGTCCTTGCAAAGCAAAGCAAAAGCAATCATGCCATACAATCATACAGATACCCTCAAAACCATTCCAATTAATTCATAGTGATATCTGGGGTCTTGTTAGAGCTAAAAGTTTAATGGGTACTCATTTGTTTATCAGTTTCATTAATGATCATACAAGGGTATGTTGGGTATACATAATGAAAGACAAATCTGAAGCCTATCATGTCTTTAAATAGCTTCACAAGCTCATTCAAAATGTATTCCAAACCTCTATTTAGGTAGTACGTACCGACAATGGGAAAGAATATTTCTCACATGATTTTATTCAATATCTCGGTAAAAATGGGGTCATCCACCAAAGTTTTTGTGCTTATACCCCACAACAAAATGGTATAGTGGAAAGAAAGAATCATCATTTGTTAGAGGTAGCCCGATCTATGATGTTTACCAATTCTGTTCCAAATTCCTATTGGGGAGAAGCTATTCTAACTGCATCATACTTGATAAATCGTCTCCCTTCTAAAATTCTTCAATTCTGAACCCCTTTAAGTGTTCTTCTAGATCAATTTCCTCACATAAAGATTCTTAATTCTCTTCCTTGTAAAGTCATTGGGTGTACTATTTTTGTACACAACAATCAACCCAATAAAAGCAAACTTGACCCACGAGCTATTCAGTGTGTGTTTGTTGGGTACTCTCCCACTCAAAAAGGTTATAAGCTGACCTTAGAACACTTAGAGTTTTACTATACTATTACAATATACTAACCACTACCGTAGAGAAATGTAGTATTTCTCCCCTAACCAGAGCAGAGTTGCTCCTCCCTCACTAACCAGAGCAGATTGCTCCTCAGAAGGTGTGATATCCTTCTGTCACTTTTCTTCACTCAAATGTTCTGCCTAACCTTCCCTACTTCTATCCCCCCCTTTTATAACCTCCCTAGGTACATACGGTTATAACTCCTTCTAGAATAATCCTCTCTCTCTCTCTCTCTCCTGAAGATCCTAACAAATGCCTTCTTCTATGGTGGGGAGTTACACCTTTTATGCCTATAATTTCTCTTTGATTATGGAGAATATGGTCTTGAAAATGTCCACTCTCTTTGCCCATCATTGCCCCACTTTATATGATCTTAGGAAGTGATCTCACTTTCTTAACCCCGCACTTTATGTGATGCTATGCCATTATCTTTTAAATGATCAAGTGTTTTGTTGAATCTTTGATTAGCTATCTCGGACCATCTTAGTCCATGGACTATTCAAATACACTCAGAGTGTGGTCACATTACTCTATGACTAAATATATTAACAGTAAGAGTTAACGTGTATAAAACCCTAGCAAGATTTTCATGATTTTAAACTTTCTTGTCGAAGTCTTGTGCCTTCATGAGCACTCGAAATTATCATTGTCAATGTCACATATGAATTTCATTCATTGTCGGAAATTCTCCAATGTGCACTTACACATGGTAACACCTACTCTCAAGATTTCGTCTATATCATACATATGTTTTGCCTATTTACAAGACTTCGCCTTATTTTCTTGTTGACATATTTTTCACATGCCAACTCGTGTGTCAAATATTTGCCAAAGCTCACCAACACATACGATTCTATCTTCTAAATTTAGGGGTCTAACAAAAAACCTTAATTAATTTTGTTGTTAGGTATGTGTTGAGGAGAGCTTTCTTTACATCTGACCCATGTTCGGTAGTTAA
>JAOSBP010000009.1:9601828-9615423 GCA_027563825.1 Erythroxylum mucronatum
TTCTTAAATGGTACATTAGATGAGGAAATATATATGAGGATCCCACCAGGTTTTGAATCTAAAGAAGAAAGGGGGAGAGTCTGCAAACTTTAAAAAAATCTTTATACGGCCTCAAATAGTCTCCACGAGCATGGTTTAAGAGGTTTAGTGACACTCTTTGCTGATTTTGATACAAATAGGGACAAGTTGATCACATCTTGTTTGTGAAGTTTGGAAAAAATGGAAAGAAGTCCATCTTGATAGTGTATGTGGATGATATTATAATTACATGTGATGATACTAGTGAGGTCAATGATCTGAAAAACAAATTGAGGCTGGAATTTAAAGTAAAAGATCTTAGAGTCTTGAGACACTTTCTTGGAATGGGGATTGCTAGAAGGAAAGGTGGTTTTTTTATATCTCAACGAAAATATACTCTTGATTTATTGGAGGAAATAGGAAAAATGGGTTGCAAACCCATGGGAACTCTTCTGGAAAGAAATTGGAAATTCAAGAGAGATGAAGATGATCCTCCTATTGACAAAGGAAGATACCAAAGGTTGGTAGGAAAACTTATCTATTTGTCATTGACCAGACCAGATATTGCTTACTGTGTGAGTATTGTCAGCCAGTTTATGCACTCTCCAACTCAAAGGCATTTAGAGGCAGTCAACCATATTCTGAGACATCTCAAAGGCGATCTAGGCAAAGGATTAATGTTTCAGAAAAATGAGAAAAGGAGCATAGAAGGTTTTACGAACGCAGATTGGGCTGGTTGTATTGAAGATAGTAGATCAACTTTTGGCTATTGTACCAAGCTGTGGGGGAACCTTGTCACATGGAGAAGCAAGAAGCAGTCCGTAGTGGCAAGAAGCAGTGCAGAAGTAGAGTTTAGGGCACTTGCACAAGGAATTTGCAAAGTTATTTGGTTAGAGAGGTTAATGCAGGATCTACAGATCACCACTTCCTCTCCCACCAAAATCTTCAGCGATTGCAAATCAGCCATTAGCATGGGGAAGAATCCAGTTCAACATGATCGAATGAAACATGATCGATCGCAAATCAGCCATTAGCAGCCATTATGCTATGTTCCTACTCAATCGTGGGAAGCAGATATTTTCATAAAGATCATGCCTAAGCCTAGATTCAAGACAATTCTAAACAAGTTGGGAATGATAAATATCTATTCCTCAACTTGAGGGGGAGTGTTGGATAATTATTTATCTTTATTTTTAGATAAGTCTGGTAGCTTAGGAGATTATCTTTTAGAAGATAAATTAAGATAAGTTTATCCTATCTTAAATCTGATAGTTAGTAGCATTAAATTAGGAAATACTCTTGTATAAATTCCCTTGAATCAAAGGGATAAAGTGAAGTTTTGTCCCCTTTCTAAATTCCTCTTGTTTCAACTTCCAAATCAGTTTAATAAGACAAGTGCTTATAAATACTTGCATTAGTTCATAAGCTTAACTATTTTAAAGTGGCCATTTTGCTGATTTCAACTTCAAATATGAAATTAATTGGTTAAAATACTACCTTCCTGCTTTGTTGGTGATGTTACTGCTCATGAAACTCTTCTATCATTTATTTATGGAATTTGATGTTGCAGTAAGGAGGATGCGGGAATGAAAACTATCAAGTTGAGAGATGAAAAGGAGGTTTTGGACAGGCAACAGCACGCAGACATGGAAGCACTGAAGAATTTGGAAGAAACCCTCCAACAGCTAAGAAATCGAGAGCATGAACTGGAAGCTCAAGAGGAACAAATACGTACAAGGCTTAAGAAGATTCTTGATTCTTCTACAAAACACAAGGATGAACTGGCAGATCTGAATAAAGAATTGCGTGTTATGCAAGATAAACATCGGGATTCCAGGCAATTTTTACTTGTTGCAAGAATATGCTTTTTCTGCATTTCAGTTGGGCAGTTTTTGGTGGTATCTGTTTTACATGTGTGTGCAATTAGGTATCTTCTGATAATTAAATGTCTAATTTTCAGGCATAAGCATGAAAATTTGAAGTCAAAAATTGGTGAAATAGAAAACCAGCTACGTGAACTGAAAGCTGACAGATATGAGAATGAGAGGGATGCTAGGTTGTCTCAAGCAGTTGAAGCGCTCAAACGCCTTTTTCAAGGAGTTCATGGCCGGATAACTGATCTTTGTAGGCCAACCCAAAAGAAGTATAATCTTGCTGTAACTGTGGCCATGGGAAGATTTATGGATGCGGTAGTGGTCGAAGATGAAAATACAGGAAAAGAGTGCATCAAGGTATTAACTTGTTGACTTGCTCTTTTGCTTTCTTCTTTTTATTATATCTCTTTTTCTTGGCTCTATGAGTGGAGGGGTAGTTGGGAGAACCGAAAGGGGCTGGGGAAGCTCTGTTTTCTTCATCAACTTTTCTGATTCAGTTTGTACCAAGGATGATGTTGTATCATTGATTTCTTGATCTTCTTTCAAAGTTTCTACTTAAATGTGCTGCAATGCTTCATTCTTGTGTGGTTATTGTCTCTGCAGTATTTAAAAGAGCAAAGGCTTCCTCCTCAGACTTTTATACCCCTTCAGTCAGTTCGTGTAAAGCCAATCATTGAAAGGTTACGTGCCTTAGGTGGTAGCGCAAAGCTAGTCTATGATGTGATCCAATATCCTTATACAAATTTTGATCACTTCAGACTTTCATTAGAGCTTCAAAAGTTTACTGAATTCTTGATTGTTGGTGGTAACCTTGATTGAGTCCTTACTTCTTTTGGTACTATGATGTTTCACCTTGTTGCCAGGAAAATTTGCTTGGAGTTTATAGTAATTATCCAATGATTAATGAATCATATCAGGGTGGAAATCATGTTATAGGAAATTTTATTGGGCTAGAGAGTTTCATCATCCTCTTTTATGGGTTTCATCAAGCTTAGACATGAAAGTATTTCTGAGCAAACTACTAAATCTTCTCTTAGCATGTACCATTTTTAAATTTATGAATGTATCAGGTGACATGCATCTCCTTGTATAGTTTGTATAAGCTTTTGGTGTCTGGTAGGAATGCCTTTGGCTGTTTCTGTTCAAGATCATAGTTTTTGTTACTGGTAATTGGTTTTCTCATTTTAATGTTTTATCTTGTGAGAAGGCTGAAGTCTGAAGTTCCCCATGCTCCTGAATTAATTAGGGAAAGTAGGGAATTAGGCATAATATGTAAGGCACACATTGAGTTCACTGTTATCACTGGTCCCTTGCTTGTACTCGCAGCTATTGCAAATATCACATTTGAAGCATTGCACTGCCTACTGTGTATTGTGTTGCAAATATTTCTATCGTTTTCCATTGGTGTTTGATCGCCATTAATTCCTCCTGTTTCCTTTTCTTTGGGGTGCAAATTTGACAACTAATATACATAGATATGGAAACCAAATATAAAGCAACTTGTTTTCTGGTAAAAGAAATGAAAGGAAGTAGCAGATAGAAACCAAATTCCTGGCATTGTGAGCTTAACTATTGCACATTTGATCCGGTCCTTGAGAGGGCAATTCTTTTTGCTGTTGGAAATACTCTAGTTTGTGATGATCTTGATGAAGCCAAGGCTCTTAGCTGGAGTGGTGAGAGGTTTAGAGGTAAATATTTACCATTCCTTTCAGTTATAAAATTGTTGATATCAATTGCATTTTCTTTTTTAAATGCCTTAACACCTGTGTATGAATTAGTTGTGACTGTCGATGGGGTCCTACTCACAAAGTCTGGTACAATGACTGGTGGTACTACTGGTGGCATGGAAGCAAGATCGAAACAGTGGGATGATAAGAAGATTGAGGGTTGGTGCTGTCTTTTATATTTATGATCATTTGAGGAAGAATTTACAGCTTGTTTTCTGTAGGGCTAAAGAAGAAAAAAGAGCAGTTTGAATCAGAGCTAGAGGAACTTGGCTCAATTAGGGAGATGCATCTAAAAGAATCTGAAGCAGCTGGAAAAATTAGTGGACTTGAAAAGAAGGTCCAATATGCAGACATTGAGAAGGTAATAATATTGAATTATTATCATCCCTTTCTTCTTTTGTACTAGAGATCCATTTCTGCCGGCAATATAAATTGCTCTGTAAGTACGTGACAAATTCAAGGATCTTTACATGCGTTACTTCTCATTGCTGTGCAGAGTATAAATGCATGCTTAGTACTTATTACAATGCTTTTCGGAAAATTTCAATTCGATTACCATTCATAGTGTTTGTATGCAAACAAGTGTGAAAGATCCCTCTGACAGTTCAGATTTCATCAGTGGAGGGATATTCAAATATGGTTTTACTGATATTTCTAGGTTAAATGCATGAAAAATGTTGCTCTGCATGCCAGATAGTACATTGTGACATTGTTATATCCACTCTGTTTCGACTGACAGACTTTGCTTCTGTATCTGCTGATTTTCTTTACAGCGGAGCATTGAGGACAAACTTGCAAATCTGAAGAAAGAGAAGCGGATTATCAAGGAAGAAATTGATAGGATAAGTCCTGATCTGCGTAAGGTACATGCTGTTATGAAATTCTTCTGTTTGTTTCCAGACAAACTATTTATGTGACTGACTGCTAGAGTTTGTTACTGCTTACAGTTGAAGCATGCTGTTGATAGAAGGGCCATTGAGATTAGGAAGCTGGAGAATAGAATCAATGAGATTGTTGACCGAATTTATAAAGATTTTAGTAAAGTTGTTGGGGTGGCAAACATTCGCGAGTATGAAGAAAACCATCTAAAGGCTGCCCAACACATGGCTGAAGAAAGGCTTAACTTGAGCAACCAGCTTTCGAAGTTGAAATACCAGTATGTTTCTTAACATGTTGCCTGTCCTTGGAAGATGAGTCTTGAGTTGTTGAAGTAACTTGTCTGGGGCATCACTTTCTGTACTACTTTTTCTGGAATCCCTATTATAGCCCCTTTTCTATTGTTTTTGTATGTCTTCTGGAAATTGAATTTGTGATTATTCACCCTATTCCTCCATGTAAATGTGCAATTTTGTCGCCTTGATTCAGGTTGGAATATGAGCAAAGACGGGACTTGGATTCACGGATTAAAAAGCTTGAATCTTCTCTCAATTCCTTAGAACATGAACTAAAAAATGTTCAAAGAAAAGAGGCTGACCTCAAGTCAGCAACAGAGAAAGCTGCTGGTGATATTAATAGATGGAAGGAAGAACTGCAAGGTATGTTGCACCATGGCTTTCATTGTTCGGGACTTCTCTGAAAGTTAAAAATCTAAATGAACTAGGTTGTTCCACTTTTAAAGATCTTTTTCTGACCACATTAAGTGAAGAAATGTCCAAGACAACTGCTCTTGGCCTGGGGAAGATGCCTGTAAAATCTAGTCATCTGTGATGAAAGCCTAAAGTGTTGCCCTAGCAAGGCTGACCATGCTCCTATCATTTTCTTCTTCTTCTTGCTTGCATTCATATCTGTGATTTTCTGTTTTACATTTCTTGGTAGAGTGGAAATCTAAGTCAGAAGAGTGTGATAAGGAGATTCAGGAATGGAAGAAGCAAGCTTCTGCTGCCACAACAAGCATAACGAAGATCAACCGTCAGATTAACTCTAAGGTTTCCTAAGTTTTTCTTAATACTTATTTCATTATTTTCCTGAACAAACAGTTCTCTGGTAGTAGCAAGGAATCAAGGACAGGTTATCATTGTATTGCCTGACTGTTGCTGACTTGACTTTTTTCTTATCTGCAGGAGAGCCAGAGGGAGCAGTTGTTATCAAGAAAACAGGATATAGTTGAAAAGTGTGAATTGGAGCATATAAACCTGCCTACAGTTCATGATCCCATGGAAATTGATGATTCTTCAAATCCAGGACCTTATTTTGATTTTGGTCAGTTGGATAGATCTCTTCTTCAGGATAGGAGACCATCTGACAGGGAGAAGATTGAGGTTGATTTTAAACAAAAAATGGACGCTGTAGTATCAGAAATTGAAAGAACTGCTCCGAATTTGAAAGCTTTGGATCAATATGAAGCACTGCAGGAGAAGGAAAGAGCAGTAACTGAAGAGTTTGAAGCAGCAAGAAAGGAGGAAAAGCAAGTGGCTGATGCTTACAATTCAGTTAAGCAAAGGAGGTAACAGCATGTCTTCTTGGTTTTGAATGCATTGAACCTTAATAGAAACTTCAATATTTGTGGAAAGGAGTCAATCCAGTTCTACCCTCCCGTCTTCATCTAGAAGGTCTATATCACTGGATTCGTGTGGTGATACCCATATTATTCAATTAATGCTCTTCAGCTGCACAGCTTAGTTTGTTAATCTTGACTTGCTGCTGCTTTTGACAACCCTCTCTATCCCGCACATATATGTGTTTACTGCGTTGGAGTTGGTGAGGCTAAAGAGACAGACCCTTCTTATTAGTGTTCTAAAAGTGTCCTGGCTTCAATTGTTTTAAACAGGTACGAGTTATTTATGGAAGCCTTCAACCATATCTCAAATAACATTGACAAGATCTACAAACAGCTAACAAAGAGCAGCACTCATCCACTTGGTGGGACAGCATACTTGAACCTAGAAAATGAGGACGATCCTTTCCTACATGGTATCAAGTACACTGCTATGCCCCCAACAAAGCGCTTTCGAGATATGGAACAGCTGTCTGGTGGAGAAAAAACTGTTGCAGCATTGGCATTACTCTTCTCCATTCACAGGTATGCCATGAACTAAGGAACTTTTTACTGTACTATCCCATATACTTCTTCCATGTGGGCATCAAATGGTCATTTTTCATCCTGCTTCATTCCTAATTTTTAACTAAAAGTCAGCTTTTTAGCCCATCGCTTAGAAGAGATTTTCAATTTGTGAGTTTTGATTTCAATGTGAGGCTTTATTTCGATTATGCAATTGGGATAGGTGGAAGATTGAACAGATTGGGCAACCTAATGTGAGAAAATTGTACATGCTATGATTCTGGAGATTTCTTTCACTTTATTGATATTTTACTCACTGCAATGTTGTTTTGTTTTGAGCTGCACAAGCTTGACTCCTATGAATTATTGCACAAGTTCTGGTGGGAAGTTCGAGATAAAGCTGGCTAATTTATGGGTTAATGGATACGGCATTTCTTCTACTTTTTTAGTTATCATGTAAACTGCCACTTAAAAGGTTTTTTCCTTTGCTGTGCGAAATGATTTCAGCTATAGGCCGTCACCATTTTTCATATTGGATGAGGTGGATGCTGCGTTGGACAATCTTAATGTTGCTAAGGTAGCTGGATTTATTCGATCGAAGTCATGTGAAGGGATCAGGAGCAACCAGGATGCTGATAGTGGCACTGGTTTTCAGAGCATTGTGATATCGCTAAAAGATACCTTTTATGATAAGGCGGAAGGTTTGGTTGGGGTTTATAGGGACTCAGAGAGGAGGTAGACTTTCCTTATCTCCAGCAATTTGCTTTAATGCCGATTCATGGTTTATGTTTTATTATGACTACGACCTTAATCTTGATACAATGCTTTTCTTTTGCAGCTGCTCGAGAACACTGACGTTTGACCTTACAAAATATGTATCATCTTGAAAGTGAAAATTGATGATTGCAGCTAGCTGTAAATACCGTAGCTTTTACAAACGCTGAACCTTCTACTTGTAAACATGACAAGAGGTTAGGTGCAGCTAGGTTTTTTATCTGATAATCTTGCACCGTGAGTGCTTAAATGTGTTTGATGTTTCTCCTTCACGCGCACACCCTATGACTTCAAATGAATTCTCTCCCAGACGGTGATGTATAAATCAAATTATCGAGTAATATCTAATCTGAGAGAAATGTTGAACTTTATAACACAATAGATTCAACTTAGTCCCGCCTTTTATGATTTTGTCATCATAGTTAGGGAGTTGATATTGCAGTTCACCTAATTGAAGTGTTCGGAGCTGTTGTTTGGTCATGAGAGCATGGACGGTATTAGTAGATGCTGTATGTTATTGTTAATTATATCGTTGTTGCGAGTCTGTAGGCAACTTGCTAATTGTACGAGTGTGATTCGGTTTGCCTGTGACTTACGTGAGTGCAACAAAATCTTGGAAGAGTAGTTGTTCTACGTAAACCTTGTCCTTTCGTCATCCTCGTGGTCATTCCCTTCCGGGTCACCTGAATTCATTGAAACAATTTCTCAATTTATCGGTTAAATGCCGACATACTTGCTGATCATGCCCTTAAAGGCCACCTTAGTCTTGGATTCAGACCAATCCATACTATTGTCTGTCCCACCTATATATGATTGGTGCCAGCTAAAGCCAATGAGCGGTCTCTAAACCCAAAGCAGCTAAGATTTCTTCAATTGTGGTTCCCTTTAAGGATGGAAATAACACCTTTATCTGCCCACCTCCCCCATGATCTCTTCCTCTTTCTCTCCTTTGGATTCTCAGCGCCTCTGATATTGTTTTTGGCAAAGCCCTGCACCCCAACTAAAAGAAACTTCATCTTTGTTGGATTAAATATATATTTGAGATTGGAGGAGAAAATTCACGGGAAAAACAAGGATAAAACAAGACCATGGAAAGCACAAAGAGAGGAAGCCAAGGCACAAAGGAATAGAGGCCAATTATAAGGAATGTACCCCAAGAAGCAACCCAATAAATGTTGCGTCTTTGATCCAGGAAGATCAGAAGAAAGAAGGCATTAGTGGAACTCGGATGCCTAGTAGAACTTGCAATTCATGTGAACCATCTTAAAGAAAGACTCATAAAGCACCTCGCCAAGGAAGAAATAAGAAGAGCCAATGAACAGAACGAAGAGATTAGCCTCTGGGGTGTGCCATTGTTGCCAAGTAAAGGTCATGAAGGCGCACAGATATTGTGCTGATCATGTTCCCGAAGGCAAAACGTTACAAGCCTCGTGAAGCATTTGAGATGCTTAGAAGCACCCTGAGATGGCGTAAATAATACAATGTCGACGTAGTTCTTGAGGAGGACTTGCTTCTTGATTATCATCATTATTATAGTCACATCCAGTTCGAAGTTTCGCAGTGAAGCGAGATCTGGAGAGGTCTAATTTACATCATCACATTCAGTCCGAAGTTCCGTAGTAAAGCAGGATCTGGAAAGGTCTGATTTACACAACCTTACCTTTATATAGTAAATATGTTGTTTCCTGTAGACCACTTGCAGATATAACAGGAAAATAGTGATCCAAGTTACCCTTTGTATTGCAGACAAGAAAGGTCACCCTTTGTATTGCAACATACATGAAGCTTGGAAAGACATGGATGAGAGACGATCTACCTACAGTAGGGGACACCAGTGTCGCTGGTTCACTCTCATGGACGCCTCACCCGAGTCCGAGTGGGTGTTCACCACAGTCTCTTGTCATCGCATTTTCAGACAAGACCTCCTGAATGTCCCGTGGTATCACCTCGTCTGGAAAAGTTCATTGAACCCCAAAGTCTCTATCATAACGTGACTAGCCATCAAAAATAGGCTCCACACTAAATGTCGCTGGTTTAACACAACTGAACTGATACTTGTTGTGTCCTATGTCGGAATGCTGATGAAGACCGGAACATCTGTTTTTTCAATGTGCTTATTCAAAAACAATTTGGAGTCAGGATCCAATATATGACCTGACCGACGCTGTGACCAATTGTTATGAGTGAGAACTTACGTTAAGTTGGTTTATTACTCACTCCAACTCAGGGAAAATAAATGTCGTTCCTCTCAAAGTCACCTTTTATCACCACCGTTACTTTATATGATCCGGAAAGAGAGGAATTATCAAATTTATCGAAACGTTGCTATAGACAAGTATTACTTAGCTGACAAGATCCTAAACTGCATCCGTGCGATTCTACTAGCTAAAGGGGTTGAAGCTCAACTCTCCCTGTCTGCCTATGCAAACCAGTTGGCACCTCGATCTACAGATAGTATTTAACGCTCCTCTTGTAAATCTAAGCAAGTCCACTACTTTTGGTCTCTGTATAGTTTAGCGCTTAGATCTAATCTATTATTTATTTGTCAAAAAAAAATCATAAATGTCCCATTTTGGTTCCATGCTTTGCAGTTTGTGGCGGCAAAAGAAAGACACGGAGATCCTTTTAAACACAACAACATCTACTAGAAATTCTACTTAAGCGCAAAATTTGGAGAGGTTCATTAATTGTAAGTAATATAGAGCCTATTTCCTAATCACGAATATCCTTTTGAGGTGAGTACATGATACATCCATTGTCCTAAGACGAGAGATTGTAGATATCAAAATTATGATCTGATTTGAGCTTAAATACATTAAAAGTTGCATATGGCCGGAAAATTTTCCTGTTGAATAAGACCCCGAATTCTTTCCTGAGGACAAACCCTAAGAGTTGGAGCAAATTCAAGCAGTGTTTTTACCATAATTTAATCAATATCCTTGGTGGAATTGACGATGTTCAGGCAGGAATAAGGATAATGTGGGACTTGAGCGTGGTAGATGGGATACAACGTAACGTATAAAGAACCGTTCAAATGAAGGATCGTACAAGATTCAACTCCAAAGAAACACGGAGAAATGAACAAAAGAGAGTGTTAGAAACTCTTTCCACGTTAGCGAAGCTGGGAAGATTGTTATAACTATTGTCAATATGCAACATTGAAGAAGAAAAGGGTGTACTACAGATCAAAAACTTTTTGAAGCAATAAAAACATTGCTTTTCACTAATACATCCCAAACCTAGTTTATAAGTTTGAAAATTTTAATAAAATGAAACCACTGAAAAATGGAATTTATGCTACGAGATGAATGAATGTGTGGATCCTAGATCTCATAATACAAATGCCTCAAATTGAAAGACATTTAACACACCTGCAACAACATCATCTAGGGAGTTATGTGCCTCCTATTTGGTGATGGCAAAGATTCTGATCTGAGACTGCGGTTGGTTACTCCGCACCTCAATCCTAACACTAGTACCTGTTGAACTAGTTCTGCCTCTACCTTTGCCTCTCTGTCTCGCTCCATTAGCTCTACTTTGCTGGACAATAGTCTTAGACACTGATCCCCCTCTCACTATAGACAGTGTTCCCAAAGTCGCGGGACAGTTTCTAATCTGGTGCTCAAAAGAGCCACAACGTAAGCAAGCTCCCGGTAGCTTCCAACATTCCCTATCATGTTTCTTTCCACAATGCTCACAATTGGGCATCTGTTGAGTTTTCCCACCAGATACTTTACCTCTGCCACTACCAGCCTAAACAAAACCACCTCTCGGTCTAAATCCTGACTTTCTTGATCTAGTCTGTGATTGAAATGATTTATTATGGCGTTTACTAAATCTCCTGCCAGAATCAGTTTGGGACTCACCCTGCCTCTTCATTCTGAACTCCTGCTTGTATTCTTTTTGCCCATCTTTCAGTAATTGTTCAATTTGGATTGAGGCAGATCTCAGCTTAGTAAAGCTACTTAAATTGGTAATGGCCACTCTCGTTCTGATCTTCATATTCAGTCCATCTTCAAACCGCCTACACTTGTCTTCCTCAGTCGAAATTAATGTAGTAGCATACTCCCATTAATTCATTAAACCTCACCTCAAACTTAGCTACAATAAGATTCCCATATTTCATATCCGGAAACTCTTTCATCTTCCTATCCAGGTAAATCTTAGGCACATAGTTCTCCTTGAAAACTTTCAGAAAATCTTCCCACTTCAATCCACAAGGTCGGGCGGAATGCTAGGAACAGTCTTCCACTACTGATAAGCTAGACTTTGCAGTAGCGAGACTGCGTAGTTGAACCTTTCATCGGACTCGCAGTCTATCTGATCAAATACTAGCTCTGTTCTTTTCAACCATCCTTCTACCTCTGCAGGGTCCGTACTTCCGTAGAAGTCTACAAGCCCCAACTTTGTAAGTTTATCATACCTTCTCTCTCTCCTCTAAGGAATTCTCGGAGACATTTGTTCAGATTGTGGTACTGGGGACTCTTTATTGGTTCCTATGGACTCAAGGTCAACTGACTCTACTACTTGATCTCCTATAGTGGATGACCTATAACAAACAATAGTTGTGATCACTATATGAATCTCTCACTATATATCATGTCTAAATGCTCTTATATATCCCTAAGGATGTCAAACCATACTTTGATATCAAAAATGTAACACCCCACTATTATAGAGTATATATCCGAACATCTAGAAGACATTCAAGAACATACCTTATACGAATGGCATTTTAAAGCAAATACATCATCTTATCATGGAATCATAAATGTAACACCCCAGATCACCCGCTTACAGATATTGTTCGCTTTAGGCGTTGGCCCAGTCAAGCCCTCACGATTTTGCTTTTCCCGAAGCCTTCTCAGGAGGTCACCCATCCTAGAACTACTCTCCCTCAATCACATTTAACCTCGAAGTTCTGATGGGATCTCGTGCATTAGGCCATGGAAAATATGTTTGTAAGAAAGAGGTATCCGTACCTTTATAAGGCGTACTTCGTTCCCCTCTTCAACGTGGGATCTTACAATAAAGAACATAAATATTTTAAGTTCAAATCATCCCATTTCATTAACAAAACATAATATACATTGTCATTTCATTACACACCAACCGTATATTTATATTATAAAACCATCTGTGAGTTCACAATTTGATACAAGAAGTTCTAATTGATATGAGTTACTACACAAAAATATTATATCTAAACTCCTCAAATGTCAGCTTACCAAACCTTTGATTCATTTCTTGTTCCCAAAATGAACAATACTAGACTTCAACTAGATTGCCTTAGAAGCTAAGTCTCCTCTCAGTACCTGCAAAATCATCGTTGCAATTTTGATGAGTTTTACGAACTCAGTGAATGAATCATTATCGATACGCTCACTCAAACAGAACATAAACTCTCATGTATAAAACACAGTTCATTTAGTATAACACCTCTTCCAAAATCAAATCCCATATATATCACCTTACTCATCATATTTCAACAAGCATATTATGAATACAAAATCTTCATATAGTCATTTCAAACTATCCAATCATTTATCTCAAGTCATCATATCATCAACATGTACATAAGCATTACACATCATTATAAGAACACAATTCAACATTTATTTGCAATCAATCTCATAAACACATGTAAAGATATAGATGCAAATGCACATGAGACTCACTTTCATTTTTATTTGTTGTGACCAAGTGCCTATTTAACTGTCCACTATCTGTTGTGGATACCGAGCTCATTGCAGATAAGGTCTCATATCTATTGTAGATACCAGGCTCATTAATTGTTGAGCCTGGGGCTCTTTGTGCACATTCTGAGCTTTAAGCTCTGGTTACGTTGGTCACTCCAGTCACAACTCCTTTATCTGATCATGCATATTCATGTGATGGAGTACAACATTCCACATAATATGCTATCAATCACTTTCTTTCAATGTACCCAGTCAGTTATCACAATCATTGGATCTAAGTTCGGCATTCAACATATAGTTGAGTACCCATTTTGTTGGCCCCCAAACTTTTTTTTCTTAATGAATAAGCATGACTAGATGAATTTTGTGGTCTTGCTAGATTGTGTATGTTGAAATTAATTAGCACGTTAATATGGGTAAGATAATAAGACATAAGTTAAGGGAATTGAAGTATTAAAGTAGTAAGAGTGTGTAAGGGCAAATTTGGCAAGTCACATAAGTTTAG
>JAOSBP010000009.1:9639836-9653478 GCA_027563825.1 Erythroxylum mucronatum
ATTTGTCGTAAACTTAAAAGGGCCACTTGTCACAATTATACTCAAGCCACTTGTCATCCATTTAACTGAGCCATTTGCCACTTTTTCCCAATTCACTAATTAAAATCCATCAAAAAAAATCAAGACAAAATCAATACACAATTATATCATGATCAGTAAAAACCTTTCCTACCTCGGAACATGTCCAATGAGTGTATACACTATCTTGCAATATTTTCTGAAGTAACTCATCTGACTCAATCTAACATTTTAATCTCTTAACAATTTTAGGAGGCAGGATATTACACTTAAACTTGTGATTCTGCATGGCCTGGGAGAAGTGCAAGGACAAGCATCATGCCTATGCTTTGATTCTTTGTTTTATGTCGTGTTTTCGTTCAAATTCTTCTCCTTTAAGTTCATTAACGCAATTATAACCTATAAACACATTTAGAGCGAATTAAGTACCAAATATACAACAAAAGTATCAAATATCAAGCAAAAGCACATCAAATATGAGGTAAAATTAAGGTCAATTATGTATCTATCAAATATTCCTACGTTTAAGCTTTTGCTTGTCCTCAAGCAATTCATAATAAAAATTATCAATCTTATAACATCAATCCATCATCAATTTCAACATGGCCATTCATACTATACATCATCATATCCTATTGAATAACATAGAATTAGAGTCAAGTTGTGCCAAAATTGACTTCGTAAGCAATATTAATAGTAATCACATTAACAATCGCATTGAGATCAAAATCATATATCTTTACACTCTCACCAAGATTTCATTCAATGCATTCAAATGTTTAGGGTGAAAAGTATCAAAACTCTTAATCAATGCAATGTAGAATTCTTACGATATGCTTGCAATAAAATCACATCTCCACTACTGATAGGTGTAGATTGCATTGTATTTTTATAGGTAATTTAATGTGTGTTTAGTGATTAATGTGATTATTTAGTGTGTTTAGGTGAAGAAATTGTGCTAGTTCATAAATATTTGTGTTTTAAGTGTTTTTTTAGGTTAGAACATTTTTTTTAACTTCAATTTTATATATATGAGGTGTCGTGATGAGTTTGTTAGTATTTCAGGCATTTGGAAGAATTTCAGAGGAAGCTTGAACCAAAACACAGGTGCGATCATGTCAAAAGCATCAACATAAGTCCACGATTGTGACAGAAGCTTGAGCATAGGACCATGATCATAGAGAATCAGCCACGATTGTGATAGAGAGCAGACAAACTGGCCATGATTGTGCAAGAAATCGTGACGATTGAGAAGTTTCGTATTTATCAAAATCTGAAATTTGGTAGGTACAAGAGAAGCACCGTTAGTTACTTTTACATCTTTCAATTATATACATGTAATATATACACTATCCATCTATGCAACTACACTTTCCAAGTTTATTCCCAAGGGATAGATAGGTTAACTTAACTAAAAGACATGATTATTGGACAAAGATCGACTGTGTTTATCTTCAAATTCATTTCTACATTGGAAGGAACGAGAAACAGTCTCTTTAACCACTGCACAACACGTAATTAATATTGTCAAAAATAAGTAGACTAAGTATCATTTCTCTTCATTCTTTTATTAAAAAGTTATTATTTACATATTTTAAAACCACTATAAAAAGAGCTTTGTACTTGTTTGTTAAAAGTTAAATTTAAAATAAAAAGAAAGACAATGAGAATTAGCAAATATAACAATTATTTTCAAATATGAAATATAGAAGTGGAGAAATTATTAAAAAAAGAGATTATATGTTTTTCATTTTATTTAATAAACAGATATATCAAGAAGTATCAACTAAATAGGGAACTAAAGATCTAGTCATCACATATGGCCGTCATTAATCCAAATCATAGACGGAGACATATGGGGTCCAGTGGTGCACTAGGCCCCCCAAAATTTTTAAAAATACAATATTATTTTTATTTTTAATTAATATATAACTACCATAATAGAATTCTTCACTGCCGTCCCACGACTCCTAGTCTCCTACCCACCATCTACATTCACATCCCAAACTTATTTGATAAGATTCTAATGTCTACACAGATTAGACATATATCTTCGTCCGTTTGAGCCACCCATGTTACAAGGAGAGACGAGAGACGAGCAGACAAACGACCGCAAGAGAGAGTAAAAAAATAGAAATAGAGGCTTTTATTCTCGAGAGAAAATGTAAGAACATTGTAAGAGAGAAGCAGAAAAGTTGGATTTCGACTCGGATACGATTACAAATATACTCCCTAAAAAGGCAGGTTAGTGTGTACAGACTGCACAGCCAAAAGCAGAAAAGTTAAGGACCTGATCTTCTGGTCACTAACTCTGAACCAACCCTGTGTCAACTCATCTCAGCCATCTATTTAGTAAATATTGGTTCTAAGTATTTTTTTATTTTGCAGTTATGGAAAAATACTTTAAAAAATTAAGGCCGACTATTTAGTCATCATCGTGTGATTTAAATCAGAATGCTAATAAAGCACCTCAAGCATCGAAGGAGGTTATTATTGAAAAACTTGTGATTGACTTAGAAAATCTTCCTTCTGATCCAGGATTGAGACCTAATATAATGGAGTATCCTCCTGAAAAACGAGATCAGGTGCGTAGAGCTCATTTATTAAAAGATCCTTGTCAATCTCGAAATCATAACTTTCCTCAAACCATGGATGGAGATCTTGTGTCAAGGTCTCTTGTAAATTTGATAATATGATATACTTGGTCTTTTTTCCTAAACTGGATCAGCATCTTGTGACGTTATCTAGCAATTAAGTCAATAATTTTGGCTAAAGAAAAAGAGAAAACGAAGCAATTGATATCATTTCTTTTTTGCGGGCAAATGTACGGACCAACATGGATCTCCATTCGATCCATGTTGTCAAGTAAATGACATCAAGTACATATTAGTATAATTAGTATATGACATTCCAAGTGAGGAGGTTACTAATTGCATATTTTAAACATTTACTCGAGAGTTTGTGATTAAATAAGCTCGCAATAAATCCATGTCTTGTTTAACTTCTGGTTCTGGCTCTATTAGTAATTTTCACTAGTCTAACATGATCATTGATGCCACCGCATAAATCTAGCTGATTCCGCTAGCATAAATAATAATAAAGGTAAATAATTTTGAATATATTAAACTATGAATAACATATTATATATATTTCAAATTTTATTTTGTAACATTATATATCACGATCTAAAAGTATCAAACATTTATTTTTCTAAAAAAAATCGATACTTGTAATTTTGATCCAAACATTTATATAAATATTAATAATAATTTAATGTGCTATTAGGATGAAAAATTTAAAAATAACACAACAAAAGGTCCAAATGTCACTAAATTTGTTGAGATGCCTAAACATGTTCTCAACATAATGATAAAGTTCATTTCAAACACTGTTAAACTCTATTATTAATAATTTTATGGTGAAATTTAAAGACATTTATGGATCGATCTATTAAGCTATACCTGAATTCATGATAGTGCTTATAAAGATTGATTCCCTCTCTGTCTTTTCTTCTTTAATTAGTTTCTACAATGGTTTAGAAACCTTTGTTGATAGTTTTTTAAAACATACGAACAACCAACCAACATGTCTGTTGTTGCATTTTATTTTAAAGGAGAGAGGGAAAGGGTCTTGGACTCATTTAAGGTCAACTCTTTAATACCCAATAACCATTATCTTAAGCTCTTTTCATTGGACCCAAATCCATAAGTAACATGGGCCACTAAATAATCTAATAATCTCCCACTTGGCCCATGTTACGATTTGGCAATTCAACAATAAAAATTTAAGTGCATACAATATATGGAATTGATCAAGTCATCCTTAATTAAATTAACATGATGGGATCATGGCGATCACAAGTTATACAACATGATTCCTTCCATGTATCACATAATCAACTCAACTCATAAAACTTTAAGTGAGTAATTCTGTAAGTGTTATCTCATAGAAACACTTATTATGTACAACATAATATGGATAACAAGTGAGCAAAAATATGACTATTATTGAATTCACAAGTATCATAACAATTCAAGCAAGATAATTATATGCATATATACATGTCAGAATGCTATGCTAACAAGGACTTATCTATAATGCCTATCCGTTCAATATGGCCAATAAATGTTTTGGGCGGTAAGCCTTTATTAACGGATCCACTATCATTAGATCGATGCCAATATGCTCAATTGACACTTTATGTTTTTGCAATTCTTCTTTCACAGACAAGTACTTCAAATCTATGTGTTTCACACCCTTTGAATACTTGTCATTCTTAGAGAAGAAACAGATGCAGAATTATCATAATAAATTCTTAACGGTCTAGCAATACTGTTGACAATGCCAATACCTAAGATAAAGTTCTGCAACCACAATCCATGAACCGTGACCTTAAATCATGCCACAAATTTAGCCTCTATAGTGGAAGTAGCAATGAAAGACTGTTTTCCACTTTTCCATGAAACTTCTCTTCCAGCTAATAAGAACATATAACCAAATGTAGATTTCCTTGGGTCTACACAACCGACATAGTTTGAATCCGAGTAACCTATCATTTCCAAATGGTTTGACTTTCTATATGTGAGCATGTCATCCTTTGCGCCTTGTAAATATCTCAGTACTTTCTTTGTAGCTTTCCAGTGGTCTATGCCAGGATTACTTTGATATCGGCTAAATATTCCAACAGCAAAACTGATATCCAACCTAGTGCATGTCTGAGCATACATTAAGCTCCAAACTATTGATGTATAAGGAATAGACTCCATTTCCTTATGTTTCAAATCGTTCTTTGGACATTACATTGGACTAAACTTATCCCCTTTCAAAATTGGAACTATCCCTGTGAAGCACTTTTCCATTCTAAATCTCTCTAATATTTTCTCGATATATCATTTTTGAGACAATCCTAACAATCCTTGTGATCTATCACGGAATAGTTTTATTCCTATCAAATAGGATGCCTCGCCCATATCTTTCATTTCAAAATTATTAGAGAGGAAGGTTTTTACACTATGTAACATAATATCATTCGCAACAAGAAGGATATCGTCAACATATAGGACTAATATAATGAACTTGTTCTTACTGACCTTCATATAGATACACCGATCAACAGTGTTCTCTACAAAATCGTAAGAAGTAATGGTATCATTAAACCTAAGATACCATTATCAAGAAGCCTGTTTCAGTCTATATATTGACTTCTTTAATTTACATACTAACTTGTCCTTTCCTGTGGTTTAAAAACCTTCTGGTTGATCCATGTACACTTATTTTTCCAAGTCACCATTTAGAAAGGCGTTTTTTACGTACATTTGGTGAAGCTTGAAATCATAATGAGCCACTAGAGCCATAACAATTCTTAAGGAGTCCTTCTTTGAAACTGGAGAGAAGGTCTCTTTAGAGTCAATGTAATCCTTTTGAGTGTAACCTTTGGCAACAAGTTTGGCTTTATACCTTTCAATGTTGCGTTATGAGTCATGTTTGACCTTAAAGACCCATTTACAAGCCACTTGCTTTACACTTTCTGGATGCTTAACTAATTCCCAGACTTCATTATCATCCATTGATTTCAACTCTTCTTTCATAGCATTGAACCATTTTTAAGAATTGTTACATTCCATGGCTTGTTTAAACGATACTGGATCCTTATCAATACTCAAGTCACATTTATGTTCAAGTGAATAAATTTCATAATAACTTGAAATAGCTGGTCTTCTTTGCCTTACAAACCTTCATAATGCTATTTCTTGTGGCATCACTTAATCATTTGTAACTTGCGCATCATTAGCTGGTTCTTTATTAATATGTTCAATTTGTAGAGTTGGAACATTAATTTGTTGTGCCGGTATGTTGCGTATCCATGATGTAACAAGAGGAACAACAACTGGGTAAATAACACTTAATGGAGGAGTTTTAACTCAACTCTCTTTGATCTCCACTTTTTGTGGTTCCCCACTCCCACTGATTTGACCATTCTCAATAAACTGAGTGTTACCAAACTCAACTATTCTTGTACTATGATTAGGACAGTAAAATCTATACCCTTTTGACTTTTCGTGATAGTCGATGAAATAACCACTAACAATTTTTGCATCAAACTTCTTTTCATGTGGATTATGTAACCTTACTTCAACCAGACAACCTTAAATGTGAAGGCGTTGTAAACTAGGTTTCCTTCCTGTTCACAGTTTATAAGGTGCCTTAGGAACTGCCTTACTAGGAATCCTTATAAGCAGATACGCAGTAGTCTTTAATGCATGCATCCATAATGATAAAGGTACAGTATTATAACTTAACAGACTCCTAACCATATCCATAAGAGTACGATTATGCCTTTTAGCTACACCATTTTGTTGAAGTGTACCAGGCATTGAGTATTGCGCACATATGCCTCGACTTGCGAGAAACTTTGCAAATGGATCTGGACATTGTCCACTTTCATCAAAATTTTCATAATATTCACCACCTCTATTAGACCCCACTATCTTTAATTTTCTATCTAACTGTCTTTCTATCTCATTAACAAACACCTCTAGGATGCCTATAGACTGAGACTTTTCATGTAGTAGATAAATATAACCATTTCGTGATAAGTCATCAATAAATGTAATGAAATATTTTTCGTCGCCTCAAGAAGGAACGTCGAAAGGACCACAGATGTCAGTGTATATTAATTCAAGTAATTCGTTACTTCTTGTGGCTGGATGCTTTGATATATGTTTGGTTTGCTTAACTTTAATGTAATCCACACATATATCCCAGTCGGTAAAATCCAATTGAGGTAAGATTTCATTTTTCACTAACCTCTGTACCCTTTCCTTGGATGTATGACCTAATCTTTTATGCCACAAAAAGTAGAACATTTCTTATATGTACTACGTTTATTTCCTATAATATGGTCAATATGAAACAGAGACTCAACAAAATCATCATCAAGATTGAAATGATATAAACAATCCATTAAAGTACCATAATCATAATAGTACTTGTGTTTATACAATGAAAAAACACCATTTCCAATCTTAAATTGAAATTCTACATCATCCAACTTTGCAATAGGAACTAAATTCCTAGCACATTTAGGAACATAAAGACACTTTTCTAGATCTAGGTAACACCCAACGTCCAAAATCAATCTGTATGTCCTAATGCCCTCTATTCGTGCCTTCATTCTATTCCTTATATATAAGAACTTTTCAGTTCCGTTTATGGTTTGGATTGAAAGAAATCCATGTAAAACATGTGATACATGAGTAGTTGCACCATAATCTAACCACCAGGTATTATTAGGTACTTCAATAAGGTTTGATTCAAAACATACTAAAATATAGTATGCACCTTTCTTTTCAAACCAAGCCTTTCTTTTAGGATAATCCTTCTTGAAGTGACCAGGCTTCCTGTAGAAGTGGCACTTCTTATCTTTATAGATTCGCCCCTCATTAACTTTGCTGAGATCTTTGCCCTTGTCTTTGCCTTTCTTTCCTAGTTTGTTCTTGCTACTACTAGCTCCTTGATGAAATGTGAGATGAATGGAGTGCTCCTTCATTTTCTTCAATCTCCCTTCCTCCTGAACCAACATGACCTTAATCTCTTGAAGGTTCCGTTTTTCTGTAATGGTGTTATAATTCACCTGGGACTGGCCAAACTCTAGAGGAAGTGAGTTGATGATGATGCTAATTGTACCAGAAAGGACTCACTCACATCCATACCCATAGATTTCAGCTTTGCAGCTAAGTTTGACATATGAGTTACATGATCGTGAATAGGCTGTGACCAATCAAACTTTTTGGTCGTTAGCTCACTCATTAAAGTCCCTACTATGGACTTGTTAGCTATATCAAATTGGTAGTATTCGTTAAGCTTCAACATAAACTACTTTGTATTATTTGTCATAGGCATTGATGGCTTCACATTTTTTGCGATTGTCATTCGTATCAAGTTCAAGCTCAGCCTGTTAGACCATTCCCAAGCCTCATAATAAGACTTGTCAGCTTCATAACTAGTCTCAGTTATGGCTGCGGTCCTTGCGTCTGAAACTATGGCCAAGTCCAAATGCATTACACCCAGTTGGAACTGGATTTGTTCGGAGCAATTCGTATAATTCAGACCATTAAACTTGATCAAGCCATTTCCTAAAGCGAATAAATTAGTAGATGCTACAAATACAACATATAGCCCAAGCATTAAAGCTTTGAGTAGACCTAAATGGATTCAAACTAATAATAACTTTGATTCTGTATTTAAATTCTCCTTTGGGTGATATTTAAATATATAGCTTTAACCTATAATGATGCCAATAAAATTCACTATAATGGACAATCAATCATATTCTAGTCAACTTGTATGTTATATTTAGATATACAATCATATTAAACAAAAAATGTTGATAAGACCCTTTAATTTCATTAATTATAAGCAATGGTTCACCTTTGGGTGACCTCCTAGTGTTATAATTAATAATCTCAATTGTTCAGTTCAACCTTTATGTCATTTTAATAGCATCATGTCAACATGAACAATAGAAACATTCACAATTAAATGTGTTATATTTTCAAGTTAGGCCACTTTGGTGACTAACAAGCTTTTCATGCAATAAACATTTAATTGGACAATTATCATACATGAAAAAAGTTAATTTAACTAGTTTGGTCACTTTGGTGACTAACAAACTATTCTAAATTACCATTATGTCATGTAGCACATTCAACATATAAGAAATTTTAATTCCAAACATTGCATAATATAAAATATTGAAAGTACCAAATAAAATATATAATATGGCACTGATTTTCAAATTTATATTATGCTTAGAAAAATAAATCAATTATTCATTAAACAATCAATTATGACCCATGGCAAAATTGTTTTACTTAAGGTCGAAGTCCATAATTTAATTACTTAATAATCAAGGTTTCATAATATAACCCAAATTAAAAATCCATAAAGTTAGGCCAAAATTATTTAACAACCCAATCTGATCCTCTAATGGCCCAAATGTCCAAAAAACCAACCCAAACATAAGCCTTGCGCCGATTCTGGTTTCTTCCCCTTTTTTTGTTAGGTCACTCTCTTTTATGGTTTCTTTCCATACTGAAAGCCATCCCAAGCCTACTAAGAGCATCCCTTGCCAACGTTATAGCCAACATAAACATACCTGTTACAAGCATTGAAACAGAAAACTCGAATTTTCTCAGGCCAAAATCATTAAAACATTTATGGGAAGTTAATAATAAAATTAGATGTTTGAGTTTTCGTTTCTTTTCAACAACCGTAAACATAAGTAGTAATGATTGTATCTTTTCCAATGTTTCGGTCAGACTCAAGTTTTCGTTTGTTCGTGTCAAGTTGAAACATCTAACAACACAAAATAAAACACAAGAAAACAATGAAACCACTGTTAACACTGAAAAACAATTTTAGAACAGGCTCTGATACCAGTTGAATGACATTTATGGATCGATCTATTAGGCGATCCCTGAATCCATAATAGCGTTTATAAAGATTGATTCCCTATATACCTTATCTTCTTTAGTTAGTTGCCACAATGGTTCAGAAACCTATCTTGATAGTTTTCTAAAACATACAAGCAACCAACCAACATGTTTGTTGTTGCATTTTATTTTAAAGGAGAGAGGGAAAGGACCTTGGACCCATTTGAGGCCAACTCCTTAATACCTAATAACCATTATCTTAGGCTCTTTTCATTGGACCCAAATCCATAAGCGACATGGACCACTAAATAATCTAACAGAAATATATATATTTTATAAGTCATGGTATGTGATATAAAATAAAATGCTCGAAATAATATATCCTAATATTAATATAAATGATTAAAAATAAAGATACTCGTAATAATATATCCTAATATTAATTGCATGTAGACAATTTTGATTTATATAGTAAGAGTATCTTAACTATTCTTCCCAATATAACTTGTTTAAGTTAATTTAAACTATTCTCCAATTTGAGTATAATTTTAATTTTTATCCAATTTAACTTTACAACTCAAATTTGATTAAGCCGAAAATAAGATCTTACAGACTACAACATAAGTTTGATTTCTTGAAAAATAGACATCATTTTAAATTATAATATAAGAGAATATGTCAAAATTTGAACATAATTTAATGCATAAGTTATAAGATATACCTATTTTTGTTTCTAAAATTAAGCATAAGTAAGTTTTAACTAGTGGGTAATTAATTCATTCACAATTCTTTTTATTTAGTGGAATCTAGCTTTAACTAACAACAACAACAATACTCAATACGAATCTCGTTAATACGCGGAGACTAGAGAGGTTCAATAGTACGTAGCCTTACTCCTAAGTAAGTTTCACTCAATTATGTATGATGAACCTTTGAATATAATTTGAACTTGAATAATTTATCATCCAGCCCAATTTTAAATTACAAACCTCATCCAATTAAATTTTTAAATAAGAATGAATAAGTAATTTCCCTGAATTTTCATGGAAAAATTATACGTTCCTATATTGATTTAGAGAGATGTTTATACCTACGTTTAGATTGACTTTCAGAAATGGATTCGAGAAAGTTGATATAAACTCTTCTTTATTATTCATAAAAAGAGAGCAATAACAAAAGAAACTTGCCAACGTATGCACGAGGAAAATGAGAACGTATGTTTGGAATTATTGTAGAACTCTTTAGAAAAGAATAAAAAATGTTAATGTTATACAATTGGGGTTGAATCATCAGTTGTTAACTCAGTTAAGCCATCCAAGCTTGACTCCATAGGTTGCCATCAACTGTCCCAAAAGAGAAAGAAAAAACAAACAAGAAAGTCTATAGCGTATGAACTTCCAGGTAGACAGAGAAGCTAGCGGATTGTAATTTGGTCACGTTCGCGATACTGTTTTACGTGGCATGAGCTGGGTCCTGGGGTTAGTTGCATGTATTAGCAATACGAACTTCAGATGGAAGCTGACGAACTTTGATGCTGATGGTCGTTTTGGCTCCTGTTAGCAACAGTGGAAGCGATGCCAACATTGACGACGAATCCGGGGAAAGAAGGAGGTGAACGGACGACACTGCCGGCGACATTCATTCCGTTCAAAGTGCAAGTGCCTGGGCCACGTCCAGGGATGTAAGAGCATGGGTTGGGACTTGAATTTGCAGGACCACCTTTCTGCAGGGACTGTAAAACTAATCCTTGTTGCTTCCACATGAGTTGTTCGTCCCCAAGCGGCCTCATTTCAGCTTGTTCAAAAGAAACCACGAAGATTGACAAAAGGAATAGGACAACTAAGGTGGTTTTAGGGTTACAAGCTGCCATCTCTTTTCTTTGTTTTAGTATTTATGAGCAAAATGTGACAGAAGATTGTTACTCCACTTGCTTGTCAATGAGTTTTAAAGCACTAGATTAAGATGGATTTTGCATGTCGTAGTAATGAAAGTGAAGATATATATATATACAGATGGGTAGAGGGTACATGATCTCTGCGTCCATGATACGCGGAACTGGTTTTACAATTTTGAGTTTTTGACCGATGCCAAGGTGGGTTTACTAATAGCTTATGGTTTGACTGAGCCATCGCTTTGAAGGTTGAAATCCGCCTAGAGCTATTAATCAACACACGGTCCGTTGCTTAGACCCCGAAATAGTCCGATATAGCGACCAGCCTGATGCACGGGTCTAGCTATTTAATTAGAAAAATAAAAGTAGAATGTTTTTGACGTTAGTTTAGGAAATCAGATCTTCCTTCTAGTTTTATTCTGTCTTATTTTGTCTCATAGAATCTCAGTCATTTATTTTGAGGAACCCACGCGAGACCCATGTAGGTCCCACATAAATAAATGACTGAGATTTATTGGACACAATAAGATACTATAATATTGGACAGGAAATTTGGACTCTTAGCTTAGAATACTATGTAGACACATAACAGGAAAAATAAGCTATAAAGGTAATTTTATCTAATTTGTTAGGCTGAACATATAAGACTAATTAATTGGAGTTAAAGGTCTTGAAACGAATAGAAAGATCACATTGCGGGGGCCTATCTCCAGCATGTAAGGAATTAATAAAATTTCTATACCCAATACTCAAATTCATAAAGAAAACGAATGCAAAATTATTTTATTAGTCCCAAGTAATTAAAAGAAAAAATGCAAAATTATTTTATTATCTTTATCTATTTTTTTAAAAAACTAATTACTTTCTTTTGTTCCTTTTCTTTGAATTGGCTATTAAAGTCCCCCGATAGATTTTGCTGCGCGAAGGATTCCTTTCAAAGTTTTTTGCGATCAAACTCACCAAAATACAGAGTTTTCTATACTAATTTTCATCAAAATTATTTTTACTACTGTTGAAAAGGAAAAAAAAGTTGATAAAGGTATATTTATAAATAAAATTACGTTTTCAAAACAGTAGAAATCAATTAACCAATATATGTCAATTATATCCTAAAATATATGTCAATTATATCCTAAAATACTGTGTAAAAAATTAGAGGGCGCAAACAATTTTCCTCTTGTAACCTCAAATTTATATATCTAGTTGTTGTTCTTAATTATGATTATCAATTAAGGTATGTGTATCTTTTAGTGCGAATTGGTACATTGCATTTGATAGATATTATTTAGGTGAAAGAATTTAGGTATTACTAAGGACGACAATATGTCAAGTAGGGTTAGGCTCAGTCCAAAGATTGATCAAGCCTGATTGGGTTTTTATTTTTTAAATTTCAAAATAAAAACAACTTCGTTTTACTCATTTTCCTGTCACCTTTAGGTTGTAGTGGGTCCAACCTTATTTTAGAGATGATTGTTCCTTTAATTCCAAAACAAATTGGCTCTATAAGTGTTAGTTGTCTTCATGGATGAAAAAAAATGAAGATTGAGCAGATTTGAGGTAGAAATAGATAAGTTGAAGCAATTTATGGAGTACATGCTTTTATTGAGGTTGCACATGCCCGAGTCAATGATGGACATAGTTGGATGGATGAACTGTAAGCTTCTATGTACAAGTTGAAGGACAACACTTGAAGATAGACACAACCGTGTGGAATTAGACACGGTAGTGTAAGTGGAATATATTCGTCGATCATGTAAGTCACTAGAACTGTGAATCAAAGTGACCTTGAGTTTTTAAGAGTCACGGTCATGTAAGAGACCATGTGCAGTTTAAAAATCTTATTCCTTGAAGTTTAAAAGGCTTAATAAGAGACAAAAATAACATAGGATAGAAGCACATGATAATAGAAGAGTTTTAAAGTCCAAATAGCATTGTTTAACTAAAATTTTATTAAAGTTTGATTTATAGGATTAGTGGGAGTAGTATTTGTGTGTGTGTCTATATATATATACATATATATCAATTTATTCTCAAATTTGAAAGTTTTGAAGGAGTCTTAGTAAAAGAGAGAGATAGAGAAATCAATTGTAGTTGTCTTGTGAAATGTTCTTTAGTGAGATAGCTTAAAAACTTTATTATTTGTATCTTGCTATTTTTGAATTTAGTGGATTTATTCTGGGTTTGTGTTGGATCCCGTATCCGGAACCCAACTACTTATACGGAAAATCAAACTGGAACTCGAATCCGCGATGGAAACTTTAGACTAGTTCGGAAATCCCGATATAAAATTTTTTTTCCA
>JAOSBP010000009.1:9676977-9687797 GCA_027563825.1 Erythroxylum mucronatum
CCATAACATCGGTACCCATCGATGCAACAACATCCTTTCCTTCTCTCTCTCTCTCTTATTACATTAGATATCCTGATTTAGTTGGACTAATTCTAAGCTCCTACAATCTCACCTTAAAAGTCTAGAGGATATACATCTGGAACCTTAAGATCCCTCAGGTTCTTACGTAACCTGTACATTTTTGCGCACAAAGAGCCTTCACATACTTGATTATTCAACTGATGATTAATCACTGGCCCCCTGCTCAGCATCAAGTTCCCATCAGCTAGAAGATCATCAATAAAAATATGCCTATTTTCCCTCCTTTAGCGTGACTCAAACTCAAAATCTCCTGTAAGGAGAGTCACATTGCAACATCCTTTGCTTCTTAACGTTAGCGCATGACATGCCTGAGAGATTTATGGAATCCTAAAGATGGTAGACTAGCCGAGGAGAGATAACCCAATTTTCCGGAGGAGATCCTAAACCTATTTTAATTTTTAACCATGTTCCATTGATTAAAAATCAATGACACAGGCTTAGAAATAGTCTCTCGTGGTTTAAGTAATTTTTAAAAATTTTTAATTTCTAATTCTTAAAATCTTTTGTGAATTCAAATTCCTGAAAAAATCTTTTTTAAAAATTTTAAAATACATACAATATGAATATTACAGGTAACTAATTAAATGTCATTGGTATGATAATTTAAGTTAATTTTTATATTTGACATGAATTAATTAAATTTAAATTTATTTTATAATTTTCAATAAATATAATAAATTATTCATTTAATTTGAATTTAATTATTTCAGTCACATTTGATTGGTTCCATGTAATTTTTATATTTCACTGTTATTCTTAATGAATTTTAAAACAGCTTTTAATTAAAAATTATAACAATTTTGAAAATTTTAAAGATAAAAAATGTTTTAAAATTAATTAAATTACTGAGACTCCGTGTCCTTTATCCGTAGTTTTAAAATCGGCTTAAGATTGTCTGTACTGTCTATCATGTGCTATCTCTGTGCCTACCCCTTCTATCCACATATTTCACAATAAATAAATGGGACAATGTAAAATAAGTGGATGGGAGGGGTTGGCGCAGAGATGGCACAGGATAGGCAGTACAGACGATCTCATCCCCTATAAATCGAAGTATAGTGATTATGATGTTTTACCCAGTCCATTCCTCGATATGAGCAACTGACCCTTCATCGTATCAGACTAGCTATCAGTCCTTTGGAGCATGCAACCTGGCGTGTACGCGAAGATCATAGTTGAAAACTACGAAGTACTTGATTCAAATTGACTTTAAAAGCCTTTGTTTAGTTGATGCAAGTGCAACAGATTTTATGCATTATTATACGACCTCGGGATGCAAAGACATTCACATAAACAGACCAAAAGTAAGCAATCAGAATGGTCTAGTTAACTTACCAATGGAAGGTCAGTTCACGTCTTTGGATTCACGTCTTTCCATTCCATATTCCTCGTTAACTAGACTCCTATTCTGGACGCATGAGATGAATCTACATATATAATACTAGCTAGGGAGTTCTAATTCTATTCACCTGGGATGAAATTGGTTTACAACTTTTCCTTGATCATCATAATTATTTATATAGCACGTCCTCTGGGGCATCATCAATTACTGGCTGCACTGGAGCAAAGATTCTGACACGAATCAAGACCCCTGGCTAAACTTGACTGAGGATCAAGAGTCCTCCGATCCACGAATGTTTGCTGAAATGTGATGAGCAGCTGGTACTGGCATTGTTTCATTTTTAACAGATGGTTTGCTGATGCCAGACTGGAGAGGAATGGATGAGTTGGTATATAATACGAACCTCCTCAGAGTCTGGGGACCTCAATGTCTGCTTCCATGGGACATTCAAACTACCTCAATAAAATTAGTGATCAAGACTTTCAAACTGATAAGGACTTTATGAACTGTCTATAAATATATAAAATCTTGAGTTTATCGTTTCAGAAAGGAGAGGAAAAGGTATCTCTGAACTTATCAGACAGCATAGATTTTCTTATTTGAATCAGCTTATCATTATTATTTATGGTACGGTAGGGGATTATATAAGGGCCAAAGTTATATTCCGAACCCTTGAAAGAGTCTGTCTTGCTGTCTGTTACAAATGGAGTTAATGAGAAATTTATGGATGAAGTTGAGAGCTAACAGAAAAGCAATGATTTGGGGGGATAAGATCCTCTATCTAATTTTATGGTGTCTTATTCTGTCCATAAATCTCAGTCATTCATTTATACAGGCCCCGCGTTTATTTATGCAGGACCTACGCAGAGCTCACATAAATAAATGACTGGTATTCATGGGACAGAATAAGACACCATAAAATTAGTAAAGGAACCTGGACTCATGATTTGAACCATTCCCACTTTCTTTTCTGCTTCCTTGGGCGAATGAATTGATTTTCTCACGTTGGTGCATGCGCAATTTGCATCTTGCTCTCCGATTATTACTATTCATTTTCCAGGAATATAAGGCATTTTAGAAATGATCCACATCGGAAGTTCCAAATTGGAACTGTATGGTTTCAGATCTACAACTGAAGAATAATACGTGAAGTTAGAAATCTCTAAAGACAGATGACCCCTGCAAGTTCATGGTTAGTTTTATTTCTTAAAATTTTTGAACTTATACCCCGAAAATTTGAAAAGCAATCGTCTGGCTATAGTTTCTTCAAGTTCGAATTTGCAATCTAATATAAGGACATTGGACATCATATTGAAAATGAAATGAGCTAATAAGAGAGTGCTACAAGATAAAGAATTGGGAAGGAAAGGAGAGATGTATGGTCTAATTGTTTACCAAAAGAGGTGTTGGTACATATTCTGTCCACTTTTAAGCATAAGAATATGAGATGAACGTTGGGTACGTGAGTGCTTTGATTTTAAGATTAGAGTTGGTATATCCTACGAGACCTCCATAATCACCAAGGATTAACACAAACAGAAAGCTTTAGAGAGGCGATAACAAGATGTTGAGGGCTAGATTAGTCATTTGGTGGACAGGGATACTACAAAGGAATCATGGTACTTGTCTGTCGTCTGTCCGTCTTTGGATACATGAATAACAAATTTTTATACAAAAACTAATTATAATATAACCATAATGGAAATGGAATGAATAGCATACCATTTGCTTTAATTAACAACCTCATCATCCTTCTCCTGCGCAGGCCTCCTCCTCCTCCTCCTCCACCTCCTCCTCACAGTTCATCATATGATTCTTAAATTAGTCTCTCTTTCCCGACCAAAGCCAACAAATCTGCAACCAACCATGAAGGGACCCACCATTTTTACCCCCTTATTTTTATTTTTCTTTTAATATGTTATTATTTGTTGCCTAGTTCTTGTAAGCTGTTCTGTTCTACTCTCTCTCTCTCTCTTGCAACTTTTTAATGAAAGCGGGGGCTATAGTGTGATGGTTTCAAGGTTCAATCTTTAAACATTTCTGTAGGAGTTGCATGCCAATGTTCACCAAGATCTATTCCTTCCTCAATTCACTGACTTCACCATCATATTCTTCTCGAGGTATTGCTTTTTTTTTTTTTTTCTCATTGAAAGGCTGCAACTTTTGTTTTCTTCAATGTTGTCCTTCTCTACTAATTCCTTGGTTTGGATCAGGTATTGAAGAGTAGAGATGGCGTTTTCTGGACTTGCTTGCTTTTACAGATTTATAGCTCTGGAACGTTTTCTGGGATACCAAGTGAATTTGTTTTGAGGGTGCGTGGCCATTTTTTGAAGTTTATGATTCCGTGAGATCAAAATCTCATGAATGATATTTTTTTTTAAATGACTCATCAAGTTATAGAGCTGCTTTCACTTGGTGAATTCATGTGTCATCTTGGTTACCGCCGGAAACTAAAAAGAGACAACTCAGTTTTTGTTTTTCCTTTTGTTGAGACAACCTGGTTTAGATCTCTTGTTCTTTTTGTTTCCCAGGAAACAGTGAAGTTATTCTGATTGGTCATGCAGTGTTCTTGGATTCTGACAAATGGAACTTACTTCATATTCTTGTCTAGAAGTTGAAGTTTGTGTTGTCGTTTTTCTTCACTATTCAGTTTCTATTAGCAACGAAATAAGCACTGGAATGGATTTTATCATGTGCCCTCATTCTGCACATGGAATTCATGGATACATGTCGTTCTTTCTTTATTTTCCACAAATGAGGATGATAATAGCAGAATAACTTAAATGGATTATATAGTAGATAAGGTACAGTTATTGGACATACTAGAAGAGTACTTTTTGCTGAGAAAAGTTGCGAACATAGAGAAAATTAACATGGGATAACCATATATCAGTCGCATAAAATTTAAGGATGCACTTAGTTTTGCCAAAGTTGTTATATTCTATTTGAATTGAATAAACGCTGATTTATGTCCAAAATTCGTAGGAACTGCTCTGGGTCTCATCATGAAATGCTTGCCAATTAATTTTCACTACGTCAAAAAATATCAATTTACTGTTATCACCGAGTTTCCTGGAAGCTCTCTACAGAGTATGCCACATTGTTACATTCATCTAATTGTAGATGATGCATGAAATGGAATGCCATACTAAATAATTAGTTTTGTTTAGGAAACAGCTTTCCTTTGTGTCTTAATGCCATTTATTGACCTTGTTGGGTAGATTGAGAGTCTCCATGTGCTATGAGGTTCAACATTTAAAAGAAAAGTGGTATAAAACCAATTGGGTCTTCCATAGTTTTTATTGGTCTTATTAGGAGGGCTGAAATATTTTGTTGTGTGGTTTATCATCACAGATGTGCTACTCATTGGGAGACCTTAATGACTTTGTTGCTATGATTGTTGTTATCTTTGATTAATCAGATTACACTCCCTAGCTCATGGGAGATAGTACTCAAATAGGGGTGTAGCCTTGGGGTACAACTTTAACCTTTAACAGATTTTCTATTTGGTGGCAGTTTTTATCTTCCCCTCTAAATTCTCTCTTGTTGCTTTATGATGATAGGCAAGAACTTGTCCTTTAGGGCTACAAGCATATCAACGTTGTAAGACTGGTCAAGTGGAAAGTTCATCCTGCAGTTGCAAATTCTGATTTCTAAGATGCTGCAAGTGACACCAATATAATTTTTTCATGGATTCTATGCACTTATTCCTGTTATCTGTTTTAGCAGAACCTGGTCAAATGGACACATCTACAAGATGTCTTATAAACAGCATATGCCGCTTCATTCATCTAGTTTCCTGCTGGTCAAGGAAACCTATGGCAGTTCAAAAGTATTATATGAGCATGGTACTGATTTTAAAGCATCTGAAACCACTGCTTGATGAGGTTGCTGATCACAATGAATCATCCGAGGAAGTCATACGTGAAGAGTGTGAAAATTTTGATGCAACTGTTAACGAGGCACGAGAATTTTTGGAGAACTGGTGTCCTAGAATGAGCAAAATTTCCAGTGTGAGTACTTCTTGTGCTAATAGAGTTGAAAGATATATGATTTGGTCTCCTTAAATAATGCTGTTTACAGTTTCTTACCTAAAAAGGTTTTCTAATCTATGTGAAATGTTTAATATATTTGATGTTTTGATCATCTAAATTTCTTTTAGGCTTAAAGCAGCAAAACTCAACTTGTGGCTGCAAAGAAAGCAGCAATCTTTCTTGGTGGATTAGATAGTCAGTGTGTCAGACTAGTAATTTACAAAATTATGCTTGCAGGTTTGCCAGAGTGAAGCCTTGTTTATGAAAATGAAAAGTTCTTCGCTAGAACTCTGCCACATATTTGCTAGATTCTTGCGGCCTTCTACATCTACTTCAACTTTAACTGCTGTCCAGGTTTGTATAGCAGCACAGTTTCTCATTCTCATTGGTTTCTTTAGTACAAAACAGTTGCTATAAAGAGTCGTCTTAGTCAGTTGTAGTTAATATTTGTTTTCATGTCTTTTCCTGACTCTTTTGGAACATGCGACTTGTAGTCACAATGATAAGGATGCTTTTGTGGGTAGAACTTATCAAAGGAGAGGGAAGAAGTTGGGTAACGGTTGATAAGCTGGAGAATTTAGTTAGACGGGAGAAATAATAGAAGATTAGATTAGGATAGTATTTGGATAAGGATGGTTAGCTTTTGAAAGATCCTTTCTGGTTTTTTGTTTCTTAATAGAGTTCTACTATAATAGGAGTCCTAGTTAGATGGATTGTTCTTTTCCTTTTCTGCCTATATAACAACAGAATTATCAATGAATAAAGGTATCGAAATCATTAAAAAAAACATTAGTTACTTTAGCTGTAATTTATTCAGCTAGCTCTGTCAAGAGCTAGCTAATATTCATTCAACATTGGTTCTTCCTCCAAAGAGAAGAACACCAATAAGGGAAGGAAGCTGGATTTTTCTCTTAATCGTCCAGTGACAAGATCATACAATAGGGCCCTTACCACACAATCACAAACCACAATCACCTCTACTTATCAAATGAGCATGACAGACTAACTTTTGTTAAAATTCTTTCAGCAATGCATGGAGGAAATTAGTTGTATCCAACAGGAGAAAGTAACTGAACATATAGAAGAGGCTGTTCGAAGTCAAAGAGATGATATCGTTCCTTGTACTGATCATCTTAGAACAATTATTGAATCACTTAGTTTAACATCAAACCAGGAACTGTTGAGAGAAAGTATAGCAGTGGAAAAGGAAAGAACTAAGATTCAAGTCAATAAAGGGAAGAGAGACTTGGACCAAATAGATCAAATTGTGGATCTCATTGCTCATATACGTAACTGCTTGCTTAAAGAGGAGCACTTTGAACCAAGGACTGGTGTTGTAATCCCTTCATACTTCCGCTGTCCACTATCACTGGAGCTCATGCTGGATCCAGTGATTGTAGCTTCAGGACAAACTTTTGATAGGGCTGCTATTCAGACTTGGCTTGATAATGGATTGACCATTTGCCCAAAGACCCATCAAACACTTAGTCATACAAATCTCATACCCAATTACACTGTCAAGGCAATGATAGCTAATTGGTGTGATGAAAACAAAATACGGATTCCCAGTAAGTCTCAGTGCAATTCTTTCTCAAACCCATCAGATCGCGATTTCATTGCTTCGGATAGTTTCCATGGTTCCTTTCACAGTAGCAATTTAACATCAAGATCGTCTCTTGAAGTTAGAAATGGTTTTGAGAAGCAGAAGTCTAATGTCTCATCCAAATTAAGTGAGGGAGAATCAAATGGGTTTGAAATCAGGGAGGCTGGAGACTTGGATCGCCCATCCCATGAATTGTCATATACTCACAGCAGGAGTGAATCAACCTCAAGCGCCATTTCCAGTATTGAGTATCTGCCACCAGCATCAAATGAGGTCTTGGAGATATCGGCCAAGCTTGAATATTTGAATGGCCTTCCGGAACATGTTGCTTCTGCATGTCCTGCTGTGCCTCCATTAAATAAGGAAGCTAAAGTTTCTCCCTGGTTATCAGGAAAGCAAATGACAGAAGCTAATGTAGCATGCTCCCTTCCATCTCGTGATTCAGGTTCTGATGATAAAACTACAAATTCTCATGTCCAGAAGCTGATTGAAGACCTTAAAAGCCAATCAAATGATGTTCACACTAGAGCTGCTGCAGAATTACGGCTTCTTGCAAAGCACAAAATGGAGAACCGTGTAATTATAGGCCATGGTGGTGCTATCAAACCATTAGTTTCACTTCTATACTCGGAAGTGAAGCTAACTCAGGAGCATGCTGTCACGGCGCTGTTGAACTTATCAATCAATGAAGAGATTAAGGCCATGATTGCAGAAACTGGAGCGATTGAGCCACTCGTTCATGTTTTGAATTCCGGAAATGATGGAGCAAAAGAGAATTCTGCTGCAACTCTGTTTAGCCTTTCTGTTTTAGAAGAATACAAGGTGAAAATTGGTCGTTCTGGTGCAGTAAAAGCCTTGGTGGATCTTCTAGGCTCTGGGACTCTCAGAGGAAAAAAGGATGCTGCAACTGCTTTGTTTAACCTTTCAATATTCCACGAAAACAGAGCTCGTATAGTTCAAGCTGGAGCTGTTAAGCATCTTGTTCAGTTATTGGAACCTGTCAGTCAGATGGTTGACAAGGCAGTTGCTCTTCTTGCAAACCTTTCCACAATTGGGGAAGGATGTCTGGCAATTGCAAGGGCAGGAGGCATCCCATTACTGGTTGAAGTTGTTGAATCAGGCTCACAGAGAGGAAAGGAAAATGCTGCATCCATATTGTTGCAAATGTGCCTTAATAGCCCCAAGTTTTGTACTCTTGTGTTGCAAGAAGGGGCTGTTCCACCCCTTGTTGCATTGTCGCAGTCAGGCTCGCCAAGAGCAAAGGAAAAGGTATTCTGCTAAACTCTTTACTTCATTTCTGTATCATGTCTTATTTTTGATAATCAAATACCAACAACGTAAAATGGAAGCTGCTTGTGGCCTGTGCCAGTGACGAGGGAAAAGCCAGTGACGAGGGAAAAAACATGGGAAGTTAATGAAGATGTTTTTTTCAATTGGGTGGTAATAAGTCATTGTCCTCAATGTAAACTAAAAAATCCTTTCCCAATTTTTTTCTTTTTTATATCCGGATTGACCAAATAAATCATATCCGTGGACATTATTCATTTGAAACGTAACCCGTGTATTCCTGAAGCTAATTTTTGGTAGAAAGAAAGATAGAAACAGCTTCATAGGATGTATTTTTTCCACCTGGGAAAATGGCAAGAATGTTCATGCTTTTATATATACAAGATTGATACTGCCATTTCATTCTTTTCGGTCATTTGAATGAGCAAGATGTATGGTTTTGCAACTTTAATTCAGGCACAGCAGCTTCTTAGCCACTTCCGGAATCAGAGAGAAGGGTCCAGGGGGAAGAGAAAACCATAAAATCAAGTTCAGTTAGGTTCTCTGCTTTTCGTTGTCTTCCTCAGCTCCCTGTGAAGTTCATTTCGGGAGCACTTTTTTCGCCATGTTAGTTTGGTTGTGAGTCATATTTATTTATTTGGATTCTAGCCCTCCTTTTCTGAGTCTGCGGTAGGTAAGGAAGGAATGTCAGTGTGTCGATTACGATCTAGTATCCTCAGGAATAATAGAGTATTCGGATGCAGTGACTGGAGTCTTGTTATTGATTGACCTTCTCGTATGTATATATCTTGTGTATATTGTTACTAACTCTGGCTCTCTGCTATAGAATAAAACATATTTCATTGATGACGTTCAGTTAGCACTACAAGTGTCTACCAGAGATTCACTCATGGCAAGTTCAAGACACGACAAGGAGATGAAGGCATATGATCATATTTCCTAAGTTTATGCACATTTTCTGTCATGGCTCCTCCTTTTAAGTTCTGTTGCTATTTTTGTAATTGAATTTTCTTTCCATGTTGTTAGGAGGTTAGCCTTCACTTTCCCATGATTTCCTGTTCTTATGGTGCGTTATTCCACTGCTGTGTATTTAAAGGGCCCAAGTTAATAAGAAGGTATGCATAATTCTATCACAGTCTATGGACTTCAAAAAATTTAGAGAACCTAAGTCTATAACTACAGGTCCGCCAAACGAAATACCCTTTCCATTCATCAAACACTACCCAAATCTTATCTAGCCATAACTCTTGCAGACCCATAACCAGATCTATCTCCAGGGAACATAATACGTTCCTTGCGTTCCGTGTTTAGAGGTCATCTCATTGCATTTCATGTTTAAAACTGGTCTACAAGGACTTGGAGATGGTTTGTTGAAGATCCATTGTCTACAGAATCATGATTTGGACTTCAATTTTCCTAATTCTACTTCGGATACCCTTTATATAGTTGTTGATCGTTTAAATGATCAGACTACTATCATCTCAATTCCGAAGATCAAAAATGTGTTTGAACTTAAGTTCCTACATGTTACACTACATTTCCAGATAAACTGTTGAAATATTGTCTTGAACCCATGCACAATTTACTCATCCATATCCTCTGTGAAAAAATGCTGACTTCTTTATAAACTTACCTTTTAAGAAGAACGAGAATATCAATCCTACGAAAGCTACACATTCAAGAATGAATCCTGATGATTTGAAGCTCGCACAAGATGAGAGTGCTATCCTTTTGAAGTAAGAACTTATTGAGCCCACAAAGTCATATTGAACTTGTCAAGCATTCTATGTCAATAAACATTCAGAGCAGAAATGTGAAAAAAAATAGAGATTAGTCATTGATTATAAACCTCCGAATGTTTTCCTGCAAAATGACAAGTTTCCTCATCTAAAGATCAGTACTCAGGTACTATTTCTTAAAGAATTTGTTATCTTTTCCAAGTTTGAGTTGAAAGCAAGATTTTGGCAACTGGGTATTCACCCACAGGAGAGATACAAAACTACATTCTGTATTCCCAATGCACAATACCAATGGACTGTTATGCTATTTGGACTTAAAGTTGCTCTATCACTGTTTTAGAAAGTTATAACCAAAATTTATGAGCCTATCCTCTACAGTGCATTGATCTACATTGATGATATTTTGCTGTTCTCTGTTGGTGTTTTGCAGAGAAATTTGGTTTATCGCTGATGATTGTTTTTAGAAAGAAGAAAGATAATACACGAATATGGATTTTTCAAAAGCAACAATTCGTATAGCACTTTTACATACACATCTTTTAATGTTTTAAAGAAACTGAAACATAAATCTAAGATCCTAAAATTACGCCAACGGAAAGAACGTAACAGAAAAAAGATAACCATCTCCTGAGTCAAAAAATAAAACATCTGGCAGCATTCTTAAACACGTGTTTTAACACTCCTCCTTGTTTAGATGCTGCAAACTCCAAGTTTCTTCCTGAAACTTTCGAACT
>JAOSBP010000009.1:9687897-9707833 GCA_027563825.1 Erythroxylum mucronatum
AAAGAAATCTAGAAGACATTATAAATCATTGAGGAATCAAGAAGGAAACAATCTTCAACATGATTGAGACATTAAAAGTGAAGATTATGAATAGAGATCTTCAAAGATATGTATCCCAACAATTAAAGATCAAGATTATAAGACAAATATACTCCCCCTTAATCAAGTAACTAAGAACAATTTCCAATCTTCAATTTCACATAACGTCAATTTTAAATCCAAAACACCTGCAATAAATTTCTTAACCAATTCTATACATTTTATTATTATTAAAACATAAAGGAATTAATTTGTCAACCACCATTGGTCCAACAGTTCCCGTTCACAAAGAATCTGCACTATTTAAGCTTATAAAAAATATTATGCAAGTGTTGTAAATGACTTTCCCATGTTTTACTATAACTTAAAATATCATCGAAAAATACCAACACATACTGTCGCAAGAAAGGTCTAAAAATAAAGTTCATTGTCGTCTGGAATGTCATGGGTGCATTAGTTAACCCGAATGACATCAAGAGCCACTTATAGTGACCCGAATGCGTCTTAAAAGCAGTTTTGGGATGTCTTCAGCAACCATCCGAATTTGATGATATCTTGACTTCAGATCGATCTTAAAGAAGAAAGCTGCCCCGTATAGCTCATCAAGCAATTCTTCAATCAATGGCATGGGAAATTTGTCTTTGATGGTAATTGCATTGAGTTTGGGGTAATCCACACAGAACCTCCACGTGCCATTTTTCTTCTTGACTAGCACAATAGGAGTTGCAAAGGGACTAGTGCTTTCTCGGATTAATCCAGCTTGCAACAGTTCATCTACCTATTTTTCAATGTCTCCTTTTTGCATATGAGGGTATCCGTAGGGCTTGCAATTAACAGGTGAGTGTTGGTTTATGCCCATGCGGTCAATTTTTAGGTCATATATTTATTTGTATAAAATTTGTTTTTTATTCAATAAAAAGGCATTCTTATCTTTGTGTATTTGTTAATTATTTAATTATTAATCATAAAGATAAAATCTCTGGAATAATTATTGTGCAATTATAAATTATAATGCGATTATAATAATGATATTCGAATTGCATTTTGTATTATTCCTAAAATGTTCCTAGTCATAGTTTCATCAAGACAAGGTATTGACGAAATGGTTAGACTAGCACATATTTGTTTCTTTCTTATGAAGAAAGTAATTGATCTCATAGATTAAAGTGTGAAGACACCTAAACAAACATGTAAGTGCTTATTAGAGAATAAGTTCACTAAACTGACCCAATTATGAGAATCCTGAATGGAACATTACTCGTGTTTCTGTGGATTATCTCATTATGATAGTTGTATAATTGATTCTTAGACTTAAGATTACCAAAGTTATCTCATGTAGGAATTACTATGTTTTGATGCTACTTATGTTCTATTCTTGGAGTAGTTCAATTCAGTAGTTATTGGATATAGTATGAACTATGTGGAGATAGTTGAGTAAATTAATAAAGAATTCATTGTCCTAAAGTAATTAGGAAGAATGCTCTGCTGTTCTTGATTAATAATAATAATGGGAATCTCTGGTCAGAGTAAATTGAAAATTGGAAAAGCTGTTTTCAAATATCAAATATAAATTATTTACTAATTAGCAAGAACGAACATGATTGGATTATTTAGAATAGATACAAGTTCCATACTTTAATTCCAATTAGAACATTAGATGATGAAAGGATTGATTTATACATTATAGTCATGCATAGATAGGTTAAATCAAACCACTTTGACATTCCTAATATTTGGGTAGTTATGACATATTGCTAGACATCAGTTATGATATATTATTATAAATTGTTTAATTAGGGAATTAAAGATAAATTAAAAGGAGTTTCAATTTATCTGATTCTAATTATGGATTAGAATTATAATTTATAATCATGACCAACATATTAGAAACCTTATAGGTTACGCATAAAAGGTCTATAAAGGAGAAAGTGAAATTTGAAATAAGTTGGACTTAATTGAGAAGTTTTAAAAACTTTATGGAATAATATATGATATTTGATCTTATAAGGATTAATTCATAATTATAATTAAAGTTTGACTGTAGTTATAATTTTTAATAAAATCCAAGAACATGAAAAATAAGTTTTTTTTCACATAAAAAGAAAAATTAGAAAAATATGAAGCTAGCACTTTATACATTTTCCCTCTCAAATTAGGTTTGAGTTTTCTCTGAATAGATTTGTGAATACTATTAGAGGCCGGACAATTGAATGGCTCGTGGATTGACGGATTAAAAGAAACAGGAAGTTGTAACAAGAAATCAAAATAGGTTAGTATAGCTTTGTCAATTTCTTATTTTATGTTTCTTATTAATTTTTGTTAAAGTTGATTCTATAAAAAAAATTTATTCTTTCCGCTGCACTTAGATTCGATCTTGCGTATATTCTCTGACAGTGAGGATCCTTCCAATATAAAAATTTTATGATCTTGTGGCCTAAAGGGAGGTAGTCCATATGGCTCCTGGAAAACTACTGCGAACTTTTCGAGCAACTTCTCGAGTTGATCGTGTAGTTCCTTGGTTAATGAGTTCTGATCCACCTTTTTATCATCTCGTGTTTTGTCCTATAGTTGCATAGCAAAAGACTTCATAATAGTGTTATAGGACCAATCTTGCGCCCCTAACATCTCCACTTCACCCTTATTGTTGGGCCCCGTTCCCGAAGCCCAACGATCCAAACCGAAGATGAAAACGCTAGCGGCTCCTAAAGGGTTATCCCAATGAATCCTAAACGAAAATGAGACGAAGGGAAACGGCTTCGAAAACACGAAAAACGCAAAACACTAAGGTGTACCCGAGGATGTCCGTTAAACGGACATCAAGCGGCTAAAAGGCTCAACTCTCTCCCGAGAGTGTCCGTTAAACGGACACACGCTAAGCAAAACCCTAAACTCACCCGAGACTGTCCATTAAACGGATACACTTGTCCGTTAGACGGACAGACACTGGAAAAATACCCCTTTTCTCCCGAGCAAGTCCGTTAAACGGACATATATGTCCGTTTAACGAACAAGCACTGGACAAAGGGTTCTAAACCACCCGAATGTGTCCGTTGAACGGACATCCATATCCGTTTAACGGGCACACACTGGACAACTAGTCCAGACCCCTTTTCTTAACTCCTCCAAAGCTAACAACTTCCATTCTAACACCATACTACACTTCTAAGTTTCTCACAAATCAATCCTTCAAGAGTAAAACAACTTCTAAAACATTCAATTTCTAAAGGGGAGCACTTAATGAAATTCTTTGTCAACAATTTACTAAAAACGCCAAAACTCGATGAATTCAGAACCAGACAAGAAATTGCTCACTGTGCAAAATGCTTAAAAACCCATATTTCATCTCGTCTTGTACAATTTTAGTAACGCCTTTTCAGTCACTTCACCAATACAAAGTAGTTGCCATTATTGGAGTGCAGAAGATGCAAATTTTAAGACGTCGGCCCCCACCAATTCCATCTAGTCAGGACATGGACATCCAATTTTGGGTCCCTCCCTTCTCTTTTGTGTTTATATCTTGGAAAAACAATGTCTTAAGGAATGAGCTCCTGTCCTAAGCAATTGATTTGCCATTTTTGGTTTGCTTCAAAGAGAAACATAAACTGGTTGAAATAAACAAGGGTGAAAATTGTTCAGAATCAGTTTTTTATCTCTGATTAATTGCATGATTGGAAATAAAAACAATAATAGTCAGGAATCAGAGTCGAGACTGGGACTGAAACCATCATTAATATATTTATAACTTGTTGTTTGATTAGTTTAACATCAATAAAGGGGATTCGTTACAAAACGTTAAATTCCATAATTAAAAACGACGAAGAAGAAGAAGAAGAAGAAGCATCTCACCTGAATAAGTGAATAAGGTGAGGGCGGCTAACTTAATATGGGCTTTGGGACAGGAATGGAGGCAGGTACTGGGCCTGGATAACAAACTGCTTCCAACAAGGCATCGGTTCTGCAGCTATTAAGTTTTTCTTTTCTTTAAGGCAAACATATAATAGAAATAGAAAGCGATTGCAGACATTTGAATGGAATTTCTCCAACCAGTGCTGATCGAGTGACCCTGTCAAATTAATAATTCATGCAACTTAGTGGTCTATTATGCCCCATCTGTCATGTCATAACTGATTTTTGTTCAGTAAAAACAAATATTCAAAGTCCGTTTCTTTTGCATTGGAATCCTAAGTCGAAGAAATGCCTGGAGTTATGTTGTCAAATAATATCCTTGTGGCCTCAGGAAAAAAACTAAATTTTGCGGCTAAAAAATGAATTAAAAATTTAAAAATCCATTCCTACCTTAAAAGGATTCCTTTCATAAATTATATAACTAGTTAAAATTAAAATATGTCCTTATATTAAGAAGATTCCTTTCGAAAAATTAGGTAAAAGTGGTTGAATTAGGAAGAGGACGGGTGATTCTATAATTTTCAGGCAGAATGAAGCAGATTGCATTAGTTCATGCTGAAAATATTTAAGGTTACAATTCATTACAAATTATAACAAACAAATTTTGAACAGCTTAATTAGACAAAATTTTGCATGAACACTTTGTTGGTAATGCAATGACTTTGGGACTTAATTTTCACCGCTCTTTCTTATTGAACTTGTCTCATATTGCTAGTTTATACTTGCTCACTTGGGTTTATATATTACTATGTTTAGTGGAATGTGTGGGCTAGTGTCCTTACTAGTTTCATGGAGGGACTCAGCTCGTGCGTGTGACGAGTATATTTAGGCCTCTTTTAATTCTCTACTCATTTTGCTACTTCGGTTATGGATTACGTGTTGAGTGGAGGTGTTTATCTTCTCCACGATATGGTCCTCTCTACTTACTTATCAGATATTCAAAAATACTTCAACTTCCTTTTCTCTCAATTATTCTAGTTCTGAGCAAAATAATCGTGAGTTCCAACTCTCTTCTCTCGAGTGCACAAGAGAGAAGTGTCACCAAGTAAACCTTGGGGAGCGATGTCCAAGCAGTCGATTACACCATAGTTGGGGGCAAAATTGCTTCTAAGTCAGTGGTCCTTGTCTATGACACGGTTTTCTTCCTACGCTCATTCGTTCATCTCAATTTCGACCCTATATTTGATTACTTTGCGGTGATCCTTTCATAACAATTTAGAAGTGATTTCCTACCACCGTAACAATACGAATGGCTACCACCAATCAATTGAAACTCCTTCCCGATATCAACAACCTCAAACCCCTTGACGGTACAAACTACAAGAAGTGGTCCAACAAGATGCTGATCTATTTCAAGCAACTCGAAATTGACTATGTTCTATTTAATGATCCGCCTAAGATCGTTGATGTCAAGTTCACCCTTATAACTCCAATGGCTGGAGTTTTGATTGTTGATATCACCCCTGCCTTGAGTATGAAAGACAAGGATGAGGAGGGTGATCAGGAGGCTGTCCAGAAATATGATAAGGACAATAAGATGGAGAAGGGCATGCTGCCGATTCGAATGACTAGTTCGGTATTTGATTTATTCTATACCCAAAATTCTCCGAAGATTATTTGGGAAGCATTGGAGAAGAAATACGTGGCTGGTGATGTGGGAAAGAATAAGTACGTGGTGGGAGAGTGGCTGAATTTTAAGATGGACGAGAAAAGGCTAATCATGGATCAAGTCCATGAGTACGAGAATCTGATTACTGACATCCTGGCTGAGGTGATGAAGATGTGCGAGATTTTGCATGCAAACATGCTCATCGAGAAGCTGCCTAAAAAGTGGAGTGATTATCGAAACCATCTTAAACACAAGAAGCATGATTTGACACTGCAGGAGTTGATCTCGCACGTGAAGATTGAAGAGCTAATCACTTAAAAGATAAGGGTTCTTCATCTGTTAATGAACTTTCTGTTAAGGCTAACATTGTTGAATGTTCTGGTGGTTCCAAAGATGGCAGGTCTAAAGCTGTTAGGAAGAACAACAAAGACAAGCAACCAAATAACAAAGGAAAGTTCTAAAAACATAGGAAAATCCAAAAGAAGAGGAACTCGAATACTGTCACCTGTTATACTTGTGGCAAGCCTGTACACAAGTCTTTTCAGTGTGACCAAAGGGCTGACAAGAAGCTCAAGACACAAGCAAATGTCGTTGAAACCCAAGACATAATTGTTGCTATAGTGACTGAGTGCAATCTGGTTCACCACCTGAACCTGTGCATTGTGGATTATGGTGTTACCAAGCATTTTTGTGCTAACCGTGATCTGTTTACTAACTTTGAAAGTGCTACAGGAAAGAGATGGTCTACATGGGAAATGACAGTGCCTCGAAGGTTCTTGGTAAAGGGATGGTAAAGCTTAAACTAACTTCTGGAAAAGTTTTACAGTTTTAGAATGTTTACTATATCCCTCCCTTTGTATGAACTTAATTTCGGCTTTATGTCTCATTAAAGTTGGCATAGAAACTCACATTAAGAACCTAAGGGTTATTCTTAGTCATAATGACGAGTTTATGGGGAAGGATTATATGTAGTGTAACTTGTATACATTAGAGACTGAAGCCATTGTCGATTTTGGTGCTTATAAAACTTCTACTTCTGCTTATATTGTTAAGTCTTATGATATTTGGCATGGTAGATTAGGACATGCGAATTATGGTTCTTTGAAACGCATGCAAGCTATGAGCTTTATTCCTAGTCTATCTATGAATGGTGACAAGAAGTGTGAAATCTATGTTGAGGCAAAATTTGCTAAGAAACCGTTTAAATTTGTGACTTAGCAACAAACCAAATTGCTTGAGCTTATGCACACGGACTTAGCAGACCTTCAAAAACATAGAAAGTAGGGGTGGTAAGCACTATTACATCACGTTTATTGGTGATCATTCGAGGTATTGCAAGTTGTATTTACTAAGAACAAAAGATGAGGCTAAAAAGATTTCTTAATATATAAGGCAAAAGTAGAAGACCAATTGGACTGCAAAATCAAACGAGTTAGGTCCGACTGTGGTGGAGAGTATGGTACTACTTCCTTAAAAGAAGTATGTGAGAAAGAGGGAATAATTCATGAATAGTCTACTTCTCGAACCCCTGAACAAAATGGGATAGCTCAACAGAAAAATCGTTACCTTCATAAATGTAGGGGGAGGCAGCACTTAATGTGAACTATATCCTTAATAGAGTGCCTCATAAGAAATTACAAAAGATCTCATGTGAGTTGTGGAAAGGCTATGCACCGAACTTAAAATATTTGAGAGTGTGGGGTTGTTTAACTAAGGTAGGTTTGCCTTCTTTTCAGTGTGAGAATGTCAGATCTAAGACTGAAGATGCTATCTTTATTGGTTGTGATAAAAACAGTGCTGCTTATAGATTCATGCGTTTGAAAGATCGTACTTTATTTGAATCTAGAAATGCTGGGTTCTTTGAAAATGTGTTTCTTTTGAAGAAATGTGATACATCCTAAGACATCCATCCTTCTGCATCTATTTCTACAAGTGCATCTTCTTTATATATGTCTTTGCCTACTCCTAATATGTTGCATGGTGATGTGAATGTATAACCTAGGAGAAGTTAGAGACGTAGAACAAAAACTAGTTTTGTTCCTGATTTTATTACTACCTTCCTTGTTGAACTCTATGAGAAAGATAGGTTGGATGAAATTGATGAGTTAGTAGTTTGTCTTCATATTGTTGAGGATGAACCTAAGACCTATGATGAGGCTGTGAAATCTGTAGATGCTAGTTTTTGGAAAGATGTCATAAAGAGTGAACTAGATTACATTAAGTCTAACCATATTTTGGAATTAATAGACTTACCCAAAGCAGCTTAGGCTATTGGGTGTAAATGGGTCTTTAAAAGGAAACTCAGAACTAATGGTACTGTTGAAAGGTTTAAGGCTAGACTTGTGATTAAAAGTTATATTCAAAAGGATGGTATAGACTTCTTTTGTACTTAATCTCCTATCACTAAAATTGCCACCATACGTGCATTGTTTGCGTTAACTTCAATCCATAAGCTAATTGTGCATTAAATAGATGTGAAAATTGCTTTCTTGAATGGAAATTTGAATAAGGAAATCTATATGGAACAACCTCCTAGCTGTGTAGTTCCTAAATAAGAGAATAAGGTATGTAGGCTTAAGAAGTCCTTGTATGGCCTTAAACAAGCACCTATTTAGTGGTATTTAAAATTCCATGAAACCATACTTAGTTTTGGTTTTTAATTTAATGGATTTGATGCATGTGTGTACTCAAAGATGTTTGGATTTGATTGTGTGATAATATGTCTTTATATTGATGACATGTTAATCTTTGGTACATGTATTGGTGTTGTGAATGAAACTAAACGTTTCTTATCCTCTCAGTTAGAAATGAAAGATATAGGTGAGGTTGATGTGATTTTGGGTGTAAAAGTCACTAAAACTAGTGATAGTTTTATCTTCTCTGAAGCTCACTATGTGGAGAAAATCCTAAAGAAATTCAATTGTTATGATGTTATTCCAGTAAGACCCCGTTATAATCCTAGCATACACTTATGTAAGAATTTGGATAAAAGTTTGTCTCAAATTGAATATGCTAAGATTATTGGGAGTTTGATGTTGATGAACTATACTCGACTTGATATTGCTTATGATGTTGATAGACTTAGTTGGTACACCCATAACCCAGTGGTGGGCATTGGAATGCTCTTACACGGTTAATGAGATATGTTAAAGGTACCATAGATTGGGGTTTGCACTTTTTGGGATATCTTGCTATGTTAGAGGGATATAGTGATGCCAATTGGGTGACTGATAATGATGAGGTGAGCTCTACTAGTGAATATTTATTCACACTAGGAGGAGCTGCTATATCTTGGAAATCTGCTAAGAAGATTGTGATTGCATGATTCACCATAGAGTCTGAGTTTATTGCGATAGACTTAACAAGTGAGGAGGCCGAGTGGTTGAGGTCTAACTATCCAAGATACCTTTGGTGGGGAAACCCACTCTTGCAGATTCTTTACATTATGATTCTTAGGATGCCATTAGTGTTGCTAAAAACACTGCTTACAATTATAAAATAGGCATATATGCATTAGGTATAAAGCTGTGAGAAAGTTAATTACCAATGGAGTAATTTCTATGGATTTTATTCAATCTGAAAGGAACTTGTTTGATTCGTTGACTAAAGGACTAAGCAGAAAAGTAGTCCTAGATTCGTCGAGGAGAATGGGACTTAAGCCCTGTTAAGTGAGGAACTCATGGTGGATACACATTTGTAGGTCAAACGAAGCCTTGAAATACTCACACTTGTACACATCTTTCCCATTCCTATGACCCGTGTATATTGAGGTTGAGCTATGTGCTCTTAATAGATCCATAGCCCAAATTGATGGGTTGTCCTTGTGAGACTGACTTAATGGTTCCACCACTTGATGAATATAAGGATGAGCTTGCTAGCTCTTAATAGTTCCATAGCCCTTGAGGGTGGTCTATGTGGAGACAGACTTGATGGAATCACCTACGTGAATGTGAAGGATTGGCCTCCTTCTATGAAAGACATAGGCAGTCTTTTTAAAGCACTCATGAGCGTCTCGATGTTACTATTGGCCGACATGTTATTGTATTGATCGCGAAACTCATTTTGTTATGAGGTAAGATGCGTGTCTTTGGCTTAATCCTTGAACTTATAGGTTTAAGACTTGTTCACCTACTAGGTGATTCACTATGTGTTAGTTCAATCGGGAGACACTAGCACTTAAGTGTCAAACCTCACTGTAAGCTCAGAACTATGTTTTATTTTCATCATTGCATTAGTGGGGGATTGTTGGTAATGCAGTAGCTTTGGGACTTAGTTTTTACCGCTCTTTCATATTGAACTTGTCTCACATTGCTAGTTTATACCTGCTCACTTGGGTGTATATACTACTATGTTTAGCGGAATGTGTGAGCCAGTGTGCTCACTAGTTTTATGTTGAGGGGAATGAGGGTATCTCTACATGCCCGCCATTCGATCAGCTCGGCTCGTGTGTGTGACGCGTGAGTGGTACATTTGGGCCTCGTGCACTTGTTTTTTAAGTCAATGAAAGTGTCTAATGCACATTCTGAATCTTGATCTTATTTGTAATGTCTCTTTTAATTCTCTCCTAATTTGCTCCTTCGGTTATGGGTTATGTGTTGAGTGGAGGGTTTATCTTCTCCACGATATGGTACTCTTTTCTTACTTATCAGATATTCAAAAACACATCAACTTCCTTTTCTCTCAATTATTCTGGTTACGAGCAAAATAGTCGTGAGTTCCATCTCTCTTCTCTTGAGTGCACAAGAGAGGAGTGTCACCGTATAAACCTTGGGAAGCAATGTCCAAGCAGCCGATTGCAGGGTTGAAATCACTTATAAGTTAGTGGCCCTTAGCCATAGCATAGTTTTCTTCCTATGCTCATTCATTCGTTCATCTCGATTTCGGCCTTATATTTGATTACTTTACAGTGATCCTTTTATAACACACTTTAGATTCATGATTAAAATGGATTAACCTAGTACCTACTTACCTTTTATTATGACTGACCTATTATTTAAAGATAAACTCACTGGCTGTCTCTTCAAGACAGGAGATTCCTAGTTCAATTTTCAGGTTCTCGGATATAAAAGAGAAAGAAAGACAAGGCCATCACTGATCACCAATCGTATTTGACTTATTATAATTACTTTTGCGTTTTCTAGGCAGGAGTAGTATACATGTTTTGCCATTTATTTATGTTTGTAGGCTATCTAATAACCAGTCACCTTTTTCCCATGCCAAAAACTAAGATGAGACAGCCTCCTCTACACATATATGACTTGACTCAATATGGTTTAGCAGAATGCGTTAGTTAATACTTACAGACCATTTGTTGTTGATTTGATTTATATCTGTAAGTTAACTCAGACAAGAAAGTAATTTTGGGTTATAGTTTAATCTGAATTGAATTAAGGTAGCTATGCATAAAATCCGACCAATAAAGATAAGTAAGCTGGAATCGTATGGGCCATGGTTGGGGTATGGAGACAAAAATCGAGTGTCAGAAAGTAATTTGTAATAGAAAATTTGTTTAAAGTCTACTCTGGTGACTGAAGAAAAGGAAAGGAACTGTCATTCAATACTACTGGTTAAGGAAAAGAAAAAAGAAAAAAGAAAAATTTTACCCTCTTACAGGACTCTTTTCACTGTCTGTCTGTAACTCAGCCTACTTGTCCAAGGCTGAAACTGTTCACTTCTTTCTTACTCCATCTCTCTCTGCTCCCAAAAATATCATCAGCAACATGATTATTAACCGGTGAGACCTGAGTTGCTTGACCTTTTTAAGGAAAATAACCAATCACTAACCTTTTTTCAGAAAAACTAAAAAAGATGGAGCGAAATAATATACGTTTCTAATAGTAGTGATCACAGGCTTTGAAGCTTTTCTAGTATTTGCTCAATCAAACAAACTCCGAGACACCAAACAAAGAGGAGTCCTTTCAGCTATCTCCCATCAATCTCATCATCATCTCCATCTCTCTATATTAAAGAAATCTTCCTTTGCTTCTCCACTTCAAGTTTCTACCTTCATTTCTCTCTCTTCAAATATGGAAATTTGTATGTGATATCAGTCAATTGTAAGTTCCTCCTTTGTTTCCTTTTCTTACTCCTCGGTCTTGGTCTCTTTTGTTTGTTAGAGTCTGGTTTGTTTCCATTAACAGGAACAATCTGATAATTTTTTCAGAAACATCCCACCTTTCCGCGATCATCAAGAAACCTGAAGATTCACTGCTTTCCCTTCTCCAAGTCTCAATCTTTGTCCATCTTGAGAACTTGTGCATATCCTCTTTTCTCTTCCTTTGTTTATAAGGTTTCCATTTTCAAGTGTTTGAAGCAGAGAAGTAACCCTAGAAGAAGTGAGTAGCATATACAACAACACCACCATTGTCTCAGGTTAAGACAGACCAGTCTCTTTCATAGAATCAAAACAAGAAGCCAGAAAAAAGAAGTGGTTTTTAATGGATTCACTTCCAGAAATGGGCGGTTCCAACTCAGAAAACACAAGCTTTAGCACCATAAACAATACTGCTTCAACCACCATGTCAGTGGCAAACTCATCATCTTCTCCACCGCCATCATCCACTTCGAGCCGCTATGAGAACCAAAAGCGTCGTGATTGGAACACCTTTGGACAATATCTCAAGAACCACAGGCCTCCACTATCTCTCTCAAGGTGCAGTGGTGCTCATGTTCTTGAATTCCTTCGCTACCTCGACCAATTTGGCAAGACCAAAGTTCACACACTAATTTGCCCTTTTTATGGCTACCCGAACCCTCCAGCACCGTGCCCTTGCCCTCTCCGTCAAGCCTGGGGTAGCCTTGACGCTCTCATCGGACGGCTCCGAGCAGCTTTTGAAGAAAATGGAGGCAAGCCTGAAGCTAATCCATTTGGAGCAAGAGCTGTTAGGCTTTACCTTCGTGAGGTCCGCGATTTGCAATCCAAAGCAAGAGGGATTAGCTACGAGAAGAAGAAGCGTAAGCGACCACCACAGCAGCAAATCCAAGCTCTACCACCACCATCAGGTGCAGCTTAAAATAAAGAAAACACCTCTACCCTTTATCAATCAGTCCACAATATTATTGGCACTCTTGAAAAGATAATAGCGATTATTATCCATCTGGAACTTCTGTTTATTTTTCTTTCAATAACTTGTGGTACTCTAGTAGCATATTTTAGGGTTTTTCTTTTCTTTTGATGGTTTTCCTGTTTGCTTTGATTGAAGCAAATGCTTAGATCTGGGGGCGACCCAATCTGCTTTTGATGCAAACAGTGATAGTAAACTTACTAGTAGTCGGACTTGTAGTAGTTCCTAGAAAAGTGGTGGTAAGAGTAATTGTACTAGCAGTCATGAACTATGTGGAACTGAGAACATCTAATTGGTCCTGGATCTTATGTACTTGAAAATTCATATATGGCAAGGCATAGATTTGCAGATCATCTCTCTCTCTCTCTCTCTCTCTCTATGTGTGTGTGTGTGTGTACACTAGCTCCCATGCTCGCAGTTCAGTCATAGTTGATTAAAGTTTGAAAGACTTCACATAAGGAGCATATGTCAGATTGCACTTGTTTAATTACTTACTGCAGATATTGGTCTGCTTTTCATTCTGCTACCTTTTGTATCCGACTCCTCCTTTGGTCTCTGTTGTGTACACCTTCACTGTCTGAGATAATAGAAAATCAGAGTCAACAATAGAACCCCAAATTTTTCTTTATTATTATTTCGTTGATCTTAAAGAAATTAAGACCTTTTTTTAAATTTAAAGTGCCTAAACCTTGGCACTTTTCATTAGTGATGTCATTTCAAATAGGCTGAAAATGGCAGACAATTTGGTTAATTTCTTAATACTCGGGAGATCTTGTTGACTATATAATATATATCATGAGCTGATTAAAACATCAGTGTAAGGTCATGCGTCGAATGCTTTAAACTGTTTGGGTTTTGAGTCGAGTCGTGACTCGAAGTAAAGTTTTCCCTGCAAGTTCTCTTAGTAGTCATTTCAGTCTCAGAGATGTGGCAGATAGAGAAAAGATTGGACATATCCCCTAATAACCACCCTTCATCAGAGAGCGGGAGTAGCAAATACAAACCCTCGTAAATATTATATGAAAGACGCATACATTAACTTGTGGACACTCACTAGATAGGAACAGTGCAATCTAGTTAGAATTTTTTTCCAGATGGAACAAGATGATCTGCCGGAGGGAATTATATCTATGCCAGAACAAAATTCAAGGAGTAGTCTACATCCAAGAACTTTATTTTTTTTTCCTTTCCACAATCGTTTGCTAACATAAATGGCGGTCATCAGAAAGTAGAAACCATGCATGGGGATTAGAAGAAGTTCTCCAACAAATTTGGCCGACAGCATTTTCGCCAGTTGGCTACTGATAGGTCATCTCATCTTTGGATTTAACATTATAGTTTGGTTTAAATGCTCTATTCACCAGGAAAGTGCTCAGGTTATGCCTTAGAACAAGAAAAAAGAGATCTATTATGACGTAGTATAGGTGTGAAGATAACTTTTTTAGCGATTCTTGTTCGGGGTACAAGCTTCTAGTTTGATGCGATTAGAGGATCTATTTGTTACTAATCATTCATGTTTTATCGAATGCTTGAATATGACGTGACTTTTTATCATGTATAGGGACCTATAAATGGTAAAATAATAGTGATCAAGTCATTTAGCTTTTTGATCCCATCATCAATCAATTTTAGTTGTAATTTGAAAGTCTCATAAATCTGGAGATTCTGCATTAATGCTTTGTTCTTTTATATGCCTACTCTCTGTTTTATGTGATGTAATTAAGATATTTTAGCTGATTAATGTTGCCTGTGCTAGCTGTTTGAACATGAACTGCAAATGATTGTCTTCGAAAATGTATGATATAATTTTCCAATTTGATGAAAATTTTTGGTGCTTTGGAAGTTCTATTGTATTGTATATATGCGCATGAGTATTCCAATTAAATCTTACCATTATCTTGTAATATTTGCTTGGTTCAATTGGTTTGTCTGCTTTGAATCTTTCAACCACTTGATGATACAATTGCATCTTTGGCCAGACAGCACAAATAAAGGGCTTTCTGGCACTTCTCTTCCAAGATTGCTTATCAAAACTAAGTTCTTTTTGGGATACTCATATCTTTGTTCTTCCTGGCGTAACAAGATTAAAAGATTCAGTACCTAATTAAGTGCGATGAAAAATCCTTCAGTGCACAATTTTCTTACGACAATCAAAACTTGTGGAGCATGCATGGATTTCACGCCATGATGATTGGAGTTTGGAATACATGGTAAAATTAGTAAAAGGTTTATGTTATACGAGTAGCAGTCTAGAGGCCTCCTTGATTAGGCTCTTTTTAGGAAAAGAAATAGAAACTTCAATTGGAGAGACGACCCGAAAACGTAAAAACAAAACCTAGGATAGGATAGGAAAGCATTACATACAACTTTCTTCTCCACTCTATCTTTTTACGGCATCTTAGCTTTTCTGGATGGTCCTTCTTTTACAATACGAAGTGGGAAGAATTATTATTGCGTTTTTTGTTTGATGGGAAAGATGATGTTTCATATATACATATATATATTAAAATTTGAATGTCAGTGAAGTGTTTATCGTGTGAATCTTGTCAATCAAACTGGAAACTGTTCCATATTAGACATCATGAACACGCATACCGGCTAGGTCACCCGACAAAAACTTGTAGATGGACCTAGCTCTCTATGCCCTAGTGAAAATAACCTTCAATAGCTAGCTAGAATCTTTGTGAATGACTGGAGATTGGTGATCTGTTCATAATCCTCAATTAGTGTATCCACTAAATATATTGGATTGTGATGGTTGTCCTTCTAAATTAGTGAAAAAAAAAACACCAAATCTGATAAACCGACAAAGAATTAAGCCATCGTCAATACAGTAAAACAATAGTGAAGTGGAATTTCAACAGCCTGGATTGAAGAAAAGCAGTACAATATATGCTTTGGTTTTAGATTTGGACAAGGACACAAAGTTAAACACGCTATGGAATATATATAATCATAACTTTGTTCTACGTTTTCCATTCATAAACCAAAAGGCAAGTTTTCAGCTCGACAGTACTTTTACTTTGCGAAGAACTAAAGTTGATCATATTGGTTTAGACTTTGGGGTTGGGGATATAAATACTAGTATTTTCACAAAATCTTTAAATTTAAAATTTTGAAAACTATATGATGATCAATTAAATGAAATGGTGTTGCCGTAATATCAATAAATTTATAGTGATTAAAAATGAAAATTTTAATTTTGTTATCAATCATAACATAACTTTTGTTTAAATTTTAACAATATATAATTGCATCTATTTCAATTAATTAAAAATCCTCACAATCCAAATACATTCTTGGATTAGTATAACAAAACCACCTATCTATAATTTGATGGTTTTTGTTTATTGTGCATGGTTTAAAATTAACTATTAAAATCTTTGTGATTGGATAATAACTTATAATTTCTTAATGCTTTTGTAAGTAAACTGTAATTCAATATGTATTTTCTCTAACTTTGGCTTTAAAATATTATGTCAAAAGTTGCTTTTTGAAAATATATCTTTCATTTAATTCCTCTGAAAGTGAATGTTTAATATACCAATTATGACATTTTAGTTATAAATTATTTTAAAAGGAGGTGGAACACTTTATATCAACTTCATATCGATCATTAAAGATTTATAATTTGAACTTTGAATGTTTCAAACAAATAACATATGAAACCGAAGAGTTAAAGAACATCACAATAGTAATTTAGTTTTAGAAAATAAATACTAATCAAACACCGTAGATTTGGTGACTTCTAAATTTCTTTAGCCGTACGTAGATTTGACGAGGGATCGAGACTTATTGAACACAACTCTATCTACAACTTGAATCAAATACCTAATAGCACACACATCATAACAAATATTAATTCAATGCTTTTGATCATATGCTAACATCCTAAAGTGCACTCATTAAATATCTTAGGTAGGGATCGGATAGGGTTTAATTAGGAGTTGAGGGTGGATCTCTGAAATTAAGAGAGTAAACAATAATAGGTTACATTTGACCCGGCGTATGCATGCGTCTCCAATATGTCAAGGACAAGGTTAAAAAGTAAACACATCCTTAATTTCTTAAGTTTGTAATTTCTACACTACTTTCCCAAGTAAATAAATAAACTTTTTGTTATATGAATGCATCCTTCAGACTGGTAGAAGAAGGTTTGGAGACATTTGAAAGTCAGAGCTCTTAATCTAAGCAAATAAATAAGAAATACAATGTCAGATGAACACTGTCGAGAGTGGACAGGTACAACAAACATTTTATGCGCTTGGGATTCCTTTTCTTTTTTTTGCATTTATCATTTTACCATATTATTATTATACTTTATGTGAACTACTTTCATAGTTCAAATCTTAGCAAATATTTCACCATCCTATAAATAATTTTAGCTAGAGAAAATGCGTTTCAACTTAATTGTAGGAGATACTTTAAGAATATAACGCAAAATTAAAGGTGATTGATTATAGGTTTCTTTTTATAATAGAAATGTAATTATATACACATTTAGCTACATTATATGTACATGTATATTTAATTTAAACATTACGTTTCCCATCACCATCTTTGAATAAGAATTATATAAAAATTATGGAGGGCATGCAGATGCAGTAATCTAAAGATTCAAACTAAACAGTTCAAGAGTCCCCGCGAGCCATGCACACCCTAAGGAGTATGACATAATATCTATCCACTTTGCTTAATATGCCTGCATTAAGGGAAGCAAGACTATTTCCTGCGTAAATTAAAATAAAACAAAATGGAAAGGAAAGAGACATTTTCTTAATTCCTACCACCCATATTTACATAAGTTCGGTGCAACTGTTATATATAATATTTTTCAAATCTAAATTTAATTTAAAATTATTTCATGTCCATTTGCTTGCATCAGGCAATAAAAGCCAAAAATTGGCAGCACGTCAGCTCCAGATTTACCTTCCCAATGACTATTATGATTTAGGCTTGTACACGCTATTTCTACTGTTCGTAGCTTAGACTTGGGACTAAAATCACTGTGGCTTCACGTTCTGCATTTCTGTGTATGCGTTGATCGATCGCTTACCTAATGCTAGGCACTCCGTTTTTCTTTTTCTTTTCTTTCGATTGATAATTGGGCGCTCTTCTTCTGTATTCTATAACTTCAAACAGATGCTTAATTATCAGGAGTGAATATAAAGATATTGAGCTTTCCCATTATTATTTTTTTTGGTAATTCAGAAAAAATTAATAAATAAGCCAAATATATACAAAAAAAAGGTCTAACCCAGGAGTACGGATAACAAAACTAGGATCAAAGCAACAAGCTATACTCCTAACCAAAGACTACACTTAACAATGTCTTCTCAATTAACTGCAAGCAAACTCAAACCAAAAAGGAATATAGGGGACGACAAAACTAGCTAACTCTCAATCCACAGTGACCTACCAAAGATGTAAGTAGGTGAGCCTTCTGAAGATCACACTCGACTGAGACTGGAGGAACTGATGATGGAAAAGCGATCATTGTCATGGGGAAGAAACTGAGTTGATTTTCTGAATTTGTCCGCGGATAAAGTAGGAACTCAACCTGCAAGTTAGTGAAAACCAAGAATAAAATAACAGTTACCTCACCTCACTGAATAGGCTAAGATGCTCCCTAACGTGGGAGAGGACCCCGAGATATACCCGCTCCACATCCATGGCTTCATTTTTGAAAGATCGAGCATTACACTCTCTCCATATAAGGTACACGGTCGTGGATAGAAGGAGAGGGAAATAAGATAGTACTGACTGCCCGGTACTATGAGCTGTGCTATACCAAGAGAGAATTGTGGAGAGATTAGGCTGGTTAAGGATGGGCAAATTGAAGTGGGTGAGACATTGGTCCCAAATAGTTTTAGAGAAGGGGCATTCAAAGAATAAGTGGTCTACGGATTCATTTGCAGCAAAGCACAAAGAACAGTGATTGGGTGTGCATAGGTAGGCTAGTTTGTCCCTAGTTTGCAACTTTTGTAGGAATGCTAGCCATAAGGTAAAGGAGCAACGAGGTTGGCAATATTTTGACCAGACCAGCTTATACCAAGGAACATCTGGTAGGGGTGGGTGCAAAAATTGGTAAGCGGAGACATTGGTATATTTTTTAGTGGGGCTAGCTAACCATTCCAGACAGTCGGGTAGAGAAGGATTGGGAACATACCTAGGATGATCAAGGTGCCTTATGGTTTCCACAGAAACCTCATGCAATCTCCAGTTACCATGAGTTATGACTTTAGTCACCCGAGCTGAAAGTGGGAGCTCCGAGCTATTGATCACTCTCGGTGTAGTCAAAGTCTTCAATATACCTCGCGGGTGCCACGGATCCTGCAAGAAAAGAGTAGAGATACCATGTCGGACCCCGTTTTCGGAGCTCGACAGTCCCGGGACATGTGCCTTGCTGAAGCTCATTCCCGAGACCTGAGCCATGCTGAAACTCTAAACCTGACACTTGCTGTTAACTCACATTGGTGGTGAGCTTACACTAATTGAGACTTAAACCTTAACTGTCCTTGAAAATTCCAAAGAGATTAACTTTTTAAACCCATGTCCGTTAAACGGACATATGTGTCCGTTAAACGGACATGAATTGGATTTGAATGCCATTTTATCCGAGAGTGTCTGTTAAACAGACATGCGTGTCCGTTTAACGGATAGATACTGGACAAATGGTTCAATCTTACCCGAACCTAGGCGGTTATGCACTATTTCACCCGAATCTATCCGTCCAACGGACACGAAGAGACAAAAGGGTGACATTTCACCCGAATGTGTCCGTTAAACGGACAGGCGTGTTCGTCTAATGGACATGAAGTGGCAGATGGGCACTATTTCACCCGAATATGTCCGTTAAACTGACAGGCGTGTCCGTTTAACGGACATGGGGATTTTCACTATCCCCATACCACTTCATGCCTGCTCACTTACCCAAACATTTTTAACACTTCTAACTTTCCACAATCGTCCATTCCATGCCAAAACACTTCATACTTATACAAACATCAATTTCAACTCATCAATTTCTCAAATTCCAACTCAATTTGGTTCAACAAATCTACACATCCCAAGCATTTGAGCTAACTTTATTTAACACAATTTCAAGCAATTCTCTTCTAGGAATAACATACATATCTACCCTTGATGCATGCATGAATTTCATTCACGTTAAAACCAATGTTTTACAATGCTTTAGTAGGCATTTCAAGCCCATTTACAATAATATCCAAAATACAACGTTTGCCCAAAATGCATCTAAAGCATCGATTTACAAAAATTCACTTGAAATTCAAAACACAAAATCTTGGAGTATGCC
>JAOSBP010000009.1:9736715-9750573 GCA_027563825.1 Erythroxylum mucronatum
GGGAAGGTCCCGGTAACAAAAATTTTTGTTTTTCGCACCTGGTACATGTGATGTACCTCCCGGGATTTTCCTACAATTACCATAGGAAGAGCCTTGTTAGATCTGGGGGTAGCAATCAATGTGATGCCTAAGTCTATTTATCAATCATTAGGAGTTAAGAGTCTAAAGCCCATATCTGTCGTATTACAACTGGCTAATAGATCTTTTAGGCATCCAGTGGAAATTATAGAAGACATTTTGGTCCAGGTTAAGGGTTTGGTTTTTCCACCTGATCTTTATGTGCTTGACATGTCTTCTAAAGTTGTGCAGGACATTTCCTTGATTCTTGGTCGACCTTTCTTAAGGACTGCTAGTACTATGATTAGCATGAAGGGAGGTAAGATCACCATGGAGGTAGGAGATCAACCATTAAGCTTTAATATGTATGAGGTTATGAAACACCCCCATGAGGACTATTCACTCTTAGGAGTTAACATGCTTAATATTGCTATTGATGAAGCATGTCCTGAAGTTATATTGTAAGAGAATTCCTTGGATTCTGAATTGTATTCACTTGATCTTAGGAAAAGGTTTTCTGTTAACATTTCAGGTGATTCAGACATCACAAAGACTAACGTTGATGTGGAAATAGCTGAAGGCATTGTACATCACTACAAATGCTTCGTCGAAGAAAAGCAAGAAGGTTTGGCCTAGGGCGCTACTGCACCAGATCGCCAGGAGATGGATCCCACGTCAGAGGAAAGAGGGAGTGATCTTTTCTCTCTTGAACTTCATAAATTGATTCCTTCTGTTGTTTAACCTCCTGTGCTTGAGTTAAAACCCTTACTAACTACATTAAAGTATGCCTTTCTTGAGTCTGATGAGTGATTACCTGTCATAATTGCCAATACCTTGTCTCACACTGAGGAAGAGAGACTCCTAAATGTTTTGAGGGAACATAAGAGGGCTATAGGGTGGACTTTAGTATATATACCTGGAATTTGCCCAGCTATTTGCACATATAGAATCCTGTTGAATGAGGGTTCCAAGTCTGTGAGGCAACCTCAAAGGAGACTTAACCCGTTGATCTTAGACGTAGTTAAGAAAGAAATAAAAAAACTATTGAGTGTTGGAATAATATATCCCATTTCTGATAGTGAGTGGGTTAGTCTAATACATGTAGTGCCAAAAAAAAGTGGGATCACGGTGGTCAAAAATGATAAAGATGAACTTCTTCCTACCATAGTACAGAATTCGTGACGTGTGTGTATAGATTATAGACAATTAAACGATGCAACACGAAAAGACCATTTCCCCTTGCCTTTTATTGACCAGATGCTTAAAAGGATCGCGAGCAAATCACATTACTATTTTTTAGATGGCTTCTCTGGGTACTTTCAAGTACCTATTGCACCAGAGGACTAAGATAAAACCACCATTACATGTCCTTTTGGCACCTTTGTATATCAAAGGATGCCTTTTGGTTTATGTAATGCTCCAGGGACTTTTCAACATTGTGTGATGGTTGTTTTATGTAAATTCTTAGAGGAATGCATGAAAGTTTTTATAGATGATTTAACAGTTTATGGTGATTCTTTTGATGCTTGTCTCTTTAGTCTTGAAAAAGTTTTAAAAGATGCATCGAGAAGAACTTGATTTTGAACTTTGAAAAATGCCATTCATGGTCAATGAAGGTATAGTGCTAGGTCATTTAATTTCTAGCAAGAGGATTGAAGTTGATAAAGCTAAAATTGAGGTTATATCTTCTTTGCCTTATCCTGTTTGTGTCCGAGATATTAGATCATGCTTAGGTCATGCAGGATTTTATAGGCAGTTCATAAAAGATTTCAACAAAATTGCATTACCTCTTTCCAAGCTTTTACAAAAAGATGAAAAATTTGAGTTTGATGATTCTTGCAGAAATGCCCTTGACACTTTGAAATTAAAACTCATTTCCCTACCCATTTTAGTTGCTTCTGATTGGAACTTACCTTTTGAGCTTTCATGTGATGCTTCCAATTGTGCTGTAGGGGCTACGTTATTTCAACGGGAGGAGAAACTAGCAAGAGTTATCGCATATGCCTCAAAAACACTGGATCTAACTCAAATTAACTATACAACAACTGAGAAAGAGCTGTTGGCGGCAGTTTTTGCTTTAGAAAAATTCAGATAATATCTGTTAAACTCACATGTAATCATTTTTACTGATCATGCAGCTGTTCGATATCTCCTCAAGAAACCACAGTCAAAGCCAAGATTGATACGGTGGGCATTGCTTCTCTAAGAATTTGATATTGAGATAAAGGATCGAGCTAGAGCGGCAAATCATGCGGCTGACCATTTGAGCAGGCTACTAGATGATATACAGGGAATGGACTCTTTTGAATTGACTTGCGATTCTTTTTCTGATTCAGTTTTATGTGCTTTAGTTTTCAAAGAGCCTTGGTATGCACATATCGTCAATTATCTTATGACTAACTAACTCCCCCTTTTATGTCTCAGATGCAGGCTCAAAAGCTAAAAAGTGAAGCTCGGCATTACATCTGGGATGCCCCTTATTTATGGAGACTGTGCAGTGAATCGATAATCTAAAAATGCATGTCTAATGATGAATTTGATGCTATAATTTTAGCTTATCATTCAATGGTTTGTGGCGAGCATTTCAGTGCAAGGAGAACATTTAGGAAAATTCTAGAATTTGGTTTTTATTGGCCTACCTTTTTTAAGGATTCATTTAACTTTTATCGGTCATGTGACAAATGCTAACGTTTTGAAGGGATAGGAAAACGTCATGAAATGCCACAGTAACCTCTATTATTTTACGAAATCTTTGATGTGTAGGGAATTGATTTCATGGGTCCCTTTCCCCCATCTTCTGGCCTTGTGTATATCCTCTTAGCTGTTGACTATGTGTCCAAATGGATAAAGGTTGTTTCTACTAGAAAAGATGATGCGTAAGCAGTATCTAAATTCCTTAAGTCAAACAATTTTTGTCAATTTGGGATTCTTAAAGTTATGCTTAGTGATAGAGGGACACATTTTTGTAATAGAGTCATTGGTAACTTATTTTCCAAGTTTGGAGTTACTCACAAAGTCTCCACCGCCTACCATCCATAGACCAACGATCAAGCTAAAGTTTCGAATAGAGAGGTGAAGCACATCTTGGAGAAAATGGTAAAGCCACCAAAGAAAGATTGGAGCCTATCGCACCATTTACAAATCCCCAATAGGCATGTCGCCTTATCACTTAATCTATGGAAAAGCTTGCCATTTGCCCGTGGAGTTAGAGCATAAAGATTATTGGGCAATCAAGCAATGCAACATGGACTTGGAATCTTCCAATATGGAGAGGAAGCTGCAACTGCAAGAACTAGAAGTGTTAAGGCTAGAGGCATATGAACATTCTTGCCTCTACAAAGAGAAGACAAAGTTGATGCATGATAAGATTTTTCAGAGGAAGAGCTTCAAGGAAGGGGACAAAACCCTGTTATTCAAGGCTCGTTTCACCTTTAAACATGGAAAATTCAATACTCATTGGGATGCACCATATTTGGTCACTAAAGTGCATAACTTTGGTACGGTCAAGATTTTACATGAAGAAACTAGAACCCAACTCAAAGTGAATGGCCACCTATTAAAGCTCTACCATGAGAATCAAAAACCACCATAAATATTAGGTTCCTTCTCTCCTTCACTTGTTTATTTACTTTGGGTCTTGGACTAGTTATACAATGTTTTGATGTATTACTTTACTAAACAAGTATGGTCGAGAAACCATCCCAGTAGGAAGATAGTTGTGTTTTTAATTTCATCAGTAGCTTTACATTCCAATAAAAGTCCCTTTTATCTCTTTTTGCCCCTAATATTCCCATTATGATTGTGTTATGATTATTTCCTCATTGAGGACAATATGATGTTTAAGTGTGTGGGAGGTTTTCGCACTTTGCAATTCTTGTTTATGCATCATTTTCAGCCATTTAAATGTTTGTGCAAGTCAATTGTGCTTAATATTAAAATTTTAACTTAGTGATTGAGGCAAATCAGTTGATTCAAAAGTTTATGTCGTTTTTTGCCGCGGTGCACTATGCCTTCGCCACGGCAATGTGTGGACTCCATGTCCTTCGCCGCGGCAATGTTTGTATGCTGAATTGTTCGCTGCGGTGAACTTTTGGTTTTGCCGTGGTGCCATACTCTTGCAGAACTGTTTTTCTTTTAATTGCCTCAATTCAACAATTCTCCCTAATTAGATTCTTGTCCCTATTGTTTCTTAAAGATTTTATAAGTTTCAAAGCGATCCCTGTGTTTTTGAAAACACCTCTCATTCTTTAAATGATATTCGAATTTGGCTAATTTCATTTTCAATGTTTTCAACACAAAGTAAGTACGGTATGCTGTCAAAGTAGCACTTTATGTTTTTAAACCTTGAGATTGTTCATTGAGATATTAACCTTATTGGAAGGATATTTGGGCCTGAATTTTCCATTTGTTGTGTGTATATGCTTTTTTCATATCTCTCTAGAACTTGTTTCAATTCTTAATCAAAGCTTGATGAACTAGAATTTTGTTGACATGATAGAGGCATTCTTTCAAAACCCTGGTGACCCAAACACAATCCCCATAAACACCTATCCATCGTTAGCCCCTTGAGCCATAATTTTTGAGCACATGCACACATCTTCTTATGTGTCAATAGTGTATTTTGCATTTTCTTCTAGTTATCTCAAGAAATTGGTTATTGAGAAAAGCCAATAAAAATTTCCAAAAAGAAAATATATATATATGTTCTCTAAAGAAAATATTCAAAAAAATGGTTAAGAATTGAATTATGTTGTCATTTGTGTAAATATTGTCTTATTGTTGACATCTATTTCATAATTTTGGTGCATGTACTCATACTTTTTCGTCTTTCGTCCATTCCATCCATTTCATCTAACCCTCCGTGCATTACAACCTTGAAAATTCCTCTTGATTTTCTAGATTATAGTTCTTGTAATGGAGAGGTAGAACTATCACAAGCTTATGGTAGAGAATGGACTAAGCAGATTTTAGAGTGAAATTATCCCAAAAACAAGTGAGATGAGAGCAAACACCTTACCTTGAGTGAAATCTCTTTTGCTCAATCTCTTGGATTAAATTCTTATAGTGTTTATTTTCTTAGAACTCTTTTAGTCTGCTTTGATTGACTTCTGAGAAAATAATTTTTGTCAATTTCAGACTCTTATTTTAAGCATGGTCGGAATTTTTCTTTAACAATAGTATCTCTTTAACTCTTATAAACTTTGTCCAGGAGTACAAAGGTCTATGTGTGGGGGAATTTGATTGAGCCTAAGTTTATTATATAAACTGAAGACATTTTTATGACTTTTACTACACTTTTTTACTCCTATTTCTAGATTTTGTGCTTAAATTGACTCTTGAGTGCTTACCCTTATTTTATGTAGTTTTATAGTAAAAATTGTCACAAATCAATATTAATTGCACTAATTAATTTTTTGAGAACAATTGATACTGCAAACTACCATTGTTCATTATAGGAGACTCAAGGAGAAGGGATTCAAGAAGAAGATGTAGAGTTGAGGAAGGCTCAAGTGAAGCCAACAAAAGAACAAGCACAACAGGTCACTACAGCGAAATATTAAGAAATCCAAGCTAAAATTTTAGGAAAAGTTCGCTGCAGCGAAGATTAATTCTTTCGTTGTGGCGAAGGAACCAACAATGAAGCAAAACCTTTCGGGAAATGTTCGCCACGGCGAACCTTCGAAAACCTGAACCATTTTAAGAAAAATTACCCATTATGCGACCCGATCCAAATCATCCTTCGTTTAAAAACCTACCAAAAGTAGGGTAAGAGCTGACATATATACTGAGAAAGAAAAACATTCACACACTCAGCTCTCTCTCTCAACTTTGACCATCATCTATTACCTCTCTTCCATCTTCCATTGTCACCTTCATCAACAGTTGCTACCATGGATGCTTCTGGTCAGTTCCTGGTTGTGACTTCTCCCGAAGCAATGCTTGGCTAAGCACCTTTTCCTCTTAAAGATGTAGCATTGGCTTGAGTTCAATGGGCTTCAGAGGGGAGTAGTTTAATCATGTTTAGCTACATTGTTATGAACTCCTAAGTTTAGAATTTGTGATTTGTAGTTGAATTTTCTTGGTTAGAGTTTAATCGAGTGTTGAACATTTAATGTGTTATTGGGTTTGTTGATGTATAACTTGGAGCTTTAATATATGAAGTCTCATATATGTCTTTTTGTAATTTTGTTAAGTCTCTTTTATCTGTCTAGTTATGTTTGATATTGAGGTGATGCTAGATCCCAATATGACCAATTGCATTAACTTACCCGTTACACATACTAAGATGCATTTAACAAGGTTTTAAGAAATGGAGTTCATTGATTAAAACCTTGGACTTAAAGAGTTCTTTAAGGTTTATCATTTGAAACTTAGTGATTTTTGCTCCCAAAAGATTTGTTTGAACTATAATAGCCAAAACTTGTTTTCAAGAGGATTTTATCATATTTGACCATCGTTTGATTTTTCAATTTCCTTTTCCTAAAAATCCAAAAATACCTTTTTTATATACTTTTCTTCCAATTAGTTAAATTTAGTTAGTTTTATCAAAAATCCAAAACGCCCTCCTAAACAATTTAGTTTGTATTTCTTGACAATTAGGCTAGCTTAGATCATTTGCATTAGGTTCTGATTAAGTGAGATGACCCAAGGTTGCACTCTATATTGCAATCCTTGGAACTAAATTTTTGATTCGGTTTCCAAGGGAATAACCCAAAGACAAACCGCGGATTAGTCAATAAATTCACGACTAATTTTACCGATAGATCTTCGTAGTCCGTAGGTAAATTCGCTACACTTTACCGACAAATTTTAGTGGTTTGTCGGTAACTTCACTGCATTTTATTGACCGATTTTGTTTTTCCTTAGGTAAATTTATTGATATCGCTTTTTTTAAATTTTCTTTGCATTTAATTTTATTTGATAACTTTATGATTGATGTATAATTTACACAATTATCAGTTATCTGTTGATAATATTTTGATTTGTTTCTACATTTAATTTGTTAAAACAAAAAGTTGATTGATGGTATAAAGTAAAAATTACCTTAATTGATAATAAAAAATTAATATCTACAACAATAAGTATTTAATTCATACAAAATGAGTACAACTATGCTATTCATTTGGTGAATGCGGATGTTCTGAATGTTGCGATAAGGTGCTGCCCTTCTCCTTCAACTCATCCATCTCATTATGGAATTGGGCTATGTACTTCATTGACTATTGCAACTAAACTGCCAGTGCTTGTACAGTGCTCCGAAACTCATAGACTTCATTGGATGCAGACTGCCTACTAGATGCCATTATATTGGATGTGGATGATTGCGAATAACATGTGTTTGCAAATGACCCTAAGTAGAAAATCCTTCCACAACGGTCCCTGCCATCCACTGCATGAAGATATGTTTGACTCTCATCAACATCTTTAGAATGCTGAGACTGTTGTTGAATGCTTTCTTGTATTAGTCCTATTAGAAGGCAATGTTTATGTTAATAAGTGATAATTAGTAAGCATTAATATTGAAGCATAAATTTCATATGCATTTAGTTCTCTACATCTGGTGTTGACAAAGGTCACATCGTCATGTTTCTTAGTGTGAGTGTGCAAAAAGAGTTGACGGGGTATAGGCTTCCTACCTATAGACTTTTTCTGCATTAGAATTAAATGTTATAAGTAAACTACAATTTATAAAAATTTCGGCAGAATTTCCTCTATTTTATGATATTTACCTCCTATTGAATAAAGAAAATAATTTAACAACACAGCTATATATGACACCAGACATTTATAACATTTTCATTCTCCATAATATACATATTTTCATTACAAAAATTCACACATCAAATAAAATTGAAATACATCAAAGTAAAAAAAAATCAAAATATAAGTTTAAAGTGTAGATACTTATAAGTCTCTCTGCATGCTCGAGGTGGGTAATAGATCCTCCAGTGTGTACGGGAAGACTCTCTCCCCCTGGTCCTCCATGTTGGTTGGCAAAATTACGCTCTAAAATGGACATTGCCTTGGGTGATGTCCAATACAACTGCCAACGACTTCATATTTTTTCAGAAATATAAAGAGAATGTATACTAATCTTGTATATCATACCAAACAATGTCTCTATAACGTGTATGAGCTCGTCTTTCTGATACTTTATAAATAACCATGAAAAATGCATAATCCCAAAAAATTCTTTCTAAAAAGGGAAAAACATATGATAAGTATTTATAACCTACAATATTTACCTAATTAATGTATAAAAATTAATTAAAAATATATTTTTTATACCTCAAACTCCTAATAATAAAAATTCTTTATGTCCTAAGAGATATTCTTCCATATATAACCCTCAAGATCAATCTTCTCCTTGAAGTTGGATGTCATGTTTCTTAAGCACGGTCCAACAGAATCAACCTAATATGAGAACAATTTTATCTCAATTTTAAATTTAAACCTATAACTTAATTATAAACATATGGTGTTTCAAGTATTTTCACTTTTAGATTGTCAACGATTGTGATTAAGTTCTTCCATCAACTCCCTCAGTTTCAGGTTGGAGGTTGCCTCCTTCATCTGTAACGTTTACCCCTGATATCTCTGTCGGTATAGGGTGGTGGATGGCATAAAGCTATTGGATGGTGTAGCAACAGGTACAGAAGGTGATGCTTCATTTGTATGTGTAGGAGCTAGAGGTACAATATCTGATTCTCTTGTAGTTGCAGAATGTGATGCTTCACCTGGAAAGTAACTGGCTCCAAATTGTAGTCTGAGCGTTGGTCTCATCATATCCTGTTTTCTCTTTGGTGGCATATTTTAACCTGAAATTTATATTTTATTGAATATTATAGAAATATAACAATTTCAATTCAACATATAACAATATATTGTTGATTCAATAATTACTTTATTGAATATAATATTCTATTACAAACACAAATTACTTACTATCAGCACTTAATTGTAAATCAAAATCATTTTCTTTTTTTAAAGAATTAGAATCAAACTCAGGCTTCTCTTCAGATCTCTCGCCTTCCTTATTCTCCCTGGATGAAATTCCAACATAGTCATTATTTGGATCATTCAAAGGTTCATTCTCATCATATGTACCATATGCATTTACACTTTCAATTCTCTGTTCTCCTTTTCCATGTGATTTAAAAATTCCTCTAGGTTTAACTTCGCAAACAGCCAACTAATCTGACTTATCTCATCATAAGCTGGGAAAAGGGATATAATACACTTAGATCACTTGCATCGTCAACACAATAGGTTCAAATTGTCTAAATCTTCTTCACTAGTTGATTTCAACTAGATTCTATCGATTATGCACTTTTGTAACAACATTAGAAGTTGGATCAAACCCAATCACAATTAAATATCACACTCTGCTTTATTGGCAATGTAGGGTACTCAATTTTAATTATCTCAATAATTTTACCATAGTAATCCATCAATTCTCCCTTTATGTAAACCCCACTATTTACTATTGCCATGCTATGACCATGATATTCTGTATGATATTTGTATCCATTAATGAAATACACCAGATACGATTTAATAGTTCACAAAGGTCCTTTCGCAAGATTACATATGGACTTGTTCTCTATTCGATTTTATAAGGCCTATATAAAATAAATTTTCATATTAAATAGTATAATGTCATTTGAATACTTTAATCTTATAATTCAATAATTTTAATAATTGTAAGTGAAAACTTACATATTTCTCGAACTATCGAGGAAAGTGTCTTCCAACTTCTTTATTGATATCATCTTGTATTTTCTCTGGCGTAGCTCGTGTAACCATTTCGCATATAATCTAAAAACATTATTATGCATTTTAGTTGTGAATAACACTAACTTTCCAAACCTAAAAATCAATTTCAAAATCAACTTCAACTTACTGCACGAAAAGTTGAACCTTTTGACAGTTAAATAAAATGTAAACATGGGCAACCTCTATTTCTTTCTCTGTTAATGTTCTTCTTGTGAACGTCCATATGTTCGTCCAGTATATGTGAAAATGGATAAGTTACCGTTAGCATCACCCGTTCCTCCCCTATCATCATTACGAGGAACTTTTCTTTCTCTTGTGTGCGTATACGGCTCAAAATAATGTCAACAAAATTTACTTACTTCCTCTACTAAATAAGCATTACATATCAAACCTTTAACTCAAGCCTTATTTTTGACATCTTTCTTCAAGTGATGCAAATACCTACATTAGCGAATAAGATTATTATAATTTTGTTATTAATGTTGGACCCCAAACTTTTATTGGAAGTTAGAACTATTAAATGAGAAATTGTTAGTGATTAGTTATGAGTAATGAAAAAGGAGAATTCGTAAGAGTTAGGTTTTGGAAACAGGATTCAACAGTTAAAACATGATATTACTTTAATTTAAATATTTACTATAATTACCTCTCAAACGAATACATCCATCGATATTTAATTGGAGCAACAAGTTTAGCCTCGTGTGCTAAATGTACATGTAGATGCTCCATAGAGTTAAAGAAGCTTGGAGAAAAAATCCCTTCTAATTTGCACAAATTACTGGAATATCCCTTTCTAGTCTTTCCATTTCAGCCAACTTTATTTCAGATAATGTTAAGCTTTTGAAAAACAAACTTAATTCTTTTATAACTTCTCAAACCTTATTCGGTAGCTACTCCTGAAATGCAATTGGAATTAGCCTTTGCATAAACACATGACAATCATGACTTTTCATCCCAAATAATTTGTACTTTCTCATGTCCACTTACCTTGCTAAGTTTAAAACATAACCATCGGAAAACTTTAGACTTTTCAACCATTCACACAAAATTTTCTTTTGTTTTTTGTCCAAAGTGTAACATGCTTTCTGATATTTACCAGTGCGAAGATCTTTATCTAACTAATTTCTTCTACAAAAAAGTTTCAAATTAGCTCGTAATTTTGCATTATCTTTTGTCATCCCTTCAATATTCATTATGGTATTGAACAAATTGTAAAAAATATTTTTCAATATGCATCACATCTAGTTTATAACGTATCAAATTAGTTTTCCAATATGGCAAATCCCAAAGGATGCTTCGTTTTCTCCAACCAAAATTTTTACTAATGCTTGTATTAACTTCATTAGCTTTAAGTTCTATAACTTTTAGCAACCCTAATTCATTAATCTCCTGTAATATCTCTTCACCAGCTTTGTAAGAGGGAGGATGTATTTGTACCATCCTATTCTTAATGAACTTTTGTTTACTGCATCTAAATGGATGATCTGGAGGAAGAAATTTCCTGTAGTTATCAAACCAACATGTTTTGCCCCCGTTTGAAAGATAAAATGCATTAGAATCATTGTTATAATAAGGATAAGCCAATTTCCCCATTGTGCTCCATCCAGAAAACATAACATATGCCAAAAAATCACTAATATTCCACATCAAAGCTGCTCTCAACATAAAATTTTATTTTAGAGACACATCATATGTCTCCACATCATATTCTCAAAGATACTGCAATTCAGATATCAATGATTGTAAAAATACATCAACTTTATGCTTTGGATTTGTAGGCCCTGACACAATCATTGTCAAGAACGTATATACCTCATTCATACACATCTATGAAGCCAAAATATAAGGAGTAAAATGATTTGCCATGATAAATATTATTGGTTGGATTGACCAAAATGTTGGAATCCATCCCTCAACAATCCCAACCTAACATTTTGACTTTCAGCTGCAAACTTATAATGGATGTTATTGAAATGTTTTCATACCAGTGCATCCAATGGATGACTCATTATTCCATCTTCCTGTTTGCGTTCATTATGCCATCTCATGTGAGATGTAGTAACATCATAAGTATATAGTCTTTGAAGTCTCATAGTTAGCAGGCAATAATACCTCCGCTTCTAGGGTACTAATTTCTATTTCATAGAAAGCTTTCTAGACTTGAGCGTAGATTGACCACAAAATTTGCACTTTTATAATTCCACATCATCTCCCCAATATAACATACATCCCAATTTGCAGCAATCAATTTTTTCAAGAGCCAAACCAAGACCCCTAATAAGTTTCTTCATATTGTGAAAACTATCAACCGTTGTATGATCAAGAGGCAATGATTCGTTATATCATCCAATAATTTTATTAAAACTACGATAAAAAATGCCTTTCAAACTTTATGTTCAATGTTCGAGCAATTTAAGACAATTGAGTCATTGTTTCACAATTTGACCATAATTCTTGGTCAGTTGAGTACAGTACGTCAAAAAATTGTTTTGCATGTGGGTTTGGTTCTTTTTGAAGATTTTCTATATTTTTTTGAAAGGTATTGCTGGCTGCATAAACCATTTGCATGTAAGGATTTTCAGTTGCACCCACATTATTTGTTCTAAATCCAATCCCTCCTTCAAACTCATCCACATATACTAACGAGTTTACTTCATTACCCCTTAAGGTGCTACAATCAATGGCTCCCCATATCATGTCCACTCAAAATAATTTGGAACAAACCCTTTTCTCAACAAATGGCCATTTACTTCATCAATAGGAAGGAAACAAATATGTTTACACTTTTTATATGGACATATGATCTTTAGGCGATCCATATATGTAGGTTGAGAACATGTATAATGAATAAAAGCTTTAAATCCCTCAACAAACTCAGGATTAATGAAACCATAAGGTGTTAATTGCCTATACATCCAAGATTTATCAACATTACTTATTTCTGCAAATCTGTTAATTTAAAAAATAGATTTCATATTTAGTATCCTTCATGTCCCCTAAGTTTACTGAACATTTAACCTTTACTTTACACAATATCCCCTAAGTATTAATCAATTGAATTAACCACCTACAATTGATTTTAATACTATAGTATGTGACCTTGTTTACACCTATGAATCAAGAAAGCAAGTTCTCACTATGACTCCTAGGTTCGTGGAATTTTTCACCGATAAGCCTCACGGGAGCTGCATTGTAACATCTCACCCCCGACGGGAAGGGTAGAATAGCAATTTGGAAAGTGGTGAGAGTCATTAGGATTGATTGGACAGTTTCATGCATATTCTTATTTGTGAACAGTGAAATGTTTGCACATGAAAAATAACGGTACATGCATTCATGACATTTCCTGGTATTTAGGCCTAAATGACATTTTACTGTGAATAATGTGGAAATTATGTTTGAAAAATTAATTTGGAGTGAGTTTTGTGTGTTTTATATTTTAAGGGAACTTTAGGAATTTTTCGGGACTTTTCCGGGAAAACTTTCCGGATCGAAAAATTCGCCAAGTGGCGAACCGGTTAATTTTCGGTATCAAAAATTTCTGTCCAATGGCACTAAAATATTAGGTACATGATTTTGGGATTGAAATTAGGGCCATTGGAATTGAATGGGTCAAATTTCATTAGGGTTTCTTAATAAATCATATTACATGTTTTTGTCTTTTTCCTTATTTGTCTTTTTCTTATTTTGTTCTTTCCTTCTCAATGGCCAAGTGCCATAGTGACACCTCTCCACTTCATTTAATGCTTACTTGTTTCCTTTCTTGGTTATGCCTTAATAAAAGAATGAAAAGATGAATTTGATTGCTTATTTCTCTCATCATCCGAAACTCTCCCTTCATCTTCTTCTTCTTTGGATTTTTCCTTTAGCTTTGGCTAAATTGCTACTTTCCTCCACCTTAAATAGTTCTTTACATGCCATACAAACTTAAAACCTTTTGCCCCCCAATGGTGAGTGTCGTGTGTGAGAGTGGTGTGAGTGGGAGTTTATGATTTGAGTATTAAGTGAAGGATTGAAGAGTTGG
>JAOSBP010000009.1:9799969-9811133 GCA_027563825.1 Erythroxylum mucronatum
ACAATCTACAAAAGATAACAAAACTTCATGTTTGACTAAAACAAGAACAAGAAATGAATTAGCACATAATAAATAGACACCACAACTTGGGACTACTATTATCAGCTCATTATGCAGTGACAAACTCATGTATTCCAATATAATTTTATATCTTTTGGATGAGTTTTTTGTCACTAAAATTGGTATTTATAGCTTTATTTGATTATTATTTGAATTATTGTGCCTTACATTTAATTTGAGTTTATAGGGGAAAAAATTGTAGTATTTTGATTTAACTGTGATAAATTAATTTTTGGACAATTGATGCTACATTATTTGTAATTTTTGTTATAGGTATTTGAAAAAATTAAAATTTAAAAAAAGCTTTAAAAGAGGTAAAGAAAAGATGCTTAAATGCAAGCATCACTTGGCATAAATGACAATGCATGGTGTTGAAGAGAGGGCTAAAGGTATGTTGCGTGGGCCAGAATTTAGGATAGAAAATTGTTACTTTCAGCTATAGTGAAAGGCGACAAAAAGAAGCTTGCAAGTTTAAGGGGTTTTGAAAAACCAAGAAACAAACAATAGACAAAAGGTGGTTGCTTTTAGACAGTGGGGCGTGGACCAAAGAAGAATAAATATATAGCAGTGGTAGGTGTTTTGAGTGGAGTGGAGTGAAGCAAGGTGTGTGATGTGCGTGCATGTGTGAGTGACATTGTGTGACCGTGTGTGGAGAGTACAGCTGGTGACATGCGTTGTTTTCTTGGCAAACAAGAGAATGGTGGTAGGTGGTTTGTGTGATAGAAGTGAGCAAGTGGATGCGTGGGCTACTGTGGATCTAACAAAACAAAAGAAATTTGTCACATCAAAAGCAAAAGGAGGCGGTTTAGACCAAAACACGCATGTGCCTACCTCGTACGACACTACAACCCTAGCTTTCTCCATTCTCAGTGACCAAAACCTCCTCAAAAAGACTAACTTGAACATCGGAGGGGCCTTCCGGGAATCAACCCCGGCGTGCCTTGCTTGTTTTGCAGGTATTCAGCAACCAAAGTCTCACAAGGTCATGGATCCGAATAGCAACGTCCAGCCCCAGCAGAATCTGGCAGAACCAAATTTGATTGTCTTCTTCACAAATTGAGCATTCGTAACCCTAACATTCCAACTTGAGGGACGTATTAGGACAATATCTTGTAAATATATAAATATTATCTTGTATATATGTAGGTGATATGGTGAATATTTGTAGGATATAAATGAAAAAGGATATTAACTGATATGATCATGTACGTATTCTGGGCTGCAAAAACAATGAAAAGATACATATGAATCATTCATCTCCTTCACACGTTTATTATCACTAGCTAATATCTAAATTTTAGAAAATCTTATAAGCTTTTCGACATCTTATATATGCTTAATTAGTCTTATGAAGAGAATCCTTTCATTTTTTGATAGTATTAAGTAAAAATTTAGTAAAGATGCACGGGTGAATGAGTTTCCAAAAGGAGACGACTACGGTTACATAACCAAATTTGACACCAATCGTTAAGTTAGATTATAGAAATTAAGTGGAGTTGTAAAGTAGCTCACTGTGCATGTTAACTGATTCCCTTCTAATTCTATGTTTAAATTACCAACAAAATAAGGAGGATGTGGCTTTGGTGATTACTCATTAGATATGAGATTGCAGCGTTGGGGGTTGCTTATGATGACAGCTAGCCAGCTATATTTATGCATAAGTCTGGCTATATTTTTTGTTAGAAATATAGATAGAATCCTATAGAATCCTATCCCTGTAAATTAGGGATTCACCGTTATTATTATTCCCTAATTTACAGGGATACATTGTGTATACAACGTTTATATATTTACTGCCTTACTACTGTAAAAATCATCATCATACGATTAATGAAATTATTTTTTGATTCTCTGAGATAATATTTTTATGCAAAATTTAAAACATATATACATAGCTTCCCAAATGCTAAGAAAAACGTGTATGTGTTGGAGGCTGCCGAGGGTTTTGTTGTGTTATGATTGATAAGTTCGGCTTCCGTTATATTTTATTCTATTCCAAACTTTTGATGATGTTCTCCCGCAGGCAGGAGAGAGCCCACAAACAAAACGAAAAAGAGAAGGCACTGGTCGTAATTTACTGCTAACCCATTAATTCTATGTTTGCATGACTATCACACGAAGGATTTTAACATTTTTATTTTTGTATATTTTACCTAGTTAGGCCTCCATGAATACATAGGGTTATATGTACAGCTTGGCGTCTGCGTGGATGCATCCTCCATTATTATTGTTATTTGCAATTCGGAAGTCTAGTTTTGAAACCTTTTTAGTTTAATTAGTTCTTGAAAGCTCTCTTCCGAGTACATAGATATCCCATTTTGTTAGTATTGATCTTCTATACATACATATATATATGTATATACGAAGTATACGCGTGAACTTTCTTTCGCCAACTCCCCATCGATTGTATGCTAAATTTGCATCACATTCTTCAATATTTCATCTTTCAATAATGGAGAGGACCGTGATATTTAAGTTAAAAGGAAAGCTTTTGATTGGAAATCGATATCTCTACGTCAGCTCGTTCGATGTTACGTTATGTGCGCTGAACCGTACTCCTAGCTTTTGCATCGGGATTTACTATGAATAATTTTCATGAAATTAATCTTTTGCTAAATAATATTTTACTCGAGCCCATTATGCCAGCCTTTTTAATTCAATGTGCTCTACTGCAAAACGAATTATTTTTTGGTCCTGAACAATCATATAAATAATGTATCAGTTTAAAATTTAAAATTTTATTTAAATTTTATAAAATTATAAAATTTTCCTTCAATATATACTTTTATACTTTATTTTAATATCTTAAGAAATCATAATAATATAAAATTGATATGACAAATATTTTTTAAATTTTTATTAATATTATTTTTACATTTCTCTCGTATATTAAGATGAGAAAAATATTATTTAACTCTCATAGAGATATATAATTAAAAACACAAAGTAAAAAAATTCATTTATAATGAGTAAATTTAATTTCAAACATTATCTTTACATATTTCAAAAGTTATTATAATAATTTTTTACATGTTGACTTTAAAAATATGTATAATCAAATATGAAATATATAAATTTTAAAAATATTTAAATTATATTAAACTAATATATTTATTTATATAATCTATAATCACTTTATTTAAGTCTAATTACATAAAAATTTATTTAGTATATTTTGATTGCATATTTATTATTTATCAAATTTATTAAAATTTTATATATAGGTAATTATTATTTTATATAAAAAAACTTAATCATTTTCAATTTATCATTTTTTAAAATTACAATTCTAATTACTATTTAATTGATATTTTAGTTACCAACAAATATCAGCATGTACCAATCAAAAGAGCCAGTACTAAATAGTACCAAAATTTGGTTCAAAATTTTTTATTAGACAATTTTTGTGTGTTGTACAACTATAGAAGGTAATCTTGTTAGTAGGAAATATCTTCTTTAAGTAGATGAAAATAAATTATTTTGGTCTTCACAAGTCTTAGCTATTAAATTATTCTTCTAATGTGAATGACAATAAGCATACGTGCCTAACTATATCTTTAGTTGATGCTGACATAATGTCTACGTGCTTCTTTTTATTTTTTTTATGTTTATATATATGTGTGTGCATGTATGTATGCAAATTAAGGTAAAAGTGTATACTGTGTATATATGTATGCAAATTAAGGCAAAAGTGTAAGCCTTGGTGTCAATCCTAGAGATTCTTGATGATGGACCCATACTCCGCGTATAGGAAATTGACGAATTTGGCTTCACGTGGATCAGCAACCCGTGAGGTGTTCTGATTGGATTCCTGATGTAGCTTTGCGGGACCTAAATGTTACAATCCAAACCAAATTATTATAAGTTATTGTAACACGGTTGGTGTAGTGGGTGGCACAAGGACCACTCACCTTTCACTAGCCGTCTATTTGGAAATGAAGCACATTTATAGTGTTAAAGCAAATCATGATCTACACAAATTTCATACTATGTTAAATGATTACCAATTCCAAACTATTACGGGACCCTTTTTTCCTATATCTACAAATACATATACACATAAACAGCTGTACATGATGCAACTAAGATTATGGGCATCTTGCTGAAAGAAAACGTATGCCAGTAGCTCAAGCTACGTCACTCAAGTCTCGGGCACCGGTTGTCTTCTTCTTCTGTTTTTCTTTTTTTTTTTCTAAACGAGGCATATGCCTCCTCTGTTTTATGTACATATAAAGAGAAGAATCATAGTATCTTGTTTTCGGTTGTAAAAAGAAAATGAAGAGAGCGTTGAGAATATCTATATGTGAGTATCCTAAATTAAAAAAAATGAGGGAAAGAAGATTAACATAGAAGCCTAGTGGAGAAGAAATTGAAGTCTGCATGGAACAAGTGATCCAGCATATTATTATTTGCCTTAGGAGGGGGTTTATTTGACCTCAATCAGAAGAAGATTAACCCTAATGAGGATTGTCTACGTACCTCACCAGATTGTCCAAGTAAAAAGAGACTTACAGGTGAGGGGGAGTGTTGAGAATACCCATATGTGAGTGTCCCATATTGGAAAAAAGAGGAGAAAGAAGACTAACATATAAGCCTAATGAGCGACTCCACTTATTACCAATTGGTTTTAGAATAAAACTTCACTTAAGCTTGTGTATGGTCTAACTTTCCTTCTCCTGTGGGCACGTAGGGTATGGTTATATATACATGATTGTGGCACATATAAATACAAATGCATATATACATAAATATAAAGATAAATACTTCAAAAATTATTGTCGTAATTCAGCTACATATCTTAATAAAATTATAATTTGAATATTATTAAGAGAACATTGTTATCACCTTTAGAACAATTTGGGATTTATATTAAAATAAACCAAAACTTAAGCGTAATTATAAGAGTTATTGATTGAATAAACATAGAAAATTTTGTTAGAAATTGATTGAGTAATTATAGGAGTCTGATATATTTCTCTTAGAGAAGAAGTGTAATTGTATCTATATATATTGCCTCTATATGAGAAAAGAATACTACTGTAGTTTTTTACACCACAACAAGATAGCCCTTTGCCTATAGATTTTTTTTGCAACGATTTTAAAGTCATAGTTAAAAAGTAAGCTTTTGGTGACGATTTTCAAAATCGTTGCCAAAGCCTCACCCTTTGGCCACGTTTTCCAAAAATCGTCGCTAAATCACAAGCCTTTGACGACAATTCATAAATATCATCCGAAATAATTATGCAAGACCTTTGATATAAATATCTGACAATCAAGAGTCCAAATCATCTAGGGTCATCTGAAATGAATATACATGATGTTTGTTTACAAGTTAAAATTATATCAATAGCACTATATTATTTATTGGGCCTTGTATTTTTCTTTCATAAAATAGAGTGAGAAGGAACTACATGGATAAGAGTGTAATTGGACCAGACTATACAAAGTCACTCATTATAAGGAAGGTCAAGGGAGGATGCTAGAAGAAGCAAAAAATAACTATGTAAGTATAAAAATCTGTTTAAATTTTAAGTTTATTTATTTATGTAATACTAACTAATAGTGTTTGCATTGAATATTGGTTTTTTTAAAATTTTATAATACTTGCAAAATTTGTTATAAAAATCAGTTTCTAAAGGGAATAAGGTCAATGTAAAAGATATTTGCAATACCGTGCTTGGTATGCATTATGGTTATATCAAAGGTCTTAGCTTTGATCCCAAGCCAAACGTTTCCACTTTATCAAAAGGCAAACAAGACGCTTAAGGCCGAATTACAACATATTCAAAAAAAAGTTAGTCAAGCATGATAAGTACCTCAAAAAAAAAAAAACTTGGCTCAGATTATAATAGTAGTGAAGATAGGAGTGAATGGTATTAATTACATCTCTTATAATTTTTTCTTTTAATTCCTATTTGTATTATAATGTAAATTTAATACTTTTTTTCTCCAATTATAAATTCTAAGAAGATGCAACGACTGAGTGATTTGTATTATAATTTGTAAACTAGTCTTTGTATTTATTATTTTCTATATAAAAATTGTTGAAGTTGTAATTAAAATATTGTATACGAAGAAATTTAATCGTATTTTATTTTTTATATACAATGCTTCAAATTATCAATTATTTTTATATAGTAAATTAACAATAAAAATGTATCGAAACATTATATATAATAATATGAATTAAAAATATAACAAATAATTTATTCCAATATGGTATAACATTTCATTAAAACATAGATTAAAAAATTGACTATATTTTACAAAACGTAGCTAGAAACATTTGGATGTGTTTTAAGAAACGTAGAAAAAAGTGCAGTTAAAAACTTTTTTCAACGTTTTTAAAAACGCAGTTAAGAACATTTGGCTACATTTTCGAAAATGTAGCTAGAAGCATTTGGTTACGTTTTTTAAAATGTATCTAAAAAATTTTCGCTACGTTTCTGAAAATGTAGCTAATGGTATTTAGCTAGAAAAATAAACATAGTCAAACCTTTTGGCGATGATTCCTTAAAGCATCATTAATAGTTTTTTACTATAAAAACTAAAGTGAAGGCAAAAACTATTAACGACGATAAACACAAAATGTTGCCGATAGTTTTCAACTACGAGAATTTAGCGATGTTTTGGGCGATGAAACTAAATCATCGCGAATTCTTATTAGAGATGATTTTTGTACCTTTAACAATGATTTTTTTTTTGTAAACAATGTTTAACTTTGTTATAATGTTAGCCTAAATATCATTGTTTTCATGGTATTAGAGCGGTGTTGAAGTTAGTTAAACCTTAAATTGAAACCTTAGGCTTTTAAACCTATACCCTAAAAACCAATTGGATTCCTAAGGATCTCTTGTTCCAACAGTAATGAACAGCCCAAATGAATTTGTTATTGATGCAATGATTTATTCATCTTCCTATTGCCAGAGAAATATGGGAGGCTGTGTCCAAAAAATTCTATAATGGATATGACGAAACCTATCTTTTTAAATTGAATTGCAAAATCTTTTAGACCATTATCAAAATAATACAATGAACCTGTGGCTATTTTTTAGGAAACTAATCATAGGTCTACTTCTCAAGAAGGGATTGTTGAACGAGTAGTCCAATTATATTTAGTAACGGCTAGGCTTCGAGTTTATATTTTCCTAAGTGGACTTGATTTTGAATTTCAAGCTTGGGGAGCACATACGCATATGTAAGGAAAAAGTATCAACAAAGATAGACAATGGGAGGATCATTTAATTTTTTAACACTCAGTGCTATTGACTAATCAAAACTAGAAAGGATTATCATCTGACTTAGGAAAGAATCGCAAAAATCAACCCTTTGTAAAGTCTAACAATTTTGTGTGTGATCCTTATGGTGAAACAGTTCACTGGAAGCAATGTTGTTATAAAATTATTGGCTATCTTGGTTGGTGGGATTTTAAAAAAACTGTGAAAAAAGTTATTGGAAAGGCTATGGTGGGAAATGCGAATAAAGTGGAATCTAAAGGAGAGGAAACATCAGAGCCTATGGCAAATATTGCTCATTTAGGTATTGCGGTTATGGCAAATGTTTTCTCTACAATTTTTAGGAAAAATATTTGGATTATTGATATGGGTGCATTTGATCATATGATTAGAGATTCAAGCCAATTACACTCCATCAATCTATCCCCTTAATTCATTGTTTCCATAGTTGATGGTAATATGTGCTCTATTATTGTACAAGGATCTGTTACCTTGTTTAATTCTCTTACACTAAATTTAGACTTAGTTTTTCCATCCTTTGATTATAATCTCCTATCTATTGTACATATTACTTCAGCTCTAAAATGTGTTGTAACTTTTTGGTCTTCATTATGTGTTTTTAAGGATATTTTAAACTGGAAGACTCTTGATTATAGTGTTAAACAAGTCAAACTATATTACTTGGACTTAACAGAGAATGGAGGAAAAAATTCAGTTATACATATCAAACTAATAGCTAAGAAACAACCCGAGCAAATGTCTAATTATAGCATCGACAGTTAAGAAAAAAACTCGAGCAAATGTCTTGTTATAGCATCGACGGTTAGGTCTTCTTTCTTTTGGTATCTTAGAAAATTACATCCATATCTTTTTTTAAAATTAGATGATTTAGATTTTTATTGTGATGTTTGTTAACTTTCAAAAAGCCATTGTGTTTCTTATTTGCCTAGTTTAAATAAAAGTTTTGAGCCATTTGTAGTTATACATTTGAATGTATAGGGACCTATAAAAATTCCTTCATTGTCTAAGGCCAAATACTTTGTTACATTCATTGATGAATGTACACGTATGACTTGGATATCACTACTTAAGAAGAAGGGTGATATTTGTATAGCATTTTGAGAATTTCGCAACATAGTGAGCACTCAATAACAAAAACCAATTTAGGTTTGACGAACTGATAATTTCATGGAATTTATGGATGACACTTTTGGAAATTTTTTGAATAAGCTTGGAATTTGGCATAATACCTTGTGCACTTACACTCCATAATAAAATGACTTAGTGGAAAGGAGGAATAGACACATATTAGAGGCGGTTCGTACTTCTCCCTTTAGGATGAACATGTCATGTTTTCATTAGAGAGAGGTAGTAAAATCTACAATTTATCTCATCAATAGATCACCATCTCGAGTTTTAGATTTTCAAATGCCTTAATAGAAAATGAAACCATTACTTTGAATTCCTCATCTCCTCAACCTTACACCTAGAATTTTTGGCTATACAGTGTATGTTCATATTCATAAGATCTTAAGAACTAAACTTAATCCTTATTCAAAAAGATATGTGTTTGTTGGGTATTCGAATTTTCAAAAATACTATTAGTGTTATGATCATCAAACTCAAAATTAGCATGTAACCTTGGATGCTTCTTTTTGGGAGTTAGAACCACATTATTTAGGTGTAGTTTTAACATCTTCCCTTCATAGGGAGAATGCTGCTTGAGGGAATATGTTTCAGGGCATATTAGGAAATGCATATGAGTGCTTAGAACAGAACAAAGTTGTCGATATTCTAGGCCATGGAAATAAGCGCTTAGAATTAGAAGAAGTTGATAACAATGACAGCTATGAAGAAAATCTGAGTAATAAAGACTTGGCTGTTGAAGGCATTTTTATCATTGGAATGAATGGCATTTTCCCTTAATTTATGGATTAATTATTGGGTTTTATACATATTTTACCCACTAATTTGTTTAGTTCCCTTGAATATGCATTTATAATGGTTTATGTTTAATTTGTAAATGAAAAAACATGATAATGAATATGACTTTGATTGAAAAAAGACACAAAATTTTGTTGGGAATGCTCATGTTAGAATTGTTGTTGGTTGTCAGAAAGAATGTCCAAAATGCAATAAGCTAAGAGGTAAAACGAAGCTTGAGGGACTAGAAGAACATCACACAAGCTCTAGGAAAAAATGCACCAAAGATTTACACTGGAGGCGACAGCTACAAGGGAGCATTGCAGCAACGCACGCTGACTCACCAAAGCATTAGGCGTGAATGAAGGAGTAAAAAAATCACGCTGACATTAGGAGGAGCTACACCAAAAGAAATCAACCCAAGCAGCAATTGAGGACCACGCACACAACAAACGTCCACCCACGCAGCCAAGAAGAAAAATGACAAGACCACCACACCGACCTACAAAAGGAAGCAACAAAAATGGTGGGACATGGCACTACATAGAAAAGAGAGGCGTGACTCATCACTAAAACAAGGAGGAAAACACCAAGTTAGGAAAGAAAGCGAGGCACATAATCCCCACCACCAAGAGACCCGTCCAGGAAAATTGAAGACATAAGACTAACATTACAGCAAAAGTGAGGGGACACACGACACTTGCAATAAAAAAATAACAGGAAAATAACGCAAGAGAGGGGAGAGCGGGTGAGTTGTGGCAAGTGGAAGTGACCCACCAAGCAGCAGCGTTACACACTAGAGATACACCAATAGGAGGGGGAGGTCAAAGATAGCTGGGGAGTTGAAGGGGAAAACGAAAATAATGTGGCAGCTGGTTTTTGGGGGGTGAATCATGTTAAACCACCAATCTCCAAAAGCCACTAACTAAAAATACAATTCTCGGTACTCACTCTACAAAGCTCTCAACGTTACACCACAAACCAAGCAACAATGTTACATCAAGAGGAGCTGAACGCATACACCAATAGGGAGCTCCATTTACTCAAAAACTCTCCAACAAGATTGCAATTAGGAGACCCACCCACTAGCTCTTCAACGTGACACCACATAAAACACTAACGTTATAGCCCTCACCCACGAGACCACCAATATAGAGGCATAAATGTTACACCACTCAGGAGGACGTTAGCAGCAAAAAAAACGTTGAGCTTGTGGAGATCAATTCACGTTGGTAGCTGTGCTTGAGAGGAGGGCACCACCAGGAATGAGACGCAACACAGCTGGGAGAGAAACGCAAGCTAGAGACGCAAACAACGCAGAGAGGGAGACCTGAAAACTCATTGATTCTCTGACTTATTAGTTGATTTCTCCTAATGTTGGTTGTTGACTTTAATGCATGTGGTTTTCATTCTATCATGATTGAGTAGTTTCCTCAAAGCTTCAAGGCTGGGCTAAAGCTTTTAGCTAATTTTGTGGATTAAAATCTAGGTTAATTTATAAGTATGGATTTTCGGTTCTGATTTCTCTGTTTTGAAATTGATTTTTTTGGTATTATGTTTGGCCAACCATTACTTGACATCATGTTGGACCCCGTCTCCGAGGCCCAACATTCGGACCTATACAGCATAGAGGACCCAACCGAACGACCACAACTAGGAGAGAAAAATTCAATTAGAAGGTTTGGGGTGGCTTTTTAATAAAAATGATCCCTTGGATCTAACGATTCCAACGCAACTGGAATCGCTCAATTCGGGTTAGAAACGAAGAAGTTGTGGTTAAAATACTATCTTAAAGGAAACAGGGAAAACCGACCTTCACCGACTTCAAGACAAAATTTGAAAATCTAGGGGACTGAATCACCACTCGGGTTCTTCATAGAAATTGTAGGTTTATGACTCTAGTTTAATACAAAAAAAGATTCGCCTCGATCCGAGCTCCGTAGCTC
>JAOSBP010000009.1:9859799-9869913 GCA_027563825.1 Erythroxylum mucronatum
TCACGATTTTCCCGGCACTAAGACCCAATTTTTATCTCTTATATCCCATTCAACTTTTCGCTCAATGATCGACAGTAATTGATCCAATCCTATAATTCAGTTCAATTTCCTCAATTGAAGACCTCTTTCCCTAGTTCATAATGAATCGAGAATCACCTCAATCGGAGGTCTTATACCCTAAGTTATGCCCAATAAACAAACACTCATCCAATCAGAATTTCCATCCTCGTCGCGACCTACGTCCGCTCGTCGCGACGTGGAGAAGTCCGCTCGTTGCGACGTCCAGCCGAGATCGTTGCGACGAACAAGCCACGCTCGTCGCGACGTCCAGCCGAGCTCGTTGCGACGAATAAATTAATTTATTCGTCGCGACGAGGCCCTTTTGCCTCGAAGCTCGTCGCGACCTGCGAAGACCAGATCGTCTTCTCCGATCGATTTTCCGCCATTAAAGCCATTAAAACCTCCATTAAACCCATACAACTACCCCATCTAACACATTAAATACCATAAATACTTGAAACAACCTCTAATAACAACATTAAAGCCACAGAAACTTACCAATCGAAGAATCACCGAAAAATCACCGTCGAGAACCCTAAATCCTTCAAACTCCACAATAACCCACTCTCCAAGCTTCTCAACCTTTAACAATCACAATAAACCATTTAGCCTAGCACAGAAAGAAGGAACCATAAGGAAGAATCGAAGAAACTCACCAATGGAGGAGAAATCAGTGAACACCGTGGAGGGAGGAAGAAGGAGGAAGAGAGAAGAAGAGAAATTAGAGTAAATCTCTCAACCCAACCTATCTATTTATAGACCTAAGTCTCCAAGTCAGTCCAAATTTCAGTCTCTAAATTTCAATGGCTCAACATTATAATTTCCTAACAGCATAGCTCAAATTTTCCCATTGCCATTGGACAGTTCTTTCAGTACTATACAGTCAATCATAATCCAGTCAGTTCAGTCAGTTTCCAGTTCCCGATCCGATCAATTCATACTTACAATTAAAATGCCGAAAAATCATGAATGCATGTACCTATGAATAAATGCATAAGCAAGAAACATGTTCCTCTACGATCAGAGGCCAGTAGCATACTCAGTCAGTGAATGCAATGAAATCTATCAGTCTGACCCAATATTACCATAATACCCTTTGCTACCAGTAACGGGATGTTACATTTGTCTACTCTTTGCTTCATTTGCTTCTTTGTTATCGTTTGCTATTTGTTTCATCTTCTCTTTGCTATCATCTGCTCTTTGTTTCGTCTACTCTTTGCTATCGTCTGCTCTTTGTTTCATCTGCTTTTTGCTTCATCTGCTTTTTGCTTCGTCTACTTCTTGCTATCGTCTGCTTTTTGCTTTCGTCTGCTTTTTGCTTCTTCTTATGTGGAAAGAATTGTGTTTGATTCTTTCAGCCATAACTTTGTCGTCCGACCTCCAAATTACCTGATTTTTGAAGCATTGGATTCCTAACACATTTATCTATCTCTCTATAGAAATTATAGCTTTTGGTTTTGACTCAAAAAAGATTAGTCTAATCAAAGTAAGGGTATCAGTTGGAAGAGCATGAACTGGATATTTTACTGCACATGTTCCTGTATTTTGATTATATCTGGATCTATAGGATTAAAAATGAGATGATTTTGATTTACAGTAAACTAGAGATATAGGCATACAGATTGTCTCTAGAAGTTGAATTATGATTCAGTCTCTAAGATGTCGAATTTCTGAATGAAAGGAGCATAATACACTATTTTTGGACATGAACAACCCGAGAATGTTTGAGGCATATCTTCCAAATTTCTAAACCAAATTAAGTGATTTTGGTGTCAATAGGAACGTAAGATATTGGAAAATAACTTTATAAAAGGAAGTGTTGCCTAATTGTGCCATTACCTTATCAGATTTAGTATGCAAAGTTGACTCGTATGTGTATTAGAAGAAAAATTTGAAGTAGTCAATGAATTTATGAAATTGTTTTGACATTGCTTTATTATGGTTCAAATTCTAAGTACACATAGTATTAATGAGAGCTTTGATCTGAACGATTTGATCATAAGGATCTCAATAAAGTACCTCAGAATTGTCATTGAACATGCATTGTGCATGTTTCATATAAGTAGATGTGCATTAACTAGTACTTACACAATTGTGGAAAAGTGTGATATTTGTAAATGTGTTTTGGTATGTTATAGAGGAGCACTTTAGACGCTAGTTAGACAATGTCGATCCATCCAGGCAATAGCATTTTGGAGCGTACTGTAAGCCAACCTAGGTGATTACCTAGGATTGATGTGTTTGTAATTGATTTGATTTGTTAAACTTCCATATTACTGAATTGTTTCTGAATTCTAGATTTGAAGTCCGAGGAGTTTAATAGTTGGGCATGTATTGGAAGTGCTTTGATTAGATATGAATTCTTGAATGACATTAGATTCTCAAAAAAAGTTGAATGTCGACTTAGGTCCGATGATTATGAGCTTTGTTTGAGCATCATATGTGCTTGTGATACATGACATATATGTATTTGATGCATGTTATAAAATGCATGTTCAGATAAAGGCATTGTGACTTAAGTAGCCAATTTGAAGCACTTCTACGTAGAGCTTTGCTTCGTGATTTCTAATTCTACACGTAAAGTTATGGTCCGTGATTCTGTTCTGACTGAGCCTTATGGTCCAGTATTTGTATAAATTTGTGATAGGCACTCGATCACAACAATAAGAATTAATGTGAGTCTCATGCATATAGCATTCATATAAAATTGAATTTCTTTAAATGATTTATAAAGATGAAATGAGTGACCATATGTTATTCCATGTTATGTGAGTATTTGAATAATAAATGTATGTTAGAATGAATATTTGTGTAATAATGTGATGAGTGTATGTGATCCGATGAAATCATCAGTGATGGTTTACTGATTGAGTTCGCAAAACTCATCAAAAATTGTAATGTGGCTTTTTTGGTACGAGACAGGAGACCTAGTTCCTTAGTCAGGACTTAAGGAATCTTTCGGATAGAGAAATGGCTCAGAGGTTTGTCAACTGACACCAGAAGTGCTGTAACATTTTATTTTGTAGTTTTGTTAGAACTTATAAAAGGTTTTGTACATATTTGTATAATGGAAACAGTGTAAGAATTGTGAATGAAAGCAATCAATGGTTTTAAAAGTTAGTGAATTTTGAGTATGTTAGATGATGTCATGTGTAAGTTGGATTTTCTTTTGCTCCAACATACCATTATCATAAGGTATGTACTTGAATGTGCTTTAGGTGTTCGAGTATTTGCCTTATGGTTAGAATGATTATCCTGACAAATATCACATGTCTTGTATATTAATTAAGCTTTCGAATACATATCATTGCACCACTTTGAATATTTTTCCTTACTTATTCTTCATTTTCTTTATCATCCTAATTATTCCATCAATTTATGTTTCCTAAGCCTCCCATTACTTTTTCGCTAAATTTAGTCTTTTATAGCTTGAAAATTAGGGTTCTATATGGTACGTGGTCATTAACATGAGCATGTGTGGTTGCCATCCTGATTATAAATCACAAAACTCTTGAATATGAAATGAACATGGGTTTAAAATGTGCACATGTGAATGTCCAAAGACCATGTAACTCTCTAAACCTGTGTAGCCATCTTATTTTGCATTAAAGATGTCAACATGGGCATGTTGGTACGAACACAAGCATGTCCACATGACACGAGTGTGTTCAAGGAACATGTGCACTTTTAACTTCTTCATAACTTGGTCAAAATAGATATAAGTTGCCCCAAACTTTTCCCCATTTGTTCCTTTTACTCAAAATAAGTGAATTGCAACCTAAAAATACAATAGAAATGAATTAAGTACCAAAAACAATTTGAATTCTCAAATAATCAAGCAAAATGCACTAAATATAGGACAAAAATATGGTCTATTAAGCATTTATGATAAACTAATATTTGTATCAACAAGTGCATCATTATTGTAAGCAGTTCCTCTAATAATTATTTGTGAACAAAAAAATTTTTAGATGAGGACTGTTACTGTTTTTCATAGTAGCTATGATAATAATTAGCTAGCTTTTAGCCCTTCTCTTAGGTTGGTTGCAACATCCCACTACCATAGAGTATATACCCAAACATTCAGGAACATTCAAGTACATATCCTATGATAATGGTATCTTACAGCAAAACACATATCTAACTTACACATGGCATCATCTAACATAATTTAAAAGTCACTAAATTTTAAAACCACTCATTGCATTCATTCACAAAGCTACACTATTTCCATTAAACAAATATTTACAAACCTCATACAGGATCTAGCAAAAACTACAAAATAAAAGCTATAACTCCTCTGATGCTAGCTGATAGACCTCTGAGCCATAACTTAGTCCAAAATGTTCCTCTAATCCAGAATAAGATACTAAGTCTCCTGTCTCGTACCTGAAAAGCCATGTTTCAATTTTTTTTAGTTTTGTGAACTCAATGAGCGGACCATCATTGATGATTTCACCCAGATCACATAAACAAATCACATATTTCACAAATATTCATTCAAAACATGTATATTCCAAATACTCACACTAACATGGCACATCATATAATTATTGCAAATCAAAACAGGTATAAACAAACTCAGATGCATATGAGACTCCTAATTTGTTATTATTGTTATGACCGAGTGCCTATCACTTACATATACAAACACTGGCCCATCGGGCTCAATCAGAAAGATATATCATAGATCAAAGCTTTACATGCAAAATTAGAAATCACGGAGCAAAGCTCTACATGCAAGCACTTTCATACAGGCTACTCCGGTCATAACGCCATTATCTGAGCATGCATTTTATGAAATGCATCAAATTCAGAATATGCCATGTATTACAATCTCATACAATGCGTAGTCAGAATCTCATAGTCATCGGGCCTAGGTGCAGCATTCAACTTTCATTGAGAGTACGAATATCGTTTAGAAATATGAAACAAATTAGAACACATCCAATACAGTCCCTAATATTAACTGCTCGGGCTTTAAGTCCAAAATTCATAAACAATCACAGCAGTTCAACAATTAGAAGCTTAACAAATCAAATGAAATCAATCCTAGGAAAATCATCTAGGTTGACTCACAGTACGCTACAATATGCTATTGCCTGGATAGTCCATCAATGTCTGACTGGCATCCAATGCGCTCCTCTATATCATACAAAACACATTTACAAATATCACACTTTTGCACAAATGTATAAATATTCCTTTATACACATCTACTTATATAAAATATGCACAATGCATGTTCAATGACAATTCTGGGTATCTTATTATAATCCTCATCATCAAATCAATCAGATATCAAAGCCCTCATTAATATCATTTGTACTTATAATTTGGACCAAAATAAAACAATGTGAAATCAATTTGATAACCAAATTGACCACTTCATATTTTTCTTACACATTTACGGGTCAACTTTGCATATTTAATCTGATAAGGTAAATGATAGATTTAGGCAATACTTCCTTCTAGAAAGTTGTACTCCAATATCTTACATTTCCAATGACACCAAGTTCATCCAATTAGGTTTAGTATACTGAAAGTTATACTCAAAAGAGTTTAGATTGTTCTTAAGCTTTAGCAGAATTCTTATCTCAACTTCCAATCAGATTCTGAAATTCTTGATGGCCAAATTAGAATTTAATCTCTTCATACAATTTGTAGCCTTATGATTTACTGTAATCATATTTAATAATTAACTCATTCTGAGGTCCAAAAATCAAGATATAGTCCAATTACCGAAGTATCTTTAGTAAAAATCTTCAGTATAGCCACTTTTCCATCTTAAATTCATCAATCAATCCATTTTAGAAAGCGATGTTTTCTTTTGAGAATTACATCAATGCCTTATGAATCTATTGGTTTAAAAATCAAGTCATTTGGACATCGGATGAAGAAGTTATAACAAAAAGATCGAAGGATGCTCATAAATGATTTCTTTAAAAAAATCAATTAAAAGTCGCGATCGTGCTTTCACCCAAATCTCGCGAAGTCGCGATTGTGTTTCACCCAAATCTCGCGAAGTCGCAATCGTGTGTTTGCATGATCATGATTTCCACTGCATCTGCGAAGTCGCGGTCATGCAAAAGCAGGATGGCGACTTTGTTGTTTTCTTAGAGAAATCACATTCGTGCTTTTCTCTCTTCTTCTTCACCGAATTCCCTTTTATTATTCTCTTTCCATTTCCTTTTATTTCCAAAATAACTCATCCCTAATTCATCTATTCTACATTTCTAACTCCAATTACAATCTCTACACAAATCAGATTCAAGTTTACATTTCAAAAATCATAAATCCGAAACTCCATCTATTCTTCCTCTCTCAACTGTAAATTTTTCAAAAGCTAATTCTCACATCAATTAACTCAAATAACATTCAAACAATTCTTCTAACTCATTTTTAGCTCATCAACACGCACACAATTCAAAAAAATCCTAGATTCACCCTTAAACATCAAAACCCGATCCTTATACATGCAACTTTCAATTTTCTGCATTTTTCCCACATTCATAAATTCAATTCCTCATCTAAGTCATTTAGCACATACATTTACCGAAACTCTACTGCTTTTCCTTCTCATGCATGTATTCATCTCTAACACTAGCTATCATCAAAATCACAGTTCAATAAGGTTTCAAACACATTTTTAACAACTCCACAAATTCATGCGTGTCAACAGTGAATCCAACATCTACATGTTTCTCCAAACAAAACAGAGTATCCATATTTATCCATTCTCATACATTTCCGCATCATTTTCATTTTACTCCAACTATCACAAGTATTTCGATCCAATCCATGCATTATCAAAATACCATTAAAACATCATCAAAATCACTTACTTGGGTTAGCTCAAAATCCAGCAATGAAGTTTTCGGTGGATGAAGAAAACCAAGGATAAACGGAAAAAACACTCTTTAAGATGTAAGATTCAAATGTTAAATTCTTAACAGATACAACTTGGTGTTTTCGATGTTAGACAAAATCGAATGAAGAACAACACAAGCTGCAGAAATGGTTTTGCTTAACCTATGTTGCTATTTTGCATGTCTCACATCTATCACTATAACAAGTTTGCCACTTATCACCACACATACAAGCCATTTATCACATATATATGTTGCCACGTATCACATTATAATTGGCCTATAAATCAATATTTAAAAAAAATTAGAAAAAATTTTAAAATACCCAAAATATACCAAAATTGCCAAATCATATTTTTAACGCATTTAATAACTCAATTATACCCAGAAAATGTCAATAAATGCATGTACAATCATATGAATGTGCAAAAATGTACATGTCATATTTAATTTAAGCATGATATGCATTTCCTACTTTCTCAGTAATTTTTCATAAATCACAATTCTAGCCTTAACATGGGTAACAAGATGTTACATTGGTTGAGCTTTTTGTTAACTTTGCTTTAAGATCAGTTGTAATTTCAAATTGCTTGTAAATTTTATCCCACCCAAATCAATTATTTGTTACCTTTCAAAAAGAAAAATTTATACATAGTTTGAGTCATGACTTGAGAGAAAAAAAAATAAGGAAATTTAATGTTAAATTTTGTCCCTTTGTTCTTACGCTTATGCATTTTTTCTTCTAAAACTTTTAGCAAAAGTTAGTTCCTTTTCAAAGCTCCTAGCATCTTTTATTTGTGTTTTCATTTTAAAATTGTTACTATAACTCCATATTTTTTTATACTTATTTTTCAGCGCTAGTCTGATGGCATAAGGGTGTGGTGCTACTTAAAGTCTAGTACGTTGAAGACTCTCAATTATTGTGCAAAAGGTATTCATACTAAAGCGAAGGCACTTAAACTGCTGTTAATTCTAGGAATTGGGTGCCAAACTACTTCTTCCTAAGATAGGTGCATTTCAAATTCCTAGTACGATTCAGGTTGTTTAAAGATCATAACAAAAGAAAGATTGAGACCTCCTGTGAATAATACGGAGGCTGTCTTGAGTTCCTGCTCCCATGAATACCTAATTACATCATCTGTTCTTCGGGTGCAATTACTCCACCAAACTTTGGTTTCAGCTACTTAACTCATTCAATGTAAGAATCTTGGTCACTGAATGGACAAACGTATTGGAGTGTCTCTAGCCTGATGTTGAAATTTAATGGTGATAAAAAACTCTTTAACATAGCTTTTGGTACATTAGTATATTTTATATAGACAGAGAGGAATTCAAGGATGTTTCACAACTATTATGGAACAATAGAAGAAAATTCCATGAGGATAAACCACAAGATCAAGTTATATGCTATGGAGAAGGAGTTTGTCCTGAATCTATCTCCTCAGATATGCTCAACCTTTCGATTTGCAGGAACTAAGAATCCTACTGCCTAGGTCTTGCTTCCTTTTATGGTCTTGAGTGCTTCTCTATATTTTGTCCATGATTGATTAGCTTCGGCTTTGTAATATTGTAGTTTCCGGTTGTACATGTTACCTTGATATCTTATTAATTAATTACTTACTTTTTAAAAAAGACAAATGCAGAGTCTTCTTATAGGTATGCAATTTATACGGCATTATGCCCGAGAACTTATATCTCGTTGTAGCTACAAACAAACTGTGAGAATCTTTCCTTGTTGCTAAATATTTCATGAACGTATAATTAATGGATGTGAATTCCAAAGAAGCTAATATTTCAGAGCTATTTTCTCCATATTCGATCTTCTGTCTTTTCTTGGAGCACTTATCAACGTATGTACTCATAAATAATCAACCAGAACGGAATCATGCACTGAAAACTCGATCTTGGTCTAACTTTTGTATTTAACATCACTATCCAAGTACTGAAGCCAGCGGTTGGGTTCTCCGTTTTCATTTTGTCCCCTCCACATACTTGCTTAGACAGCCATCCCCCTTATATCTATTTCTCTAGCTGTATATAAGAGCCCTTAAAAACATTTTATTCTCATCATCATCATCAAGGAGATAAGCCAACTTCTATATTTACAGAAAAGAAAGCAGATATATATTTACAGATATGGCAGCTACCACCAAAACAGTGCTTGCTCTTCTCTTCATTCTCTGTATTGGTTACTGTAAGTTCTCCCACTTAATTCGGTATTAACCATATACAAATTGAATATAATCCTAAGATTGTAACAGCTAACTTATGATCATGAAATGTAGTTGGGTGCACAGAGGCAAAAGTACCAACATGTAGCAAGGTGTACGCAATCCAAGACGGAGATCTGTGCGTCTACATTGCACAAAAATTCAAGTTGAAGCTTAATAATTTCTTGTCACTTAACCCCAACCTCAATTGTAGAAACCTCTTTGTTGGTCAGTGGGTTTGTATAGAAGCCAAGGTACATTAATTAAGCTTCTGCTGGCTTACTAATGACCGCAATGCAAAAGTTACGAAAGATAATATTACAAGTATGAGATGATGTGGCTGCTTGGCTGTTGAATTATACGTATGTTATCCACTTTTCTTAGTTTGTTTTTTTAATAAAACAGCTACTCTTCCTCGTGCGATCCTCCGGCTTTGAAAATTTGCTCAAGTTTGTGTTTAATTTTTAAATTTATTTTAAATTTAGATTGAAATTAACTCGCAATACTATAAACATAAATGAATATAGTGCTACATGTATAAACAAATCTTAATCAAGCAATTCAACAAGATCTCTTAAATATAAATATATTGATTTTAATTTAAATTCGTCTATTAGACATTTTCTTAGATTTCATATTTATTCTTTTAATTTATTAGAGGAGTTCTGTATAATGAAAGTATAGAAAATTGGTGATGCTGTCGTCTGCATCCAAATATAAAAGATTTTCACTCCCATTAAAACAAATTAATGCAGTAGCGACAAGCGGATATCGTTCCCACGAGGAATTTCGCGATTATGGAAATTACAAATTCAAACAGCACAAATAATGAAAAGGGGGTTTTGTTACTCACTAAAATAATAAAAATCAGGAACAGAAAATTGCAAATTGAAATAAAAATTAAGTCTGAAAAATCAATAGAAAAATACCTTGGTTTCGGTCACCGATGTTACCATGCTATTATGGATCCTCGAC
>JAOSBP010000009.1:9941987-9954256 GCA_027563825.1 Erythroxylum mucronatum
CTATTAGGATTCTCTTTCTCTCGCTCTACCTATTGTCGACGCAAAATCTCGCGGTAATCCCATTTAATTGTCTGTCTGTCTTTTTTCAGTTTCTTCTTTCCATTGCTTTGTCTTGTCGCTTGTGTTGGTCTAATTTTGTGAATCGGGCGCGGCGCTGAGGTCTTGATTCCTTTTAATTTTATATATCACTTACAAGGCATAAGAATCTTGGATTTTGTTTTATGATTTGTTCAGTTCTGTTATTCCATTTTGCAGGATTGTGGTATGGAGGAGGAGAAGGAAAATTGTACTTCTTAGTTGGGGATGAAAAGTTTTGTATGTGGAAATGGATTCCGCTAGGAGTTGGCTTCAGAAGTTTCAACCGAGAGACAAGTCGAGGACGTCCGGTAGCAGGAGGAAGGACCCTTTTGAAGAAGACAAAGAAGACTCCTCCAAACATGATATGGATGATGAAGCTCTGTCCAGTACCACCAAGCAGAAAGCTGCCGCCGCTAAGCAGTATATAGAGAATCACTACAAGGAGCAAATGAAGAACCTTCAAGAGAGGAAAGAGCGGTAATGCCCATAATCTATATTACAGTACAAGATGGGGCGCTGCCCATTTCTGATTTTATTTGAAAATGGGATTGCTTATAGTGGTTGTTCTTGATTCATGTTTCCTAGTGCTGAAATTGTTTTCGCATATTGAATGGTTGAGTCAGGTATGCGGTGTATATGAGTGTCTAACGTGTCTCATTCTGTTCTTTCTTTAATAGGCGAAACATACTGGAAAAGAAATTAGCGGATGCTGATGTTTCTGAAGAAGATCAGAGCAACCTCTTGAAATTCTTGGAGCAGAAGGAGACTGAATACATGCGCCTTCAAAGGCATAAAATGGGTGTTGATGATTTCGAGTTATTGACAATGATCGGCAAAGGTGCATTTGGTGAGGTATGATTTCTTTCTGGCTTGTTGGATTTATTTGTATCCTACAGCTGTTCTTTCCTAATATTTATAGAGCTTTTGTTATCAGTATTTTCAAGGGATAATCTGTTTTCTGTTTTTATTTTATTATTATTATTATTTTGCTTGAGGTTAAAACCTATCAATCACTCTATGTGCCTGACTATTTGGACACCAAATCTTCTGGTCTATTTATATAACTTAACTTCAAGCTATAGGATATGACCGTTGAATGGATTATCTACTTTTGAGAGCTCTGAAGTATGTGTTAATTTGGTGTGGTATTGAATTTTTGCTATTAGATACGTACTATATCCAGAACGATATTTTTGTATACTTCTTAAGAAGATGAAGTATAAACTTCCCTTCTTAATTTACTTCCATTTGCTGAATTCTAAGAGGTTCAGAGATTTGTCTACGCAAGAGATGTAGAGCTTTCTTTTATAGTTGACATCCTTCAACCACATCCAGTATTGATGGGAAAATATATGCAATGACCAAAAGTAGGCTGTATATGGAAAGTGTGATGATACTTTCTTTTCCCGCAAAAATTTGTTAGTTATTAGGCGCTTTTTATCAAAAAACTTATGACAGAAATTTCTTTACTGATCAGGTCAGAGTCTGCAGAGAAAAGACAACTGGCAATGTGTATGCTATGAAAAAGCTCAAGAAATCAGAAATGCTCCGTAGAGGCCAGGTATGCATTTTGTTGACTGGTTAATGGTTCTAACCAGATCTTCCAGTTATAGTCAGTGCAATGGGTTTATGCATTTCTGTTTTATAGGTTGAGCATGTGAAAGCTGAAAGAAATTTACTTGCAGAGGTGGACAGCAACTGCATTGTCAAATTATACTGTTCCTTTCAGGATGATGAACATCTTTACCTTATTATGGAATATTTACCTGGTGGAGATATGATGACTTTACTAATGAGAAAAGATACCTTGACTGAAGACGAAGCTAGATTTTATGTTGCAGAGACAGTGTTGGCCATTGAATCTATTCATAAACACAATTACATCCACAGGTTTGTGGAAAATGGATGAGTATTTGTGCATTAGATAATTAGACTTTAATTTTTGATTAACTGAACCTTGTCTTGATGTCTATCATACAGGGATATCAAGCCCGATAACTTACTTCTTGACAGATATGGGCATTTGAGGCTGTCTGATTTTGGACTGTGCAAACCATTAGATTGCAGTACAATTCAGGAAGGGGACTTTTCAGTAACAACTAGCAATCCTAATGGGGCTATGCAAAATGAAGACCTCTCAGCAGCTCCAAAGCGCACACAACAAGAACAACTACAGCACTGGCAGAAGAACAGGAGGACGCTTGTAAGTTCTCTGCCATTATGCTTCTGGAACTTTTTTCCATATCTGTATCCATGCATGCCTTTCTCTATCACATTACCACAATTTTGGATTTGAATAGATGAAAGCCTTAAATCGATTTGAGTTGAATTGCCACTTTAGGTCTATTTGAAAGAGATGACCTGAACAACAGCTTGGTCAACCCAGATTTTTGCATGTTATAGATTGTCCATAGCTTCATTTATATTCACAATGAAGTGTTCAATTTTTCCTCTTCCTTCTCTAACATTTGACATTTGGGCACTCCAGGCTTATTCTACTGTTGGTACACCTGACTATATTGCTCCAGAAGTTTTGTTAAAGAAAGGTTATGGAATGGAGTGCGATTGGTAAGTGTAGTTGCAATTCTGCACTAATGAGAAAGTTGGACATCTTATGAAAATTTGACACTTGTATTGCTTTTGGATGGTGATTTTACGTTTAAGAACAAAACAAATCAGTTAATGTGTATTTACGCACCATCGAATATGATGTATGGAATAGTGTGATATTGCTTTACTTTGCCTGCTGTACTGACTAAGGTGATTTTGAGATCATTTGGATGATTGATGGCGCATCATGTATATAGTATTAGCATCTGGTGCTGGAACTAAGAACCATGTCAATCCTAGGTGGTCACTTGGCGCTATTATGTACGAAATGCTTGTGGGATATCCACCTTTCTATTCAGATGATCCAATGACAACTTGTAGGAAGGTAAGTTAGACATACCTGATACTTTAATTAGTTACATAATGACGTGCCTGAATGGTAACTATAATATTGTTGACCATACTACTACTTTCAGTTTTGTTTTCCCCTTTGGCCTTAAGATCTAGCACTAGAATTATATATGGAAAGCATCCAATGCTGCATCTTAGAAAGCCATGTACATACTAATTTTTTTCCCATCTATGCCTCCAGTATATTTATGTTCGTCTCCATACAGAATTGCATTTTCTGTGGTTAATATTGACCTATCTTGAACTGAATCTTAGCTCCAATATGGAGCTCCTGAGTTATGTTTGTTCATTATCCTGAGTTATGTTTGTTCATGATCAGTATCTGGCATGGTGTTCCATAGATTTTTGTCGATTGTTCTGGTTACATGTCATGCTTCATTGGTACAGTATGGTATAAGTAAAAGATATCTCTGAATTTACAACTGGGTATAGGTGGATTCCTCCGTTCTTTGTTTCTTGTTTATTGCAGACTGCTGTTTTTCAAATTGAACTTTAGAGATGCATAAAGTATATCTCTTACTTTAACTATTTGTTGTCTACCAGCAAACTTTAGCATCCGTTTTCGCTTAATTTAGAAAAAAATTAAAAAATTCGAAATGAACTGCAAAAGAAAATTTCAAGTAATGTTCAAACTGACATTACTTTCCTTTGCTGCAGATTGTGAACTGGAGAACCCATTTGAAGTTTCCAGAAGAAGCAAAACTATCTCCTGAGGCAAAAGATCTCATCAATAAACTTTTATGTAATGTCAACCAAAGATTGGGTTCAAAAGGCACGGATGAATTAAAGGTGGTGTATGGTGTGTCCTTTTCTGAATGCTTGGATTTGCTGGATAAGCAATTTGTTGATACAAAGAATTACCTTCCTGAGTTTCTCTTTTTCAGGCTCATACATGGTTTAATGGCACAGATTGGGATCATCTCTATCAGATGGAGGCTGCATTTATCCCTGAGGTGAATGATGAGTTGGATACTCAAAACTTTGAAAAGTTTGATGAGGTATTACATTTAAATTTGTGGTTGATTTCGGTGATACATATCTTCAATGTTCATGTTTCTCATTACACTTGTTTTATGTCCTTCCTTTTGACTCCATAGTCTGAGCACCAGACTCTAACTTCATCAAAAGCTGGCCCATGGAGGAAGGTCAGTTCACAAATATTTTATGCTTGTGCAGCTGGCTGATTTTTACATAGCATCATTTTATCGATTCTATTCAACCCACTGTAACCTTTAAACTGTGAAAGCGTGTGCATGGATTATATTATCTTTTTTAAAAGATCACTTTGCAATATACTTTTCATCTTCTATAAATGGAAATTTAAGTAACTCAAATGATTTTCTCCATATTGTATTCCAGTTCTATTTTGTGGCTTGTTTGGTACTTGTGACGTTGGCTTATTCCAAAAACAAACAACTTCTTGTCCATGGTTTTCGTCATTAGCGTCTAGTGTTGCTAGGAACAAGTAAACTTAGAAGGTTGTGGTTCATTGTAACTTAATTATTTATCTGTGACCATTTTAATTGTTATGATGACTTTGGCTTTTTATTTGTTCAACGACTGTTGGTCAGGCATGTTTTGTAGAAAAAGTTGAGTGGATAAGAATGGAACATTAGTTCCTGTCAATGTTAAATTTATAATACTCGTGAAGAATAGCTGTTGAGAGACTGGGTTATTGAAACGGCAGGAATTCACGCTGGATTCTACAGCATGAAAAGAAGTTAGAAGTTAATATGTTCTATCTAAATTTATGTCTTTCCTGAAATATATTCGGCAAGATAATGGTAGATTTGCAGTCATCTAAAGTGCGAGTTGGATGTCCTTGTCATTCTTAAATTTTCTTTGAAGAGCTTTCTGACTTGTGCCTGAATACATAAACTAACAATTTTTGCTAGGAAAGTCTCTCCTGTGTGAATTTTGGTTAGTTTTTAATACACAAGGTCTATGAATTGTTTTGTGATACTAATTTGATTGATGATACAATCTTATTCTTTTTAGATTCTTCAACAAGAATCCGGAGGACTACTACTCTTCTATTAGATTATCACTTTCTGTCTGATTATTCCCATTCTAATTCCCATATCTCTATTTTCAGATGCTCTCATCCAAGGACATAAATTTTGTGGGCTACACATACAAGAACTTCGAGATTGTAAATGATTACCAAGTTCCAGGGATGGGTAAATATCTTTCATCGATTATTGAACCTATAATATGTCATTTTGAATGGTTTTACTTTCTAAGGGTTTATCTTTTGTTTTCTGGCCAAATAGAGTATAAGGGGAAGTAACCTAATCTCGGGCTACTTAAAGTTCCGAATTGTGGACAAAATGCATACAAACTTTCTTTTCACTCCAACGAAGAAATATGTTAGATTAATTTAATAATCATAAAGATGTGACAATATTATTTGGGTTGATTCCAATATGACATGGGCCTAGATAATGGCTATTGGACTTGTAGAGAATAATAGAGTCACTAGGGTTTATTTATAATTAATAATAACTCTTCCCTCTCCCTTCAATTAAGCGAAAGGTTACTTAAAATAATAAAATATACATTTTTGTATCATTGGAAAAGAACGAAGAAAAGAGGAGGACAAAGTGGATAAATTCTTCGTTTAGAGAAGGTGTTTGCATCCAAAAGGAATAAAGATTTGTCATTGTAGACATATATTAAACATGGACTAAGGTTAGTATTTTTTTCTCTTTCTTATGATATGAATCCTAATTAAATTGGTTGAATTGATTGTGTTATAGATGATCTTAGGAAATTTTTGACTTGAAATATTGTTTAAAATCTTATAGTTTATAGCAAACTCCCAACTACAGATGTATAGGTAATAAATTTCATTTTTTTCGCTCCAAATTGTTATTGGGAGATTACATTTCACTAAATTTATTCCTTTTCTGAGTTAGAAAGCATTTTTCTGTCTTAAATTTCTCTAAATACTTTACTGATGTATCTTTTCTAAGACAACCCTAATAGTCCTTCTGTCCTGTCACGGAATATTTCTATTCCAATCACATAGGATGTCTCACTCATATCTTTCATGTCAAAGTAAACTATAAGATTCTAAACAATATTTCAAGTTTAGAATTTTCCCAAGATTATCTATTCAACCCATTCAATTAAGATTCATACTATTAGAAAACGAAAGAAATATTAACCTTGATTTATGTTTAATACGTGTCTACAATAATAGATTTTTATTTCTTTTGGATGCAAACACCTTCTCTATAAAAAGAATTTCCTGATTTCTCCTTCTCTTTTCTTCATTCATTAGGTTCTTATTAATTATAATAAAACCTTAGTGAATATAATTTTTTTTACAAGCCCAATAATTATTATCTTGGGCCATTTTGTATTAGAATCAACCCAAATAATATAAGTCACATCTTTATGATTATTAAATTAATCTAACAGAATCATCCTCTTTGCTTCAGCAATGATCCTTCGGTTCTCTTGATGAGCGAAACATGCAAATGCGTACGCATGTGCGCATCTGTAAGAGAGAGAGAGAGGCGAAGAGGGGTTCAGAAGCAAAGAAACTAGTTCGCAATGAAATCCAGAGGGTGTACCTCGAATTTTTGATGCTCAGACTTTAGCTTGTTTATAGCTTTTCTTCTTTTTTCTTTTTCTTTTTGGTTTAAACTGGTTTGATTCGTAAATTAGAAATCTTTTCCTATTTGCTGATCTAAATCTTTTTGGACAGCTGAATTGAAGAAGAAGAACTCAAAATCAAAGAGGCCAACCATCAAGTCACTTTTTGGTAAGTTGATTGGAACATGTGCTTACAATCTTCATGGTGTCATCAACTGCATTATCTTTATGTACACGGTTGCATTACATCAAGTATAGTATTATTGTTCTCAACCAATCTTCATGGCTTCGCTTGTGCAGAAGGAGAGTCAGAGACATCAGAATCATCAGATACTGCTAGCGCTGAGCAACCTGTTCAAGGGAGCTTCTTGAAGCTCTTACCTCCCGAATTAGAAGTTTATCAAAGTGCAAAATGATAATCTTTAAGATCCAATTCAATTCATACCGTCAGATGGATAAGGAGCTCTACCTGTTAGCCACCTGCAATCTGACAGTTGTCATTGCCCGTGAAGCACAAGAAGCTTCATATCTATTCCGAAGAAAGCGTCAGGTGGGTTTTGAAGCTGCAATAGATATGCTGATGTATTCAATTAACCCGAGAGTAAACACTAATTTATTCACCATTGTAACATGATTGAAATTTTTTCACCGATTGACTTGGAATTGTTGTACCGATACAGATAGGTTGTTATCTGTCATTCTGTATACATGAACACTTGTTCTTTGGAGTGAAACCCAATTAAAAATATTAGGGAATGCACGACTCAATTTCTCTTTTGAACGTTTTTCGAGTTGTAGGCCGCTTAACAGATAGGAAAGATTGCACTTTTTTTTTCCATGCTTATGTCTCTTTCGTGGGGAAGATTTAAGAACTAACTGAATTTTTTAGTTTTTAAATATCTAATGTTTTAAATTTTCGGTTAAAAGTTAAATGATTAAGACAAAAAGTTTACGGTTTAAAAATTTTAAAATATGATTAAAAGAAAATATTTTTATAATCGAAATATTACTGAAAAAATGTTGTTAAATAAAAACTAATTGGTTTATTTTAATTTATAAAAACTGATAAATTTATAAAAATTAACTAACTAATTAATTAATTAATTAATTTTTTATAACAAAGATTATTAAAATAAATATTGAAAAGTTAGTCGGCTAACAACAATTCTATTTCTTAATCATTGTATATATCTTTTTTTTGGTAAATCAGAAAAATTAATAAATGAGAAAAATAATATGTACGAAAAAGGTCACAGTCTAAGCCACCTAAGCTCAACCAGCTAAATGAGAAAAATAATATGTACGAAAAAGGTCACAGTCTAAACCACCTAAGCTCAACCAGCTAAAGAATTAGCCTAGAACAGGGGGAGAGAGAAAAACAACAAGCAAAAAGTAAGCTACCAAGGTCCACACAGCAGACTAATAACAAGAATAAACATCCAGAAACTATCAAACATGACCCAAAAAGAAACCTATCCAAACATGAAAAAGCCATCCCGTAGACAGCCAGCCGTAGCGTTAATCATTGTATAAGTGCAAAAAGTGAATGTCTTTGCTTTTGCACCCAAATCGTTAAATTCAAACTAAAATGTGATAAGCAAAATTAATTATTTTCTTCAAATAAAAAATTATTTGTTTAAAATAAATTAAATATTTATTTAGAGTTTGGTTTTAATTTAACCTAAATAAGATAAAATTAATATTAACACGTTCATTTTATTTTTAGCATTATTAACATCATTTTTATATGAATTACTTTTCACTAAATATATATATATATATATATATATATTAAGAATACTATGTTTCAAAACAATATCATATTTCAAATGATTCACTTAACTTTTTATTTTGATAATTTTCATTAAATTTATTTTCTCTTTATTAAAAATAGATAAATCAATTTATATGATTTATCTATTTTACTTTTTTTTCCAATTATGCGTAGTCTTTCTTTTGTATTTTATAAAGAAGTTGTTTATGTGACTCTATAAAAAGGCTATTTTTGTTACTCAAACCAGTAACCTTTCAATCACAAAAGAGTAACCTTATTAATTGCTTCAAAGCTTACCCTCTTCAATATTAATACTTAACAAATATTTAAAATAGCATTAAACTTTGCTTGTTTTTCAATATTACATATCTTATAATTTTTAGTCCTATTGTAATGTTTTTAAAATAAATTCAATTAGATGATTATATTTAGTTCAATAAAAAATATTCAACTTTTTTCAATTTTAAAATTAATTTTAAAATAAAGAGTATTATTAGTATAAATTTTCATATTTATTTATTTATTTATGAAATTAATTGTTTTATCGTACTAAATATAAAAATGTTATAATTTATTTAAACTAACCACTTAGTTGAAATTTTTTATTTTTAATAAATATAAGTCAAAATTTGCATGGATGTTGCTATCTCATACTTTAAAATATTATAATAGTATAATTTAGAAGAGATAGTTAATTACAAGTCTAAAAGTATTAAAACTAATCTAAACCACTTGAATCAAACTATCGTTTGGATAGGTTTGATTTAGCTTAAATTTCTATATAATTCAGTTTAGTTTAAATAATAATCATTATATAAATGAGTTGGTTTAAAATTTTAATACAAATTGATCTAAATGATTTAGATTGATTTTAAAATAAAATAGTTAAATATTTTTTATTGTATTAAATATAATATTGTAAATGACTTCATTTTTTAATATGGTAAGTTTCTCCTTCCATTATTAAAAGTTAACTTAAGATGATTGATAGAATTATAATTTGAGGACTAAAATTAAATAAAGGTAAGCTCCGTTAATTAGTTCATGCAATATCGAATAAGGAGAAGAGGTATTACATAAGTATTGTATACTGTCCAAAATGACTGAAGTGAAAGTGAATTCAAAGAGAAGATGCTCTAGTGATTTCTTTTTTTTTTTTTTTGTTTATGGCAGAAGACACATTCATTAGATATGTTTAGGAATTTGTTAATTTATTCAGGGTGCTCGACTTGCTTTTAAGTGATATCATAAAATAAAAGCTTATTTGAACCAAATCAACTTATTCCATTCTACTTTTGGCCTTTAGTCTCTTAAGATTTATTTATAGGAGTTTTTTTTAATCCAATTTAGGAATGTTTGCTTCAACTAATGTTGTCCTTCCTGTTCAGGTTTAATGTGGCACTAAGGATTTGGTTAGTAATGTGGGAACTAGGCAGAAATTGTAAATGAATTAAAGCCAAGTTAAGAGCCTCATTAACCAATGTCAGCTTTGGTATGATTCTCTGAGTATATGCAATTCATTAACTATGATAATAGGGCCACTTGAAATCAATTACTGTGTGAAAAGGAAGTGAACAGGTTATTGCCAATGTGGTAATGAAATTCTAGCTTGACAACTTCCTTTAGCTTGAGAATATTTATCGTAGTCCATGAAGAAATGTATTTGGGCTCCATTAATTGAAAATTAGCACCTAAAAGATAGTGAGCATGGATTCATTTCACCCACAAAGCCTACTTATCAGTCAGTATCCTCTGTATCCTCTTTATCATGAGCATTTTATTTGTAACTTTGATAATATACCCAGGCCCCCTTAATCTTTAGTTATACATAACTACTTCCACTTTACTTTAGCTAATGTTTTTCTTACATCACTCCTAGACTAAAGGAATCTTTTTTAATTGATTTAACAATTTTCGAGAGAAGTTTGACATATGGTGACCAATATGTGTGATGGATATTAATTATTAAACTAATCAATTAAGCCTACCTTCCATTATAAGGATCTTATTGTAGATAGTATTTTTTTTGTATCTTTTCAATCAATAGAGTGAACTCTGCTTGTGTAAGCCCTTTGGAGGAAATCGGAATACTTAGACATGTTAAAAGAGGGCTTATATATTTCAAACTAGTGAAGCTAGAAAGCCATGAAGCTTTATATTGAGCACTAGATGCAATATAAAAATGTCTTTTATTTTGTTCATAGATAGTCATGACATCAATCTAAATGAGTCTAAACCTGAAGTGACTGCATTAATAAAGTTAGTGTAACAACCTAGACCACCCGTTCATAAATATTGTTTGCTTTAGATTGCCTCTCGGGCCAAACCCCTCACGGTTTTGCTCCTCCCGCACTTGGGAAGACGCATCTTGTGGGGGAGAGGTATCCATACCCTTATAAGGTATATGTCGTTCTCCTCTCCAACCGATGTGGGATCTCACACTCTCCACCCCCCTTAGGGCCCAACCCTCTTTAGGGCCTAGCCTAGCTGGCACAACAATTCGGGTACTGACTCTAATGTCATTTATAACAACCTAGACCACTCGTCCACAGATATTGTCTGCTTTGGGTTGCCTCTCGAGCTAAACCCCTCACGATTATGCTCCTCCCGCACTTGGGAAGACGCGACAATATTTATGGGCGGGTGGTCTGAGCTGTTACAATTAGCATATGCTTTGGAGAATAAAATGAGATCCTCAGCAAAAGCTAAATTGCATATTCTCAAAGACTTCCATTTATAATGGAACTTAAACTCATGACCTTGAGAGATAACCATATTAACTAATCTAGTAAACAATTCCATACTTAAAGTAAAGAGATAACGAGATAAAGAGAGAGGATCTCTCTGTCTCAAACCTCAAGCATCCTTGGTTGCCTTAGTAGGTACTCCATTCACTAAAATGTAAGAAGTATAAGTTATACATTATTTAAAATAGCCCATAAATATATCACGAAAACTAAATGTTTTTAGAGTGTTTAGGATAAAGTTTAAATAAATAGAGTTAAAAGCTTTACGAAAATCTATCTTGATGGCAAAATTCTCACTTAAGTGTTTTTCATCAAAATTCTTGAGGAGCTTGTCATCCCTAATTTCATCCTCTTTATAAAAGCTCCTTGAGAGGAATCAAAGAGACAAGTTAGAGAATCTTTGAGTCTTTAAGCTAGCAACTTTGAAATAATTGCATACATGCATTACAACATGAGATAGCCTAAAATCTTTTAGAGAAGTGGAAGAAGGTATTTTGAGGAAAAGTGTGTGAAGGTTGTTAAGTTCCCTTAGCATTCTTCCATTTCGAAAGAACTTAAGCATTATTTTTATGACAATGGTCTTTGTACTTGACCATTTTTTAAGGAAAAAAAACATATTCAGACCATAAAGGCTTGAAGCTTTATTTAGATTTAGAGAACAAAGAGAAGCTTCAACATTATTTCCATTCAAAGGTATTGAAAGCAAGTCTGTAGCTTGTGGTGAACATATTGAATTAATTGAGTGGTGTAAAATTAGTTAACAGGAGGGCCAAAGGTTTTAGAGAAATAGTTGGAAACTTCTTATGTAACACCCAAATACCCCCTGGGAGGATACATGGATGTCACCCAAGACAGAACAATCAAAACCAAACATTACACTGACATTTATCTTATTTAGAATCTCAAACACACATATATATTACATATCAAATCTCAGAAAAAAAATATGGACTTCACCATCAATTTCTAAAAAATATTCGAAGTATACAAAAAGTACAAAAATTATCTTAATACAGTCCGAATCAATCAGAAGTTTCATTAAACCAATTTATCCGGAAAATGCCATGAATGCATGCCAAGATCCAAATAGAAATCATAAAACGTAC